>JBAMBM010000808.1:637500-1205905 GCA_037043425.1 Hirtodrosophila duncani
AATTGGTTGAATTAGCACCCTATCTTCAAATTCAAGTAGACTACTGCTAATAAACGTTTCATCTCTTGAAAACCGTAGAACTATGCTTAATGTTATCTTTATACATAAACTCATTAATGCTGAAATTTACATTAATGGGCTAAATTAGTTTTTCTGTCCCTCGTAGAACTACTAGAAATTATGTTCCTATCTATATTCAGCACTGTAATATGAACTATATCCTGCATGAACCTTTTCGTGTCCTGTGTTCTAACAACAATAATCTCTTTAATTTTATCTCTATTAATAACTATCTGAACCCAAATAAAACATTTATACTAACGCATCTACCGTCTTCGCGATTCATGTCGCACGTTATGACTGCGCCCCTCGGCCGGTTGAGCGGGAGCTTCTAGCCTGGGTTTCGAGCGTAACAAGCTCCGCGGCCTGGTGTCGTGCGGGTCCACTTGAACGTGCTGCACATTGTACGTCAGCGTCCCGACATGATATATTATGGTAATTTGACACACAAAGCCAAACACCTATATCAGTTGAGTATATCAGTACAACAGCCAAATGAGTTGATCTGACAATGTGAGAAGGCTTGCTTTGAACAGAATCAGCGGTTTCTTTGCTTTCCAGATTTAGAGAATCTATTAGTTTAGTAGCCCCTAGTCCATCAGCACTATCTCCCACATGAGTTTGGAAAGCGTTTCGTGTGCTGTCATTGCACTTGTTGCCTATGCAATTGCAATCCAACAGCTTCAGCGCCGTTCCTGGACAAACAAATCAAAATCAGCAGAAAACAAAGCAAAGTGTTTGTGATCTGTGACTGTGGGTAAGCACCAAGAATGCAAATGTGGTTAAAGAAAGCCGAGTAAAACAGGCAGCTTAAACATCCCAAAGCTGGTATCGGCGAAGAAGTCCAGGCGAAAAGGAGACACCTGATAATAGAAGATTGTATAAAAACAAGTAAGAGTTTGCTGGCCCTGTACCTAATAAGCCGCTATTACATATATGTATATATAACCGCACTTGATCAACTTCCGAGAAATTCGGACTTGGCGCCTCTTAAAATGAATACAAACTAAATTTGGCTCGATTTTAATTAATGAATGAACACCAAATTCCGAAAATATGGGTTATATAAAATAGTGTCCGATCTGAATAAAATGTTATGCTTCCTTCTATGAGTTACAAAAATATTGACAAAATGATAATGCCCTCTTCGGGGTAAAAAAAACCTTTGTACCAGATGTTTCGGTGCTTACAAGAACCGGAAAACGTTTGATTCCCTGCTTTTAAGACTTCTGAGAATCTTTGTTGGGCATATGGATTCCCTTTATATAGTCGGAACCGCTTCTTTCAGTGAATGTCAGAATATAAAAGTTGTTGAATCATAGCAATGGAATGGTGCTCTATTTGAATAAGAATATGTATTAGGGTCGGGACACACACAGATGCGAAAAGCTCTTCGTATGGTTTCGGCAATGCGCAAGCAATTCAAGTTCCACGAGAAGTATTAGTTTCTATGAAACGCAAGCAAAGCCAAAATGTGATTGTATTTAGTGGCTATAAATAATACTATATGTTGAATATTGAACAAAATATACACACACACGACGAATATTAATTAATTTACCAGTATATAATTCTTAATACATCGTTTTAATTTATAATATTTTTTTCTATATTCGGTGTTCATCGTATTTTTTGTTGATGAATGGGCACTTAAAGTGAATTCAAAAAATGTCGATATCACATCCATAGACTAGTCAAGATAGCAAGTTTTTGATGTACAAATTGAACTGTTTTTAACAAGGACTGTAATCATTCTGTATTATTATAAATATTACAATATAATGATTATTGATATTTGAAAAACTTAACCAATAATCATTATTTTTGATAAAAATGAAATAATGATTATATTTGATAAAAAATGAAATAGTGATTAATCAATAATAAAATAATCATTATTTATGATAAAAATGCTATAATGATTATTGCTTGAGCTTTAATTTTTATTCCAAATTTGTGAAGTTTTTACTTTGTTATAGGGAGTTAGCGGAAAATGTATATATTAGAGAATCATACCGGAATGGCACCAAAACCGTTAATCGATAACCGATAATCGAAATTAACCGATTAAAAATCACAGCCGGATCCGAAATATGACCGGTACCCGAGAACCGATATTCTTGGAAACGAAAAGCCATACCATAGCCGAAACATCGTACTGAACTCGGTGAACTCGGTACTCGTAGAGTTAAGTTAGTTATACTTCTACCTAGTTATACCTATGCTTATGCCTTTTCTGCATTGTTAGGATATGAGTAAGCGCACAAATATTTATTCAATATAAAGACGTTCTGCCGAACCAAAATGTTTTAATCACACGTGTTGTTTTCAGCTATAATGAAATGAATAGGGGATTCGGGAGAAGGTGGGCAGTAACACTAGAATTGAGAAACAATTCTTATGGTATCCCCTTTTTCATGACCATTTTTTGCTTTTGACTTAGTCAACTGACAAACTCTACTGAAAATCCTAAATGTTGACAGGCGCTTATTTGTTTGTTGATATGAACATATATATATAAATAAACCCCGTGAATGCATGCTCGGATATGCATATGTATGAGTGGGTCGAGGTCGAGGCTAACACTGCTGCAACAAAAAAGGGAGCTCTCTGCCTGCTCAACCAAATGGGCATAGTGCGAGCGGATTCGACCTGCGATGATGCAATGGGAAGGGGTAATGAAAAGCAGAAGGATCATTTTGAGTCAATGGCGAATTCTAAAAAATTATGATATGCATTAACTTTCGACTGCAGCATTCTTACTTGTTGTACCATTCATTTTGTCATGAAGTTTGAAACGTACAGAACACAGTGTTTCCGACTATATAAAGTATACATATTCTTGATCAGCATGACAAGACAATTCGATTTAGCTTTGTCCGCTCGCCTGTCTGCATTAACCCCGAGGTCTTAGAAATCTTAAGAGCTACAGAGCTGGAATTTTACATTAGCAATTACAGTACATTGACTTGTGTCGAGTTGTTGAGGAGGGGTGATAAGTAGGTGAGGTGGTGAGGGGGTGAGTTTGTGAAGGGATGAGGGGTTGAGGGGAGTTCAGCATCCCGGTACACACAATTGACAGGGACGAGGACGAGCACAAACAATCACAACACATACATATATATATACAACACGGAACACCCAGCCCAAACGCGGGAATCGAACCCGCGACCGCTGTTGATCTCCTGACGTCAAAAGTTTGAGCCCTTAGACGCCAGCGCCTACACCAGAGGCTCTTAATTTAAAGAATCTGTATTTTTCTAAGCTGGCCTTTGCAACAGGATCCCCATATTGGTAGGGCCTTTCTATTATTGCCCATTCAATAAATATGACCTGTCTCATGACAAAATAAGAGCTATCATGGAAAAGTGCAAGAGTTGTGTATCATTTTTTAAGAGCAGCACAGTAGCTTATGCTAAATTCAAAAAAGCGCAGTCTACAGATAACCCATATAGCTTTAAACAGGAATGCCATACAAGATAGAATAGTGCGTCATAGAACGCATTCTATTAAAGCTGTCTGCTATTGCAAGTGTACCTCTTAAGTACCCCAAAAGCAGTAGCGCCTTTATCAGCGGAAGATACTTCATTCCTGGACGATTTGAAACTACTTTTAGGATTGTTTGAAAAGGCGACTCTAAATTCTTCATCAAACACTTTAGTAACTGTATCTATGATCATACCAGTGTCTGGCGGACTTTTATATAATCTATAGAATCAAAATGCAAACTGAAAACTGATGAAGGTCGAGAAGCTTGCTACGTTCTGATCGCCGGAACAAAGGCCAGATTGTTGCAGTACGAGTGGCTCACTGTGGCACGAGTGTATACACTACTGGATCCTCGGTTCAAAAAGGCAGGTTTCTTCTCCTATGTAAATGTCAAAGAGGCTGAGAAAGTTTTAGAAAGTGAGCTGTCATTAAATTCCTGAATTCTGAAATCTTCTCCTGCCAACACCAACCACGACTACCATGCACCCACCTTATAATCTTTTTGAAAGCAACAAATCACAGAACATCCGGACTGAATATTTACCCTTCGCCAATATTTTCATTCGGATAATTTGGAAGCGAGCTGGATCCCAATAGATTACTGGAGGGTACAATTTTACATAACGATATTGACTTTGATGCGATAATAAGACATTTTTTTTTTTTTTTTTGGCAGGTTTTTTTATTTACTATCTGTCCTATTATGTGGACAATCAGTAAATTGTATGAAATTAATTGTGTCGAGTTTTTGAGGAGGGGTGATAAGCAGGTGAGGAGGTGAGGGGGTGAGTTGGTGAGGTGATGAGGGGATAAGGGGAGTTCAGCGTCCACGGTGAGGCAGATCCAGCGGGCGGTGCCTTTTGAGTCCCCGGATGGTGGTGCTGTTGTCCAACAGATTGACGGCCAGGGGGTTGGTGTGCCTATCGAGACGGGCGATGTGGGATCTGCTGAGCCTGGCGATCTCCTCATGCACCCATGGGACGCCAAGCTCTTGATGGATTTTGGCGTTTGTTAGTAAATTGGCGTTCGACAAGACGCTTAGAGCTGATAAAACATTTAACATTAATAAAACATTTAACTTATTTACAGGTCTCCAATGATGAACATTTGCAAAACTGAGTACAAGAATATCTATGTGATCCTGCAACATCCACAGAAAGCGAGCGCATGTTCAGCAAAGTTGGATTAATAGTCAGTGAAAAAAAGGAGCTCGCTTAAATCGAAGCATGTGGACACGCTAATTTTGTGAATAAAAATTAATGGCTTTAAAATTAATTATAAATACATACATACATATGTATGTTGTGTTGGCGACCTCTATTTACAATAGATGTAGTTATACAATTTTTTTTATTTGACCTTGAGTCGCTAACTAAATCTATAATATAGTACATAAAAGATTATTTGACTGGAACAGAGTTTCTTTTGTGAATTTATATTTATAATTTGTTTATTTTATAAGAAAAAAGTGCATAAAACCCTTATTAATTTGATAAATTGAAATTTATATAATATATATAATTTATATTTAAACATTCATTACAAATTTAAAAAATGTAATATTATACTTGTGATTAATGTGGTAATATTCTGTTCGATAGTTGTAGCTAAATAAACGATTAATATACTTGTGATTTATGTAGGTTACACATATACATCGATAGTTGTAATATGCATTTATGGTTTAATATGACTATATTGTTTATGTTTATGACTTATATGTACATTGCTTTGACAGTTACGATTCATATGATTTAATTGTATATGCTTACGACTTATATAAATAACATGTTTACAGCTCGGTCAACCTGACAAAAGATCGGCCTCCATCTTGATTACCTACATAGCGCAACACTTTTACTTCGGAGCAAACTTTTTAAACCCACCCGGCGCGACATCTACGTGACGGATTGTGACTAAACGTCTTACTTTGTAGTTCAAAGGTGGTATGGTTTTCCTATCACTTATGTCCTCACTTCTTTTCTGAGTTTTGACTATATTATAACTGGCTTCTTGTCTCTTCTTTTCTAAATAACTAGGTGCCTTCGGTTGGAGTTTCTCGTCCAGGTATTCACATAAATCGTCTGTTAATTGTGCTCCTTGTTCTACACCAAACAAAATCATACTTGCTGTTTTCTGAGTACTCGCATGGACTGAATTATTGATCATGTGCTCTATTTTGTACAGTAGCTTACACCAACCAGCTTGATTCAAATGGTTTGACAATTTTCCAATCATTGGCGTTAATACACAGTTGACCCGCTCAACTTGGCAATTTGCTTGAGGTGCACACGTTGCTACTTTGATGTGACTTATATTGCAATCAGACAAAGATGCAGAAACTCTATTGATGTGAAGCGAGGTTTACTATAAAACTCAAAATATTTATTAAAACTCGAAATCACTTATCTTGTACTGACAGAATTTATTGGGAACAACTTAACAAACTTTGTGAACGAATATAACTACTAGAAAATGTTTCCTCTTTGAACTTATACATGGTAACGGTCATAAATGATCAATATGAACTGCGTCGAATAAGATACTTTTGGGATACTGTGTAACGTTCGACTATCTACTGCTTTGGATTAATGCAAATGTTCACTTGCATCAACTTTGTATACCGTCTAAAAAACAACATTTTATACTGGACCTACCTCGACATTTCTTCGAATCTCTGTTATGGTTTCGTCTCTCATCTGTTCAGTTTGCAACTCCAGATCAATATCATTGACTCACACCAAATACACCAACATAATTCTCTGTCAATAACTTGTTCTTTTTCTGAAGATTTTTTGCATCAATCGGTATTACACAAGGTTCTACTTCTAATCTCTCACTTTCGGTCGGCGTTAACTGGGTTTGCCTACTTAATGCATCCACGTGCATTCTTTTGGTTCCTGGGCAATAATCAGTCTCATAATCATAATTTTCTAACTCTAGTGACCAACGAGCGGGTTTTAATTGATTTTCTACTCATAGTTTGCATTACGCCATTACAGTCTGTAATAATCTTAAAATGTCTGTGTTCAAGATATACTTGCTTTCGGCGTACCGCATATATTATATAGCTAGTGTTTCGACTTCAAAACTGTGATAACTCTGATTCGGTTCCCGACGCTTTTGCGGAACAGAAAAATACTGGATGCATTTTACCGTCGTCTTACCTTTACATTAATATTACACCAAATCCTCGCGAACTAGCATCTGTGTGCAACTCTTTATATTGTTTAGAGCTGAAAACAGCTAACACTGGAGGAGTGAATAATAACTTATTCAAATGTTCAAACACTTCTAACGCAACTTCATTCATTGGAAAGGGTACAATAATTCTACTAACCGCCGTGCAATGCTTGCATGCGACTGAACAAATCGCTTAAAATATGAAAACAATCCTACAGAAGAGTGCAACTCCTTTGCATTACGGGGTGCGGGATAATTCTTAATGGCTTAATGTGCGTTGAGCTTGGCAAATACCACGGTGACTAGCCTAAGTACGCAATCGTCTGTCATAAAAATATACTCTTCTTGAAATTAATTTCTAATTGGTTTTCTCTCAAACACCGAAGTAGTTTCAGTTAAGTCCCAAAATGCTCCTCTACGACTTTTGTCTCAATTAATATGTCGCCCATATACACAACGATTTTTTTTAGATCTCAATAAATCATTTATCACATTAGAAATAAACCTTTGAAACAATGATTTAATCCAAATGGCCAATTTGGAATCCAAATGGCATTATCAGACACTCGTATTGTATTTATGGTGTCACAAATGCTGTATATTTAATTGATTCTGCTGCTACACCTATTTGATGAAAACATCTTTTTAAATCAATTACTGAAAAACATTTCTTACCTTTTAAATGCTCCAAGCAGTCTTCGGTCAAAGGTAAAGGAAAATTTTCACAAATTGTGCAGTTGCACATCCTAATTTCTCCTTATTTCTTTTTCACTAATACAATTTGTATGATCAGACTTTTGATCCTTGTATTTTAATTTGTGGGAGTGTCTGCCTCCAAGGCCCGCCGCAGCAAGCCAAACCAATGTCATAGGGAGTTCCATTTACCTTTAAATTTTAACTAAACAATATAGGATGTTTATGAGTTAATGAAAAATTAAACTAAAACTAATTTGAGTCCCTGCTTGAGCCAACATCCCGGCCCATTGAAACCACTACATTAGTTTCAAGGAACAGGAAGCAATGTCAACTTATGAATAGGACGTCTAATGGTGCCCTTGGATGTGCGAACCTCTGCCACTTGAACTTGGTGATAGTTGCTACAATACGACCCAGTATCCACCTTAGAGGGGGCACATTGTCCTCATGGACGAGAACCATATTGAAAATAGATAGACTGGCATGTGCCTTAGTTCATTGGGCTCGAATTTGAAGCTCATTGATATAGTCGTGTAGCCAGCGTAGCCAGCAGTACAGCTTGATGCTGGCGTGGCGACATGTTCATAAACTGTGTGCAGCCAGTGACACGCTGTTCCGAGCTGGAGCAAATAGCGCAGGCTTGAGGTGCGCAGCTGAAGGAATGCCCCTGTCGTGGTGCTATCTGATTGCGAGGCCTTGATGATGATGTTGAACTGTTTTCTTCCGACTGGCTTCAAGTTTCAAGAAATTGTCAATGTCTTTCTATTACCTGCATGCATGAATTCCAGGTTCGCAAGTCAGCGAGGTTGAAAGATTCGTTTTATTTGCTTCTGGTATCTGGTATGCTTTCTCCATGACGATTGATTATCATAGCCTCTGCATTTTGCGAATCGTTTCCTAACGATTTGAATGAGTTGAACAAGGCTGCGGTGTTATCAACGAGGTTACGAAGCTGTGTGCTAATTAGTTTATTCATACTAATGTTGGTATATTATAGCGTTCGTTGAGGCACTCCAGTGCCTTTCTATAGTTTTCACCTGTTACCTGAAATGCTTTCACCGTTTCTAAAGATGCTACCTTTAGGCAACTGATCAGCTGATTAAGCTTTTCAACCTTTGATAGATATGATTGCTTATGTATCACCTGGTTGAACAGAGTAATGAAATTCGTATATTCGGAATAATTACCCTCAAATGATGGGAGTTTGATTTGAGGCAACTTTATTGACGAGGCAGCCACTGCATTATGGTCCAAATTCGTGCTGGTAGGCAGGCCTTGTACTAGCTGTTCAATGTTGGCAACTTTGATGACCACATACTCGTCCTCCAGATCTCCACCTTGCAAATCCTTTTTATCCTCTTGTTCAATATGTGTCTGAATCTTGATCAACTGCTTGTAGTGTGTTTCTAGAGATCCAAGTTTGCACTGAAGCTCAGCAGTATTCAACGCCTTTCTTTTTGTTGGTAGTGCTACAATTGTTCAAATGAGAACAATTTTCTTGCGAATGTTAAGGCGAGACTGTTTTAACTCTCGTGAATGTTAAGGCGAGACTGTTTTAACTCTTCCAAATTCATTTTATCTAAGCTCATTTTAAAAACAAAGTTCAATATTGAATGTTCAACACGAAACTTGAGAACGCAAGCTTTACGATATCAACAGAAGAGGGCTTGACAGATAGAGCGATATGGTTGTATGTGTGATTAATGCTAAACGACTCTTGGGAGAGGGGTGAGGCAATGCAATGTTGAGAGCGACAAACTAACTGCCTTTTGTAGCTTTGCAGCGATGCAGGTGTTCAAATTCTTCGGCTGGCGAAAGATAACTTTTTGTTCGTACGAATTTTTTAACTAATTGAATGTTTAATGTTCTATAGCACGATTTCCGACACAACACACACAGCCCCACGTTGGGCCCCAAAAATGTAAGATCAGACTTTTGATGTGCTGGTGTCAGCGTGGCGCAAGTGGACGGGAATTGAGAACTGCCTCCACTTCTGCCGTTACTGTGGTGAGCTCTTCAAACATAAGACGAGCATTTATCAGGGTGGGAATCATTAGACCTTTCGCACTCTCGACAGCTGCTTCCCAAAGGCCGCCAAAGTGTGGTGCCCTGGGAGGAATAAAATGAAAACTTACATATTGATTAGCGCAAAAGTTTACAATTGCCATTTGATTATCTTGCTTAAATAGAAATTACTGCAGTTCTTTCAATTGGTTGCTTGCGCCGATCATTCTCATTAATGCAGCTAGGAATGCATCCGTGGATAAATCAGATACCACCTCGATATGTACTCCTTGGATGCAAAGCATACGAGAATGGCAACATAGCTTTTTGTTGGACCTCTGTCTGGGATGCGAAGGTATATATTAATTGGTCCGCAAAAATCGACTCCACATAGTGCGAATGGCCTGGATACCGTGAGTCTCTCCACTGGAAGGTATCCCATCATCTGCTGTTGAAGCCTTGGCATGTACCGCACGCCGTGAACACATGATTTGACTACGTTTCTATCAAAGGTCTAAGGAAAAGGACTAAGCTTGTTCACCTGCTTACTAACATCATGTGACGATGAACGACTATTGCTTTCGTACCGTGCAGAAACTATCCAGCCTAGTAGAGTTTTTTGTAGAGTGGGTAGTCGTGGACCCAATTTGATCTTTCCCACTGAAAGGATCTCAAAAAAGGTTTCAGTACCAATAAGCAAAACAATACTATTGGGTTTATAAAATTGCTCATCTGCAAACATTATATTCTGAGGCAAATTCCAAAGTGATATACCTATTTCTGAGTCTGGTTGGTATGCAATATGTGTAGTAATGCAAAAATCAAGTGAGAGCTACAAATTCTTTAAACGTGATCTGATCGTTGTAGATACTCCAAATTTGATATGAGTGTGTAACTCACCAATACTAGAAATCTTCATATGGTATTTACTCCTAGGTAAACGCAATGCTTGTGCACATTCTTCTGGAATAAAGATAACCTGTGAGCACGAATATAGCAATGTACGACCAATCCTGTAGTGTTCAGACCCGTCTTTAACCAATACCATTGCTGTAGCTAAGGTAATATTTTCTCATGAGTTGTGTGTATGAGTGTGGGCGACTGGCTGCTGGGATTCCGGTACAGGTGTGTTTGTCGACTGAGATTGTGCTGGTAAATGAGAGGGTGCCGCAGATGATGCTGTGACTCTACAATGGGCATAGGAGGGCGTGCCGCAGATGCTGATCTGGGCTCTACATTTTCCCGATGCAAAAGAGTGTGATGCGGTCGACTTCATACTCGACACTTGTATCTCGATGGACATTGCACTGATTGATAAGCAATTCAGGCATAACGTTAGACGTTTTACTGCATCGTATCGCTGGCGTGGCGACATGTTCATAAACTGTGTGCAGCCAGTGACACGCTGTTCCGAGCTTTAGCAAATAGCGCAGGCTTGAGTTGCGCACCTGAAGGAATGCCCCTGTCGTGGTGCTATTTGATTGCGAGGCCTTGATGATGATGTTGAACTATTTGCTTTTACTTCCGACTGGCTTAAAGTTTCAAGAAATTGTCAATGTCTTTCTATTACCTGCATGCATGAATTCCAGGTTCGCAAGTCAGCGAGGTTGAAAGATTCGTTTTATTTGCTTCTGGTATTCTGGTGTGCCCTCTCCATGACGATTGATTATCATAGACTCTGCATTTTGCGAATCGTTTCCTAACGATTTGAATGAGTTGAACAAGGCTGCGGCGTTATCAAGGAGGCTACGAAGCTGTGTGCTAATCAGTTTATTCATACTAATGTTGGTATATTATAGAGTTCGTCGAGGCACTCCAGTGCCTTTGTATAGTTTTCACCTGTTACCTGAAATGCTTTCACCGTTTCTAAAGATGCTACCTTTAGGCAACTGATCAGCTGATTAAGCTTTTCAACCTTTGATAGATATGATTGCTTATGTATCACCTGGTTGAACAGAGTAATGAAATTCGTATATTCGGAATAATTACCCTCAAATGATGGGAGTTTGATTTGAGGCAACTTTATTGACGAGGCAGCCACTGCATTATGGTCCAAATTCGTGCTGGTAGGCAGGCCTTGTGCTGGCTGTTCAATGTTGGCAACTTTGATGGCCACATACTCGTCCTCCAGATCTCCACCTTGCAAATCCTTTTTATCCTCTTGCTCAATATGTGTCTGAATCTTGATCAACTGCTTGTCGTGTGTTTCTAGAGATCCAAGTTTGCACTGAAGCTCAGCAGTATTCAACGGTTTTCCTTTTGTTGGTAGTGCTACAATTGTTCAAATGAGAACAATATTCTTTCGAATGTTAAGGCGAGACTGTTTTAACTCTCGTGAATGTTAAGGCGAGACTGTTTTAACTCTTCCAAATTCATTTTATCTAGGCTCATTTAAAAAACAAATTTTAATATTGTATGTTTACAACGACACTTGAGTTAAAAATGTTGCTAATATTTTACGTACACAAGCTTTACGATATCAACAGAAGAGGGCTTGAGAGATAGAGCGATATGGTTGTATGTGTGATTAATGCTAAACGACTCTTGGGAGAGGGGTGAGGCAATGCAATGTTGAGAGCGACAGACTAACTGCACCAGGTGTGCTACAAGTGTCCGTCTCCCTTGGACGCCAACCTGATATGTCGGTGGCTCGTTCTGCTGAGTCCCACATGCGATCGGGACGCTCCATTCTAGAAGTGTCCATGCTGATGTGGGCTAATAGACGCTGCTGCTGCTCCAATTTCTGCGATATTGGTTTTAACGCGTTTGCGATCGCTGTCTGTAGCTGATATGCCCTCCTGAGGTAGTGTTGATGGTTGCTGCTGAAGCTGCCCCAATTGCAATTACTGCTTTATTGGTTTTAGTGCGTCAGCGATCGCTTTAGTTAGCCTTTCACTGTCTGTAGCAGATATGCCATCCTGAGGCAGCTTGCCTGGCGACTGTTAGTGTTTGTTTTGACGATTATTCTTCTGCATTGTGGAAACTACACGCGCACACTCTGACACCAATTATAGTGGAATTAAGAAGTAGTTATTGCTCTAGTTATAAATTACACTACACAGAAGGTCGAGCGGAAATTTTAGGTTATGTGGTATTTTACTATTAAAGTGTCGCTACTTCGAAAATTTGTGCTGGCCGCTGCTGCTAGCTCGCTGAAAGTGGGAAAACAAATCGGGGGTGCCGCAAATATCGAATACGATTCTTGTAGACTCGAAACTATCGTGCCCAGCGATAGTAGCTAAGACCGTCGTGCATACCGTTACCGCAAGTAGCCATCGCATTCGAACGACTATCGATTACCATAATAGCTGTTTTAGATATCGTTACAATATGTTGATGACATATTCTGCATTTTAAAAGCTAGAGACGCACAAGCAATATCAACACAAACATATACAATTTACCATCGAAAGGGAAAAGAATACAAAATAGCATATCTTGATGTAGAATTAGAAAGAGATAAACAAGCCATAAGATTTAAATGATACGCAAAAGACATTGCATCTGGACGAAATATTAATTTCTTATCAAACCAATCAAAGAATCAAAAGATAAGTACAGCGAAAAATAACACAAAGAAAGCATATCTGCTGAAAAAAAGACATAGGCCAAGCATATATATATATATATATATAAATAAAAACAAGTAAAAACGATATAGTCGATATTCCGACTATACTATACTCGTACTCTTTATTTATTTTATATTGGACACACTCGAAAGTAAGCAAAAGTTTTTGATTTTTTTTTTTTTGGGTTGGGGTGCTCTCATACAAAATGTTTTTTTTATGGTTTTGTCTACAATTATTATCCGAACTTCATGATTTTGGCAAATCGGTAGATGAGCTTAAATTTGTGGAATACATAAAGTGTTATTGATTGGCGAGGGCGGGGCAAAATTTTGAAACAAACTTGATCTGACGTCTCACAAGGAGAGTCTACATACAAAATTTGGTGACTCTACTGTTACATACATTTCCACGAATACAATATACTCGATTAATCTACTAGAGTACAACGTCAAACAAAAACAAAAGAGGAAGCCAAGCTTCAGCTTGCCGTACTTTATAAACCATTCACATTGTAAGTAAATTACCAATCTAGATCAAAGCTGGTCGGTTGGCAAAGGGCAACAGTGTAAACAAGGGATACAAGACGAAATTGTTTTGAGTTGGATGACAACAGAAAAGTTATGCTCCTAAGTGCTCATTCCGGAACATTCGGTTATATTGAACCTATATGATATAGTTCTCCGATCTTGATCAGAACAATCTTCTCTTCAACAGAAAACGGAAAAGTTGTGCTACTAAGTTTTAATTCCGGAACAATCGGTTAGATGGTAGCTATATGATATAGTTGTCCGATATTGATCAGATCAGGCCAGTGGACGTGGGGCCTTCTCAAATGTATACAAACCGAAGTTGGATTGATTTGGATAAAAAGTGAAAAGTTATGCTCCTAAGTGTTCACTCCGGAACAATCGGTTATATGAGAGCTATATGACATAGTTGTCAGATCTAGATAAAACTCGAACTTAAAACTTTTAGCTCGGTATATTTTAAGACTTCTGTGATCTTTGTGTTGAAACAGACAGACGGATGGACGGACACGGTTATATCGATTCCCCTTGCCATGCTGATCCAAAATATATATACTTTATATAGTCGGAAACACTTCCTTCTATGAGTTGCAAGCTTCCTGAAAGAATAACAACTAACCAGAACAGAAACCACAAAAATTGTAAACAATCCAGATCAGCAATCGAAAAACGCTGATGAAAAACGATACATTGGCCTACCTTACAAAGAAATTGTAACAAACAGATCGACGATTGCTAAAATTATGCCAGAGGAAAGTGCAAAACATCTAAGATACGCTTATAGAACACATAATAAAACATAAAAGAGGAGAGGAGTGCAACGGAGTATACATTGACATAACGAAACAAGCTTTAGGAACAAAACTCGCGGAACACGCTAGAAATGTAGAGCTCACGACGGCGTTAGCGCAACATATGACCACGAGAAACACCCGGCAGACTTTGTCAATGCTAGAAGAATATATATTGAGAAAAGAGAAAAAACACGAATGACATTAGAAAGCTTAAATATACAAGAACAGGGAGAGCGAGCCATCAACCACAAAGAAGCCATTGAGCAAACGAATTTTGTTTACGCGTCAACAATCACAGATAAAAAGAGACATTGCTAAACAAATAAAAGGACAACATCCATGGATAATAGAACACTGACAAGGATGTGCAATATAGACTTAAGAATAATGACGCAAATATAGGATGAGGATAAAAAATAAGTAAAAACATACATACATACAAACATAGATATTATATATTCGCTGCCTTAGCGTAAATTAGTATGAGTATATAATTCAGCTTTGAGCATTGTCGCCCAAAGGTATGCATGCAGATATGCTGATATTGCAGATCCCACGGCTGGAGCGCGTTGCTTGTGTGTGCGATCATATTACCTTTACACTTAAAGAATTTTGGTGCAATTGTATACTTAGATATACATTGCAACTGAGTGCTCTCCCCTTTGTACTGATTTATATTTTTTTTTTTTTTTAATAAACATATTAATAACAGCATTTTTTTCAAAATTATTATACTAAGAAAAACATTTTTTTTGTATTCTAAAAAAATACAATTCTTCTGAATTCAACCTTTTTAATCCATCCTTATGTACTGCTTGTCTATCTGTTGTCTATTTTTGCTATCTTTAATTAAAATAGTTTCTCTATCTTCTATTCCTATTACTAAACAAGGACCTAGATATGCTGGTTCCAATTTAAGGCCAGTTTCGTCTCTTAGTAGTTTCGTCTCTTATCTCCGATTTTCAATTTAAAGCTAATTTCCTTCCTATCGTAATATTCCCTATTTTTAGCTTAATGCTGTTCTAACATTGTTTTTGATCTCTTATATGCTTGTTCTAACATACAATTACAATAACAAAATATTGATGCCACATACATATATGAACTGATGTATTGATTAAAAGTTCTTTCCACTGTCTCCAACTGTCTGATGGAGGTGTGCTGTAGGCTTTATATTGTCTATTTTAAAGTATTTGCAAAAGTTAATAATAGAATTTTTATATTCAGTTCCCATGTCCGAAATAAACGTCTTCATTGGACCGAATTTTAGTATAAAAGATTCGAATATTCCTTTGGTGACAGAATTTGCATTTTTATTGCTGAAAGGACAACTAAGTACTTGGTTAAATCACATATTAAGGTGATAGCATATTCATTGATATCCTTTGATTTTGGTAGTGGACCTATAGTATCGACTATCACTCTATCGAAGGCATATATTGGTACGTCCGTAATGGTTAAGGGAGTTTTTGTGTTAATCGTTGTTTTTGATTTTTGGCATTTTGGACATCGACGAATGTACTCTTTTATTTGACGAGTCATATTTTTCCAATAGAGGTGTCTTCTAACCTCAGTTAATGTTGTAATGCCATTATGACCTCTGTTTGATCGGAGTTTTGATCCTCGTATTTAAATTTGAGAGAGTGTCTGCTTTTAAGGTCTGCCGCAAGCCAAACCAATGTCGGAGGCAGTTGAATTTACACCATTCATTGTCTTAGCAGCATTTCAAGCTGCTTTCGTAAAATGCACGTGCATATAATAATTATCTGTTACAATAGAATAGCATGAGAGAAACTTTTAATTATAAGTAAACATATAGGGTGTTTATGAATAAATGAAAAATGCAAACTAAAACTAATATGAGTCCGTGCTTGATCGAACATCCCCGCCTTATTGAAATCACCACATTGGCTTCAAGGAACAGGAAGCAATGACAACTTCTGAATAAGACGTCTAATGATGCCCTTTGATGTGCGAACTCCTCCGAACGTGGTGATCCTTGCCAGGAATAGTTGCTACACCATAGAGGGGGCACATTGTCCTCAAGGACGAGAACCATATTGCCAATAGACAGACTGGCATGCGCCTTCGTGCATATGGCTCGAACTTGCAGCTCCTTGATATAGTCTTGTAGCCAGTGTTGCCATAAGTGCTGCTTGATGCCAGTAACAGGTCTCCAGCACACTAAGTGATCCAATTTATCATCTTCGATTGAATATTCTGGCAAAAGGCAAAAGGATGGGACCACCTCTCACAACGTGCCCTGCTCTCAGCCCGCTTAAGTCACTTTGATCATACTAATATTACTAGGATAAGATAAGCATTCATCAGGGTGCGAATCATTAGACCCTTCGTAGCTGCTTCCCAAAGGCCGCCAAAGTGTGGTGCCCTGGGAGAGATAAAATTAAAACTTACATATTGATAAGTACAAAAGTTTACAATTGCCATTTCATTTTCTTGCTTGAATAGAAATTACTGCAGTTCCTTCAACTGGTTGCTTGCGCCAGTAAAATTTGCAACCTGTATGTATCCAAGATTTCGTAGCACCTCCCGAGCTTAAGCTTTTAACCTATGCAATGACGGCGTCACATCATCATGAGAAACAAGATCAGCGGATGCTAGCGATGACCACCCTTATCATTGTGCCTTGCAACTGCAAGACCTTCCCGGGTATTCCCTATATACCAGATCGTTCCTCTGCAAAACACGCCAATGTATAGTAGTATTCCTTTGAGCACACAATAAAAAAATATAAAAAAATATATAGCTTAAAAGAGTTCCTCCGGTATTCCTAGGATGTATTTCTGCGCTTAGCTAGTGTTTCCGACTAGTTGTGCTGAGTTTCGCCTTTTAGAATGTTTTGAAAGTCTCCAAAGGTTAGCGTGTTTCTATTCCAGCTCAATTGGCTAACTGATCGAATGATTGGATATTCAAAATTAAATTGAATGAGTCCTCTAGTTTACGCTAGTTAAACACAGTGCATTCCTCCGCTTGTGCGTGTCTGTAAGGTGCAAAGCTTAAATTAGTTTAAATTGTAGTCTAAGATTCCATATATTAGCCATGTTTTGCTTTGTCTGGCCTGTATTTCTGCACGATGGCGGGTCTCAGTCTGTCAAGCATCAAGTCATGACTCTCTCCACTTCGTCCGGTCATCGAAATCGAAATAGACATCCAACTCCCTAAATAAACTCTCCCACACTAGAAAGCACTCCTTCCTATTTTTCAGCATATGAGTTGCCACAATTTTTGGTAATCCATGGGCATCATTATTAGACCCTGTACCTTTAGTAAGAGGGTATATTAAGTTCATGAAATGTATGTAATAGGCAGAAAGAAGTGTTTCCGGCCATATAAAAAGTATATATTCTTGATCAGTATGACACGCCGAATCGATCTAGCCATGTCCGTCCGGATGTATGAAAATCTAGATCTTTAATATTACTAGAGATATTTTCATTTTAATTTTCCGTAAACATATACCACGCTCACTCTTTAGCGTGGCCCCCATAAAAACTATCGCCTATTTTAGTGTTTTTATTTCATAGTTTTTTTTGGGATTGTTTATAATAGAGGCATCCACATCAACTAACCAAATAGACGCGATTTTTTCGGAATGAATAAAACATAATTGTTTTTCATCCAAATCGTATGTATTCAATATTTTATTCAGATCTGGCAACTATATCATTTAGATCCTATTGAAACCAAATTTTGTTTGCATTAATCTTAGGAGTTTTAACGTCTGTTGACCAAATTCCATTCAAATCCGGAATGATTATATGATTGCTCTTGGCAACCGTCAAAAGGCATATATATAATTTAGATATTAAATCTATGTCGTTTTTAAAAATCTTGGAGTGTATTTAATTGGAAGTTGGCTACGATCTTGTCTAAAAATCAGTGCGCAGCTAGTGGGAGCCTTTAAAGCCAGCGCGGAAGTGCAATTCCATTCCGTTGGCCACAACATAATAATCGAGTAGTTTCTGCCTCAGGCCGAGTTCAAACGCAATCATCAAGCGTTGGTGTGCGCGCACGGTGATGAACAGTGACATGGCAAATGCTAATGAATTTGTATGACAACAAGCGAGTGTTATATGGATGATCTCAATCAGCAGGCTCCAGTTCAATATGATCTCTGACGCAGTTTATACAGACCGGTCGGGCATGAGTGAACTCAATAGCGAAGACTCGGACCGATCTAAAAGATCAGAGTCAGGTGTTGGTGTACTTCGTGGTGAAGAAGTTACCTGGAATTGAAACAGGTAATAGAGTGGGAGAGGTCTATTTGGTCTACTCAACAGATATTAACGTTTGAAGATCTGGTTACTTGTCTGGATGTGCAGCACCGAACAATGATACGACATCGAGAAGTGGTCATGTGAAGACCAGGCGCGGCGTATGCGGTATGGAGGATCATCCGGTCCAAGCCTGTAAGGCTTTCAACTACATGTGTGTGGCGGATCGGAAGGCTGGGTATCGGCTGTGCAGCAATTGTTTTGGTAAAAACCATCAGTGTGCTGCGTATGGCATATGCTGCATGTGGACAAAATTGTGCAAAGTGTATTAGGAGGCAACACACCCTCATTAACCTGAAAAAGGCGCGTAGGATTATTCCCAGAAGTCAATCGGGAGAGGACACGGTTACTAGTGCTCAGCAAATTTCAACCAATGTGATAATTGGATCATATACAGGTACGTCTACGGCTTAGCGGGAAGTGTTGTTGCCTACGACACTGAGTGTGGTGAAAATCAGCAGTCCGCTGTATGTGTCGGTCGGTAGGATTGTGCGAAGTGTGCTGTGAGACATCACACCCTCTCGAGTGAGAGGAACCCGTTGGGGCAGGACACGGGTAATGGTGTTCAGCAAATGTCAACGGATAAACGTGATAAACGGATCACACGTGGTTATGTCTACTTCAAAACAGCAAAAGTTATTAGCTACGGCTATAGTCACCATCGAATGTGTACACAGGTGGCCACTGAAGTTCAGAGCGTTTTTGGATTAAGGCTCGTAAGCATCATTCACATCGGTGAGCGCAGCCCAGTAACGTGCCCCACGGCATAAGGTTTGAGTCACAGACAACGGCTTGGCGAATTCGAGGATCACTGAGGCATTGACAGCAGCGGTCACATCTAAGAAACTTGTGTTAGGGAGATCCTAATTATTTTCTTCCCAAGGGAGTAGACTAGCTTCTTGGTCGTAATATTTACGATGAGGACCAGTGGATTCTAAGATTGCTCAAAACACGGAGCTGGCATACATACTCTCAGGCACGCTTGGTCAACGTGAGTCATATGTATTTTCTCATGAAAATACACAGCAATGATGAAACTGAGGAGTACAAGGTGCATCGCAATTCTTGGGAATCGGAACGGTTCGACGATGGATCTCCAGGTTACTATACCGAAGAAAAATGATGTGAGGATTTTTTCGTGACCACCCATGGCCGGCAGCCTTCGGAAAAACCAAGCCACTTGCAATGAAAGAAAAAAAACTACAAGCCAGAAATGATTTACATTATCTACTATCTAGATGCGTTAGGAATTGAGTTAAGGGAGTTATTAATAGAGATAAAGTTAAGGAGATTATTGTAGTTAGAACAAGGAGACGAAAAGATTCATGCAGGTGATAGTTTAGGTTACAGTGCTGAATATAGTTAGGAAAATAATTTCCAGTAGTTCTACGATGGACAGAAAGTCTAATTTGGCTCATTAAAGTCGGAGAGTTAATTTCACCATTAATCAGCTTATGGGTAAATATAACATTAAGCAAAATTCTACGGTTTTCAAGAAATGGAAGGATTATTAACAAAAACCTACTTTGATATGAAGGGGGTCCCAATTCAAACCACGGAAACCAACATTTCGCTTGAGCAGAGGCAATGCGGTCCCGATGATTCCCATACTGCACGTGGACACCAATCACACGATGCGTAATCCAAAATAGGTCGTACCAGAGAAGTATACAGTAATTTAGTTGTATAAGGATCATCGAATTCTTTCGAAAAACAATTGAAAAAACCTAGAACATTCACAGCCTTATTGTAATAGAGAACAGTTTAAGAGACCAAACAAGTCATTAACAGTGTCGATCCGATAAAGGTGCATATCGTTAGGAAGGTACGATGTCTGAAGCGGTGTGCTACGACAAAACGACATAACTTTGCATTTAATGTAGTTGAGATTTAGTAAGTTGAGCTGACACCACGATTGGAAAGAATCAAGGTCACCTTGCAACCTTAAGTGGGATGAAGAGTAGTTGAAGGACAAGCAAAGTTTAATGTCGTCGGCGAATATAAGTACACTAGATTGGGATAGAACCAGAGACAATTCGTCAATAAATATGGTGAAGAGAAGGGAACCTATGTGGCTACCCTGCGGTACCATTTATGTAAACCTAAAGGGATTAGAAAAACAAATGTTTAATAGAACTTTCTGAGTTCTGAGATTAAGGTAGACGGGAAATCTACTTAAGAAGATATAAATGGAGCCAAATATGTATAATAATAATAACAGTTTTGATATGCCTCTGTAGTTTTGGGCATCAGTCTTAATCCCCTTTATATGGAGAGGAATAATAAACGACTCCTTTCACAACGAAGAAAAGGGCGAAGATTCAAAGACAATCTGAGAATACACTCCGGATCGCAATAAGCTTTCAGTAAATAGGAGAGATGGGATGATGTTAGACCTGTGTATAAATATATGTATATCTGATCGGGCCGATACTTAAGAGGGGAATAAGTTGTTTGAAAGAACTCTGCAGATTGAAGCGACTGCCAAAGTGGCCACTGATGGGGAGAAACATACAAGTCGGCATTATAGTCATTATAGGAGATGAGCGGGGAGAAGAGAGGACGAGTATTACAAAGGCATGCTGGAGCTTATGAATTGGTGCAAATCGTCAGTCTTAAAACGAGCAATGGGATGGTTAAGCGACCAGTTGCAAAGATTTGCCCGTTGCCCACCTAAAGAATTGGCCTGAGTACCACGTTCCTACTTGTTATTGTTTAATTGTGCTCTTATTGTTACAGATGGAGATTATCCAGGTTGGCGACGTGGGAATTGGCTACAACTATAGAATGATTAGCTTGATGAATCTTCTGCAATCATCAAAGAAAGGAGAATGTTTGGTAGCCGCTTAAAAATGTTAGCAACAGCTAAAAACATGACAAGTGCTAACAACATAATATCTGCAGTCACAGTCACAGAGAGCATCATCACAGAACTCTCTGTCTAGCGAGAAACGGTCTTGTTATCTCCATATATCAAAAGCAGCTGCAGCGCTTATCTTGCACACTCATACATGTCTGCAGTTGTTATTTGGAGCTGTGTATGAGTTAATAGATGAGATTTGATTTTGCATATGATTGCCCTTGGAACCGCCAAAGGGCATAACGAAAATAAGAGTCAAATAAACTGGGGCGTTGTACTTGATCCCGAAAATATCCAACACCCCCATAGAACCGATTTTTTGAAATGAACACATAAAGTTTGTGTTTTATGCAAATCGAACTAAATTTGTTTTTTGTCCATTTAAGAAGGCCCCACATTCATAATCAAAACTTTATTCAGATCGGAAACTTTATCATATTAAACCCATATGAACACTAAATGATTGTTTTCATCCAAATCGGTCCAAATTTATTTTGTATCCATTTGAAGAGGCGAAAAGGCCGAATTTGTCTGAAGGTGACCTACCTATATTTAATAACGGCTTATAAGGTACAGGGTATTCAACTGTCGAGCAAGTTCTTGTTCCTTATTCTATATTATTGAGATAAAAAAAATCTTTTTTTTTTTTTGTTTTCAATTAATTTAGTTATTTGGGAAAATTAATTATTTACAGGTCCAAATATTTATTATCAGATTTTGGACTACGTCACTATGCTAACCAAAATTCAATTATTCACGTCGCTATTTGGGCTAATTTAATTTTTTATCAGTCCAAATATTTAGTCACTGCCTTTGGGCTGTTACTCTTGTTAATCTTAGTGGTCCAAAACTCTTTGCTACTTCACATAGATTCTTTTACGGTTCTTTTAGTTTATGGAATTCATATAGGCAGATTAGTGTACAGTTTAAAGGTCCAGCTTAGCATTTATTTTTAACACAAATATACTGATACTAACAGCTGCGCCGATAAGATTGTTGACGCACATAGTTAACAACAAAATATATCTTTATTTTTTCCATTAAATGCACAATATATCTTAAGTAACTGTTTTGCGGACTTATTCTTTTACCACTAAGTAATACGGAAACTGGAGCGACACTAATGCAACGATTGGTCAGAATAGCCTCCACTAGTTTAGCTTGCTAGTGGCCTCAAGTCCGAATTTGTCCAAAGTTGATCAATATCGGTTTTTATATATTTAATAGCGGTTTATTAGGTACGAGGTATTTACCTGTCGAGCAAGCTCGACTTTCATGTTCATACTTGCTATATATATAGATTGTTGACGCGTTAATGTGGTTTGTTTTGTAAATATCTTCTTTGTGGCTTAGTGCTCTATCTACTTGGTGCTGAATTCTCAAACTTTCTAAAGTCATTCGTGTTCTCTCTCTCCTCTCGATGTTCAGTACTTTTACATTGTCAAAATCAGCTGTTTGCTTTGTTGTAGTGAGGTGTTAGCGCCCAATACGCGCTTAGTGGTCCCAATGTACACCCCGCTGCATTGCATTCGATCTGGTATATTACGTGTTGCTGTTTCTCTTTGCATATTCTAACTTTTGTTCTCGTATTCGTATTTGAAATTATCTTTGCCAGCGTAGATCTGTTTGTCAAGTTTTGTATGTATGGTAGGCTTATATATTATTGTCGTCCATTTTTGATCGACGTTCAAGTTGTGTGGTCCAAGTTGTTTATATTTTTTGTTGTCTCGAAGATTAAGTTGTCGATCAGCAGTTCAGGGTAGTTATTGATTACACGAGGTAACAAAACTAAATTATTTTTTTATATAAGTAACCAAACCTACGTTTTTTGGTACACATGTTGCCCCAGATGAAAAAAAACCACTTTAAAAATTTTTATTAAACGTCACACAAAGTTTTACGTCGTCAGCATTCATAAACACTTTAGAGAATTTTAAAGCTTGTGGGAGGTAATTTACGAGAAGGTTGAACAGAAGATGGACCAGGTGACTCCCCTGCAGAACACCGAATACAACACCAATCTTTTTTGAGAGTGTTCGTCGAAAATTCGCCCTCTGCGATCTATTTTGTAAATAGTCGGAGATCCATAAGGATAGCAGTGGATGAAATCTAAGAAGGTTCAATTTTCGAAGAAGTAGTTTTTGACTATCACATAAAATCACAAAATCGGTGTAGATCACATCCGGCTACATTTTTTGTATGGAGCTACATATATGTTAGAGGTGCTCAGTTAATATTTTTCCATTAATTTAGGAATGACAGATATCTATACTACTATAGCTACTATAATTTTCAAACTCTGATTTACAGCCAAGAAAAGTGGGATGAAGTGTGTCTTCCGGTAAAGTTAACGCATCGGTACGTGTAACCGTAATATATTCACTATCTTTAACAAACACCAAGTCTAGCAAACGTTTCGTACAATTAAGAGCACCATTTATTTGATGCATACTATCCCATAGGAAGTACAAAAATTCATGTTGAGAGGCAGCGGTCGTACAATTGGAATTATCAATAGATGAATATTAAAATTACCAAATGTGAAGAGAATTAAGAAGAGAATTTACTTCTTTAATTGCTTGAGCATGGGACATGTAAATGGATAACTCGGAGCTTGGCCGAAAATATGAGCAAGTGAAATATAGAACACAGATTGAGATTCTCCAGGATGGCGATGTGGGAATTGGCTACAACTGAAGATCGATGAGTTTGAGTGTTTAAGTTTGGGTGCTCTGGGCTTTATCAAGCGATGGTCGAAGGAATTTTTTGCTTGCTCTTCGTGGGTTGCATTGGGACCTTCATATTAAAGCAAGTTTTTCTAATAAACCTTCCATTTTTTCCATAAATCTCCGACTAAAATGAGCCAAAATAGTTTTTCTATTCCTCTTAGAACTACTGGAAATGATGTTCCCATCTATCTTCAGCACTGTAACTTAAACTATCTTTTGCATGAACCTTTTCGTGTGCTTGTTTTCCTTAACTTTATCTCTATTAATAACTCCCTTAACTCAAATAAAACATCTATAATAACGCATCTAGCTTGTAGATAACGTAAATCGTTTATGGCTTGTAGTTTTTTTTTCCTTTCATTGAGAGGACTCATGATTCATATCGTATGTTGTGCGGCTGAGCCCCTCGGCCGTTTGGAAGGTATAAGCTTCTAGTCTTTATTTCGCGGTTTCAATGCGGGACCATTCGACTACTTAACCTTGACCACTTAATTACGGCAGGCAGCTCTCGATGCATTTTGGGACCTGTTGCCAAAATCTCATTAACCTTCGTCGACCCCTCAAACCTCAATTTAACTCTCCTGGTGTACGAAGATTCCCTTATCTTTTAATGAAGGGGCCAATAACAGATAGTTGCTAACCCCAGGACACACTGTAATGACCTTGACACCTTAGTTTCATCATTGTATGACTCACGTTGACCAAGCTTGCCTAACAGCATGTATGCCAGCTCCGTGTTTTGAGCAATCTTAGAATCCACTGGCCCTCGTTGCACATCGCTTAATATGAGCTCATCGTAAATATTACTAGCAAGAAACAAGTCTACTCCCTTTTGGTAGAAAATAATATAATAATATAATATAATAATATATAAACTTTTCCTCCGCTGCTGTCCATGGCTCAGTGATCCTCGAATTCGCCAAGCCGTTGTCTGTGACTCAAACCTTATGCCGTGGGACACGTTGCTTGGCTGCGCTCACCTTGATCCAAAAACGCTCGAAACTTCAGTGGACGCCTGTCTACAGACTCGATGTTTTGACGTAGACATAACCACATGTGATCAGTTTATCACATTTGTTGATATTTGCTGACACCATTACCCGTGCTGAACACCATGTGGGACGTGTTGAACGGGTTGTAAAAGGCATTGTGAAGAAGGAGAATAGGTTTGTGGAACTTTTCTCCGTGGAACTTGAGCCAAAGGAAAATAAACAGGAGGTTTAACTTTTAAAGAGAATATTGCCTTAAAATACTAAAATAGAAGTACCTTATACGCAAAAGAATATTTTTCAGTATGACAGGTGTCAAAAGCACGAAAATAAAGAAATTATTACCGAAGAGCCGAAATCATTCATCGCCGACATGTACAAAAACAGCACAAAAAGTGCTATAACAGCCTATTATGGCTTTGATGTAAATAAGAACGTTCCAGTCAATAATAACAACAGCTATCTCAGCCTTCCAAAAACATTTGGAGGTGCCATAATAAGCTATGTTGGGGCGGCCAAAAATGCATTGCAACAAAGCCAGCAAACATCAAACTCATCAGCAGCATCTTAATTGCTTAGACATCAACCAAGACCTATTCAACAGCAAAGTCGCTGACGGCACAGGCCTGCAAGAAGTCGATCCATTAAGCTTACAATTCATGTCAGTAGAAGTAAACAGCGTGACGCACAAATTTCAAGCAACTAAGATCAGAGTCAAAGCCTATACAGACAAACCTGATTAGATAACTCTGTTTATTGAACGAGACAAAAAAATTACCCAGCTTTTAGAAAAGAACCTACCTCAGCAGCAGCTTTCTGCACCTATTACTTGTCCTGAAAAAAAGTTTAATGTTCTTGCCATCATGATGGAGAAAGCTAACTCAACTGCTACTAAGCAGGGAACAAGCCACAAAGCCTTTTAAAAGTCTAAATCAACACTAAAAATATCAGCATGGAATTCAGCAGGAGTCTCAAACAAAATCCTTGAACTAAAGACTTTTGCGGCGATTAACGACATTGACATTTTGTTGATATCTGAAACACATCAAAAAGCGGATTGACATTTAAACTCCATGCATACGATTACTATGGAGAACACTATGGATTCAATACGCGAAATGGAGGTGTAGCAATCAAATTTTTTTTTTTTTTTTTTTTTTTTTTTTTTTTTTTTTTTTTTTTTTTTTTTTTTTTTTTTTTTTTTTTTTTTTTTTTTTTTTTTTTTTTTTTTTTTTTTTTACTGATTGCTATTGATTCCGGCCTTCTTTTGGAACTTCTGATTCTTCTGATTAATATTTCTAACGTTATTTATAAGTACTAAAATACATATCTCTTAAATATTTTGCTCTTGTGATCACTGTCTCTTACATTCCTTCATGTGCCGATATTTCTTTTTACTTGGATCATCCTAATGCTCTTCAATCGATCGCGTCAATGATTTCTGATACTGGTCAATTGTTGGTTTTTGGTGATTTCAATATCTACGATGTCACGTGGTCCTCTGTGATCGACTTAGCTGGATTGATACCTTCAAGGCAACATGAATTTGATGGCGGCCTACTTGAATTGTCCTTATCTTAAGTTAATTTTGTAACAAACTTATTGATGTTGATTTGAGTTTATGTTTGCTTCTGACCCTTCCATTTCTGTGGTCTCTCCGCTTTTGCCCCCCTAAGACCCGTTTCACCCATCATTACACGTTACTATGGTTATTCCTATTCCTACGTTATCTGCATCTTCCTTTAATCAGACTGGTCATACTTGTACACTTGTACAGATATGGACGGTGTGGTATTCCTTCTTTCAAAATCTGTTATTCTTCTTTTTAAGGATTTTGTTCGTTCAGCAGTCGTGTTAGGCTTTGCCAATTTGTTTTGCAGAGTTCATTCGAGCTAATTTTATTCCTTAAAAAAAAAAAATTTTGAAGCTTTGATCTATCAAAAAAAAAAAAATCTTCTCTTCCTCCTTTTAAAGAGCTATTATTCCGATCCATAGAAAGGGGAATAAGACTTGTGCCCAAAACTACAGGCATGTTAATACTGTCTGTTATTGCTAAGCTTTTTGAAAAAAAAAAAAAAAAAAAAAAAAAAAAAAAAATTGTTATATAATTTCATATGCTCAGCATGGGCTTATGAAGTGTTTCTCTACCACCACCAATTTAGCGGAACATTCGTCTTTTGGAATACAAGGATTTAAAAAAAAAAAAAAAAAAGACCTCATGTAAACTGACTTCAGCAAAGCATTTGACTCGTTAAGCCACGTTTACTTATTCATAAGTTGGATCTTTTTGGCTTCCCATCCCATCTTCATCTCAGAACTCAGCAAGTTCTTTTTAATAACTCCTGTTCTAAGCCCTTTTGTGATACATCAGGGGTTCCGCAGATTAGCCTCCTCGGTCCCCTTTTCTTCACCTTATTTATCAACGAGTGCATCAGGTTCTATCCCTTTCTTGTGTACTAATGAACGCCGACGCCGCTGAACTTTGTTTGTCCTTCAACGACTCTTCACTCACTTTAGGCTGCAAGCTGCCCTTGATTCTTTCCAATCGTAGTGTGTCAGGTTAACTTACTAAATCTCAATTGTTCGAAATGATACTCGTAGTGAGCATTTATTCAATATTCTACCCATTCAAAAAAATGCCTAATCAGCTACGGTTAGTTTAATACCTTAGATGGCATAAAACCAAATCCTGACAAAATGAGAGCCATGATTAAGTATCCAATTCCAAAAACGTCTAAAGACATCAATTAATTTTTAGATTTATGCGGTTACTATAGAGTTCTTTCCAAATTTACTACTGCTTCTGTACCCTTGACAATAAAACTAAAAAGGGATCCAAAACTGATATTAACGAAAGTAAAAGCTCTTGAAAAATTAAAAATTTTTATCACATCTATCTAATATTATCATACACAGATTTTAATAAAATTTGTTTGTCTGACCGCAGACATAAGTAATAGAGCTTTAGGTGCTATTTTATCTTAAATCACAAGACGAATTTGTTTTGATTTGGATAAGTGTTGATTCCGGTTCAATCGGTTATATTGTAGCTATATTATATAATTGTCCGATCTTGATCAGATCAGGCGAGTGGACGTAGGGTTTATTAAAATTGATACAAACCGAGTTTGTTTTGATTTGGAAGAAAAACATAAAAGTTATGCTTCTAAGTGTTCATTCCGGAACAATTGGTAATATGGGAGCTATATGATGTAGCTGTATTGATCGATAAAACACGAACTCGAAAGGAACCTTCTGGTAAAAATGTATCTCTGTAGCTTTTAAGACTTCTCAGATCTTTGTGTTGAACCAGACGGGCGGATGGACTGACAGTCGGATATGGTTACATCGACTCCCCTTATCATGCTGATCACGAATATATATACTTTATAAAGTCGGAAACGCTTCCTTCTGTGCGTTGCAAACTTCCTGACAAAATTAACATACCATTTTATGAATTGTATGAATATTATAACCTAATATGAATGAGAAAAATGGAACATTTTATTAAATTAATTCGATTATACCATAAAATATTTGCCAGGCAAAGAAAATCACATAGCCTATGCTCGATCAAGAATACAAATAGACGAAGTATTACTAGTCGAAGCCGACAGCCGAAATACCTCTGCAACTAATCATAACGCACAAGAACACAAACAGCGTTATATTCAATACACAGAAAGACGACTCAATTATTATAACTGACAGATGGAAGGTTAAAAAGAAATGAATATAACGTTATTATAACAATTTATTTTCATAACAAAAACATAAAAATATATATAAAAATGACTAATACATATGCCTAAGAAATAATCAAAGAATATTTGTGTGCGAAAAATAAAGTGGTATATTTTCATAATGACAATGATTTTGCCATATTTCAACAAGCTTATGTAGAAATAATTAATCCAAACAGTAACACCAAAACAATGAGAACTGGTACTAAATTAGTAGAAAAGATATTAAGAAAACATAAGGACTTATTAAATTCAGGTATTGAAAAAAAAGTTAACTGGTTAATAGAAAATTATTATTATATAGAATATGAGAAATTTATACTAAACATAATTAATGAATGCGAAATTTGCAATATATCAAAAAATGAACACAGAAGTACTAAATTAGCGTTTGAAATTACACCTGAAATAAACAATGTTTAGGATAGAATGGATTTCTCTGTAGCTAGCTGTAGCTGCATAGATATTTACTCAAAATTTGCAACATTTGTTTATGCAGGAACTCCAGATTGTGATACACAAGAAAGCATAATAAATATAGGGAAGCCCCATTGCTAAAACAACCAACCCTTTTAAAATGACAAACACCGCTTAACTTTTTACAACTTTTAGCAATTAATAAATTAATTGCAGCAATAGGCACCATAAATAAGGTTAGAAACTATGAATCAAATAAAAACTCAAAACGAACTGATACAAAAACAAGTAAGAACGCTATAGTTGATTTTCCGAATATAAGATACTCCCGCTCTTTATTTATTTCTTATTCGAAACACTCGAAAGTATGCAACACTTCTTGATTTGTTCTTTTTTTGGGGACGGGTGCTCTCATACAAAATGTCTTTTTTACGTTTTAGTCTAAAATTATTTTCCGATCTTAATGAAATTAAATTAAAAAAAACATATTCTGATGCTCCACAAGGGGAGTCTACATACCAAATTTTATGACCCTTGGCTGTTATTGTCCCCCAGATATAATTGTTTTTGTGAATTAAGTTTTTATCTATTTGAGGGGCTTAGAGGGGGCGAGGCAAGATTTTAAAACAAACTTGATCTTACGCACCACAATTCTACATACCAATTTGGGTCTCTCTATCTCTTACAGTCTCCGAGACTTAGGTGTTCGTACGGACAGACCGACGGACAGATGGACATGGCTAGATCGATTCGACTGTTGATGCTGATCAGGAATATATATACTTTATGTCGGAGACGCTTAATTCTTCCTGTAACATACATTTGCACGAATACAATATACTACTAGAGTACGATTATAAAAAGAAAGATCGCACATTTTATGTTTTCCCATATGCATTATATATTATGTGATATTTGTACATACATGCAAACACATGCAATTCTTACAATTTTCTATTTGACTTTAAGCAATATCAGCCATGTAAATGAGAGAGAGAGAAACAGAGTAAGAGTATACAAGGGTATAAATAGAGAGCGTTTCGGTGTTTGTTTTGATTCCGTATGATACGTCTTTGCTCAGCTCTAAAGCTGGCTGTGCCAAAAGTGGTTTCCGATTAAGGTTTTTGGAGCAGTAATTCTGATTCCTGGTCAACTGTCAACAGACGTAAGGCATTCTAACAGGAATACAAACCGAATCTGATTCGATTTGGATGAAAACAAATAAAATGTTTTATTCATTCCGGAAAAATCGGTTCTTTTTGGACTATATGATATAGTGGCTCGATCCGAATAAATTTTTTCTGTTGATGCAGATGCCTCTAGGACAATGGGTGGTAGTTTGTAAAATGTGGAAATGGGTGGTAGTTTGTATGGGGACCACCATAAAAAATGGGTGTGTAAAAAAAAATAAAATAAACTGGATCTGTGTACATATTTACGGCAAAAAGAAAATGTAAACTTGAAGTTTCTATCCAAGTTTCCAAGATCTAGATTTTCATGCATCAAGAACCATTAAGTAGAACCACAATCTTAGGTACAAACAAAAGAATGAATACTGGAATACTACCAAATGCTATAACGGATTTCAAATAATAATATATATATCTTTTGTATTAACTTTGGTAAGTTTAATCATTTATTTAATGAGCATAATTACATTCTTATAGAAAATGATCTGTCATCTGTTACAATTGAAGAAACACCCACATTATATCATTATCAAAATATAAATACCTTATCAAAAGGGGAGTAACATATTCACATGCCCGCTTTCGCAAATTTGAATAAAGAAACTTTTTTTTATTGAATTCAGAATTCAAATATCGGATCCAGAATCCAACAATAACATAAACATTCATTATTGGTTGGCATAAACAAATTCTAACTGCGTCTTGAGCATTAAGTTAACTGCGCTTCTCAAGCATTAACAAGCTTGGTCCGCGCTTATTAAACAGCTTTCTCCGATCGTAGCTGCTGTAAACAAAAACCATCTACGCAGTCAGCATTAATCTAAATGGTCCACGCTTTGTCCGTTGCACAAACATAATGACCTTATGAACCACACAAGTGTTGGTCACGTACGCCACAGATCTTCAATTCAAATTGATATTAACAAAAGAAGTAAGCCAAACTAGAGAAGTCTATTCTGACCAATTGTTGCATTAGTGTCGCTCCCCTTTTGTCTAATACTGAGTCTTAAACGTATAAGTCCGCAAATCAGTTACTTAAGATATATTGTGCAATTAATGGAAATGGGGTGTACGTTGGGACCACTAAGCGCGACCACTAACACCTCACAACAACAAAGCTGAAAGCTGATTTTGACAATTCAAAAGTACTTTACATCGAGAGAAGAGAGAGAACGCGAATGACTTTAGAAAGTTTGAGAATTCAGCGCTAGGTAGATACAGCATTAAAACACAAAGAAGATATTTACAAAACAAACCACATTAACGCGTCAACAATCTATATATATAGCAAGTAACAACACAACAGTCGAGCTTGCTCGACAGGTAAATACCCCGTACATAATAAACCGCTATTAAATATATAGAAACCGATCTTGATCAACTTCGGACAAATTCGGACTTGAGGCCACTAGTAAGCTAAACTAGTGGAGGCTATTTTGCTTAATTGACTTGAAACTGACGTACTTTTGCAAGTGTGCGCCTGGTAGTCATGGAGTTAATATACTATTATTATACCATCTACAAATTTTTATATTAATTTTGTCAGGAGGTTTACAACGCATAGAAGGAAGCATTTCCGACTATTTAAAATATATATATTCTTGAACAGCATGACAAGGTTTCTTTTGCTTTCTGGGCTACGTTTTTTGCCACAGTGGGACTTGTGCTTGTGTTTGTGCATATGTATCTCTAGCACACATTTGTGAATATGCGTTTATATTCCCTTTATGACTGAAAATGAGTATTCAAGAATAGATTGATAAAGGTTACTTAAATTTGACATCAATGTTGTAACTCTGGTGCCACCTCTTCGGCCTTCTTTCCCTTAAGGGGTAAAATATAACTCCGGGACGTTGACGTACAATGCGCTGCACGTTCAAGTTTACCTACGACCAAATTACAGAGCTTAAGATAGATGGGAACATAATTTATATTAGTTCTACTAGGGACACAAAAACTAATTTGGCTAATTAAAGACGGCGAGTCAATATCACCTTTCATCAGCTTATGTATAAAAATAACATTAAGCATAATTCTACGATTTTCAAGAGATGGAAAGTTTATTAGCAGGAGCCTACTTGAATATGAAGGGAGGGGGTTATTAGGGTCCCAATTCCCAATTCAACGCAATTCAAAAAGTAAAAATTTCTTTTGAACAGACTCAATGTGGTCTTGGTGATTCCTGTATTGTGGACACCAAACACACTATGCGTACTCTAAAATAGGCCGGACCAGAGAAGTATACAGTAGTTTAGTTATGTAAGGATCAACAAATTCCTTACAGAAGACCCACACCTTTATTGACGGTAATTGAAATGTGTAAGTCGAATTTTAATTTAGGGTCTAAAGGAACACGCAAGTCAACCACTGAGTCGATACGATCAAGGTACATATCTTTAAGAAGCTACGATGTGTGAAGCGGTATGCTACGACAAAACGACATAACTATGCATTTAGAACAGTTGAGATTTAGTGGGTTGACCTGCACCACGATTGGAAAGAATCAATGTCATGTTGCTGCCTGAAGAGGGAAGAAGAGTCGTTGAAGAATCATTGAAGTTTAAAATCGTCGGCGTACATCAGTACACAAGAGTGGGATAGAACCTGAGGCAGTCGTTGATAAATAAGGTGAAGAGAAAAGGACCGAGGTGGCTACCCTGCGGTACCCCTGAAGTAACTCTAAGGGGCTTAGAGTAAGAGTTATTAAAAAGAACTTCCTGAGTTCTGAGATTAAGGTAGTCGGAAATCCACTTAAGAAGATGGAATTGGAAGCCAAGGAGATCCAACTTATGAATAAGTAAACAGTGGTTTACCGAGTCAAATGCTTTGGTGAAGTCAGTGTAAATGACGTCAGTTTGCATTTTATTCTTAAATCCTTGTATTTCAAAAGAAGAAAATTGTAGTTAACTAGTGGTGGTAGACCTACGCTTCATAAACCCATGCTGAGCATATGAAATTATAGAACCACAAGAGTGTCGTAACTGTGAAGTTAAGATTTTTCAAAAAGCTTAGGAATATCAGACAGTATTAATATTCCTCTGTAGTTTTGGGCATCTGAATTATTCCCCTTTTTATGGAGAGGAATAATAAACGACCCCTTTCAGAGAGAAGGGAAAGACGAAGAATTCAAAGATAGATAGAAATCGGCTTACAAAGCTTATTAGCGCAGAATCTGAGAATAGACCCCGGAGCACCATCAGGACCAGGAAAAAGTTAGGCTTAAAAGACTTAAGTTCATTAAGCAATAAGCTTTTAGTGACTAGGGGAGGTGGTATGTTATAAGACCTATGTAAGCTATAAGTTTATATCTGATCAGACCGATAATTAAAAGAGGTATAAGTTGTTTGTAAGAATTCTGCAAACAAGTTGGCAATGCCTTGATCTGAATTTACTTAGTATTTATATAAAACAATGAAAAACTGCTTTTTCTGTCTCCCTCTTAATTCAGTTCTTATCAGCTTAGGTCTGCCTATGCCGCGCCTCTTGTCGACCTCTGCTTATCATCGTCGTTGTTTTGTACTGCATTACTTTCGTCGCTGCTCCCTTCATCACTTCAAGTAATGTTTCCCTCTCGCTCTGGACTGGCTGTGTTTGAGTTTCTGCAATTGCACTATTAGTATTTTGTTCTGACAAACAGTCAGAAAAAGGAACTTCTCTGCTTACTATCATCTTGTTAGCTTTGCTTGGGTCAGAATATCCGACCATTACCAATTCTCTCCCTCTTGGGCTGAATTTGTTATGCTCTGTTTTATTTAATGCAATTGCCATACTGCCAACCATTTGCAGATGACTCGCCGTAGGTTTTTTTGCCATACCAAACTTGATATGGTGTCATATTTACCACTGCTTTTGTTGGAGATCGATTTCTCAAATAAGCTGTTGTATGCAGTGCCTCAGCCCAATATTTCTCTTCCAAATCTGCATTTAGTATCTTGCTGCGAGCCATCTCCACCAGTGTGCGATTCATTCTCTCGGCCACACCATTTTGCTGCGGAGTATGGGGAGTAGAACGCTGCCAGATGATTCCATTATCATCCAAATATTGATCGAACGCGTTGTTATCCGAACGCGATATTTTAATTGTTTTTTCCGTTTTGCACTCAGCCATTTTCTTGAACGACTTGAAAATATTCAAAACTTCCGATTTGTTTTTAATAAAATATACATTAACAAAACGTGATTTATCATCTACCATTGTTACGAAATATCTCGATCCACCAATTGATGTTACATTAATCGGTCCACAAACATCACTAGGCACAACTTGTAACAATTCATCGCTTTTAATTTCTGAGCTTTTGAATAGTTTAATAAATATGTGTTACTTTTAAGGCAAATAGCACATTCAATGTTTTCATTACATTTGTCAAATTTTAGACCGTGCACTAAATGTTTTTCTTTTAGTTCCATTAAACTGTTTATGTTTAAATGACCGCACCGATCTGCCATGTTATTAAATCATTAATCATCACACTGCACCCATTATTTAAGGCTTTGCTGACAGACACAAAGTTACATTGCAGCGTTGGCACATAAAGAACATGTTTCAATATTAAATTAGATCTTGATGTTGTAATTTTTACATCACCGCGACCATAACCGTCTATGAATTTATCACCAGCTAAATTTACTTTGGATTTAGATTGTTCAAACTTATCAAACAACTCTCGTGTCGCGCACATGCGAGCTGTTGCTCCGCTGTCTAAACACCAGTCATTGGTTGTTGGAGAAACACTCTTGCCCGCCCACATTACACAAAGAAAAAAATGATTTTGCATTCTCCTCTTCAACCTTGTCTTCGGTTTTCTTTTGACGACATTCATTTTGGAAATGACCTTTTTGACCGCACCTATAACACTTTAGCTTAGTTTTGTACCGTTTATAGCGGATTGCCTTTGCTATGCTTATTCGTAGAATCTGCACATTTTCTCTGTGCACCATTATTTTTTGGTCACAAATGCTTGTACAGTTCCGTCATATTCACATAGTTTGGAGTTACGCCGCTCATTTTCCTCCAGCAATTTTATTTTCAAAGTCGATAATGGTGGAACGAATTGGCAGATTTGCCAATAAAGTGAAGAGGTATCCCAATCTCTTGCAATTGCTCCACGATATTACCAAAACAAATTGACTTTTGCTGTTCACACTATCTCAACACATGAGAAGTTACAAAGCATACACTATTTTTAACCTTCTTAACTTTTCGAGAAAAAATCTCTGGGCCATAACCTGTTCTGATTTACTATGAGACTGCGCTGGTTAAAAGCTAAATATGTTGGTTTCGAGGTTAATACAGAATAGAAAGTGGTAATCGTTTATTTTAAGTTGCATTAGCATGCATATTTAAGCTTATATATCAGAGAGAAAGCTTACATATTAGAGTGAACCCTATTAAATTGTATTAGGTATTGCATATGTCAACAAGCACAATAAAAGAATAAAAGTCACAACTTAAAATTTGATACACGAACGCAAAAAAATTAGCGTAATACGGGAGATTGAAAAAAAGCAACCGTCTGGAGCGAAAATCAGAGAGCGAATTGATGTTGGTGTCGATTATTTGAGTAGCTCTTAAGATCGGCACATAGCTCCGACTCGGCTGCAGTTTTGCTATTGGAGTTGATAATTTGTGGTTGCTCAATAATTTCTGTCATAATCGCAAGATAATGCGACGAGAGCTCATAAGGAGCCGAAATCTTCAGGAGGTCATGAAGGATCCCTCGATGCAGACGGTGTCCTTCTGACGTCATTTGGTAAGTGAGTTGCTTCACCAGTGGCAAGAACATTATAGAGGAGTTATAGATCAGATCCACAAGTGTTCTCGCTCTGGGACATACCCAAGCATTGCCCCACAATGAGTGTCGCATTCCAGTCACCAGTGATGATGTTACGCAAACCAAGTTGTAAGTTAGTTTGAGCTATGTGTATTTGAGCATGATATTTGATGCTCTTTTTGATTGCTACACCTCCATTTCGCGTATTGAATCCATAGTGTTCTCCATAGTAATCGTATGCATGGAGTTTAAATGTCAATCCGCTTTTTGATGTGTTTCAGATATCAACAAAATGTCAATGTCGTTAATTGCTGCAAAAGTCTTTAGTTCAAGGATTTTGTTTGAGACTCCTGCTGAATTCCATGCTGATATTTTTAGTGTTGATTTAGACTTTTAAAAGGCTTTGTGGCTTGTTCCCTGCTTAGTAGCAGTTGAGTTAGCTTTCTCCATCATGATGGCAAGAACATTAAACTTTTTTTCAAGACAAGTAATAGGTGCAGAAAGCTGCTGCTGAGGTAGGTTCTTTTCTAAAAGCTGCGTAATTTTTTTGTCTCGTTCAATAAACAGAGTTATCTAATCAGGTTTGTCTATATAGGCTTTGACTCTGATCTTAGTTGCTTGAAATTTGTGCGTCACGCTGTTTACTTCTACTGACATGAATTGTAAACTTAATGGATCGACTTCGTGCAGGCCTGTGTCTTCAGCGACTTTGCTGTTGAATAGGTCTTGGTTGATGTCTAAGCAATTAAGATGCTGCTGATGAGTTTGATGTTTGCTGGCTTTGTTGCAATGCATTTCTGGCCGGCCCAACATAGCTTATTATGGCACCTCCAGATGTTTTTGGAAGGCTGAGTTAGCTGTTGTTATTATTGACTGGAACGTTCTTATTTACATCAAAGCCATAATAGGCTGTTATAGCACTTTTTGTGCTGTTTTTGTACATGTCGGCGTTGGATGATTTCGGCTCTTCGGTAATAATTTCTTTATTTTCGTGCTTTTGACACCTGTCATACTGAACAATATCCTTTTGCGTATAAGGTACTTCTATTTTAGTATTTAAAGGCAATATTCTCTTTAAAAGTTAAACCTCCTGTTTATTTTCCTTTGGCTCAAGTTCCACGGAGAAAAGTTCCACAAACCTATTCTCCTTCTTCACAATGCCTTTTACAACCCGTTCAACACGTCCCACATGGTGTTCAGCACGGGTAATGGTGTTCAGCAAATATCAACAAATGTGATAAACTGATCACATGTGGTTATGTCTACGTCAAAACATCGAGTCTGTAGACAGGCGTCCACTGAAGTTTCGAGCGTTTTTGGATCAAGGTGAGCGCAGCCAAGCAACGTGTCCCACGGCATAAGGTTTGAGTCACAGACAACGGCTTGGCGAATTCGAGGATCACTGAGGCATGGACAGCAGCGGAGGAAAAGTTTATATATTATTATATTAAATATTATATTATTTTCTACCAAAAGGGAGTAGACTTGTTTCTTGCTAGTAATATTAACGATGAGCTCATATTAAGCGATGTGCAACGAGGGCCAGTGGATTCTAAGATTGCTCAAAACACGGAGCTGGCATACATGCTGTTAGGCAAGCTTGGTCAACGTGAGTCATACAATGATGAAACTAAGGTGTCAAGGTCATTACAGTGTGTCCTGGGGTTAGCAACTATCTGTTATTGGCCCCTTCATTAAGTGATAAGGGAATCTTCGTACACCAGGAGAGTTAAATTGAGGTTTGAGGGGTCGACGAAGGTTAATGAGATTTTGGCAACAGGTCCCAAGTTGCATCGAGAGCTGCCTGCCGTAATTAAGTGGTCAAGGTTAAGTAGTCAAGTGGTCCCGCATTGAAACCGCGAAATAAAGGCTAGAAGCTTATACCTTCCAAACGGCCGAGGCTTAGCCGCACAACATACGATATGAATCATGAGTCCTCTCAATGAAAGGAAAAAAAAACTACAAGCCATAAACGATTTACGTTATCTATAAGCTAGATGCGTTATTATAGATGTTTTTTTTGAGTTAAGGGAGTTATTAATAGAGATAAAGTTAAGGAAAACAAGCACACGAAAAGGTTCATGCAAAAGATAGTTTAAGTTACAGTGCTGAAGATAGATGGGAACATAATTTCCAGTAGTTCTAAGAGGAATAGAAAAACTATTTTGGCTCATTTTAGTCGGAGATTTATGGAAAAAATGGAAGGTTTATTAGAAAAACTTGCTTTAATATGAAGGTCCCAATGCAACCCACGAAGAGCAAGCAAAAAATTCCTTCGACCATCGCTTGATAAAGCCCAGAGCACCCAAACTTAAACACTCAAACTCATCGATCTTCAGTTGTAGCCAATTCCCACATCGCCATCCTGGAGAATCTCAATCTGTGTTCTATATTTCACTTGCTCATATTTTCGGCCAAGCTCCGAGTTATCCATTTACATGTCCCATGCTCAAGCAATTAAAGAAGTAAATTCTCTTCTTAATTCTCTTCACATTTGGTAATTTTAATATTCATATATTGATAATTCCAATTGTACGACCGCTGCCTCTCAACATGAATTTTTGTACTTCCTATGGGATAGTATGCATCAAATAAATGGTGCTCTTAATTGTACGAAACGTTTGCTAGACTTGGTGTTTGTTAAAGATAGTGAATATATTACGGTTACACGTACCGATGCGTTAACTTTACCGGAAGACACACTTCATCCCACTTTTCTTGGCTGTAAATCAGAGTTTGAAAATTATAGTAGCTATAGTAGTATAGATATCTGTCATTCCTAAATTAATGGAAAAATATTAACTGAGCACCTCTAACATATATGTAGCTCCATACAAAAAATGTAGCCGGATGTGATCTACACCGATTTTGTGATTTTATGTGATAGTGTTAATCAAAAACTACTTCTTCGAAAATTGAACCTTCTTAGATTTCATCCACTGCTATCCTTATGGATCTCCGACTATTTACAAAATAGATCGCAGAGGGCGAATTTTCGACGAACACTCTCAAAAAAGATTGGTATTGTATTCGGTGTTCTGCAGGGGAGTCACCTGGTCCATCTTCTGTTCAACCTTCTCGTAAATTACCTCCCACAAGCTTTAAAATTCTCTAAAGTGCTTATGAATGCTGACGACGTAAAACTTTGTGTGACGTTTAATAAAAATTTTTAAAGTGGTTTTTTTTTCATCTGGGGCAACATGTGTACCAAAAAACGTATGTTTGGTTACTTATATAAAAAAATAATTTAGTTTTGTTACCTCGTGTAATCAATAACTACCCTGAACTGCTGATCGACAACTTAATCTTCGAGACAACAAAAAATATAAACAACTTGGACCACACAACTTGAACGTCGATCAAAAATGGACGACAATAATATATAAGCCTACCATACATACAAAACTTGACAAACAGATCTACGCTGGCAAAGATAATTTCAAATACGAATACGAGAACAAAAGTTAGAATATGCAAAGAGAAACAGCAACACGTAATATACCAGATCGAATGCAATGCAGCGGGGTGTACATTGGGACCACTAAGCGCGTATTGGGCGCTAACACCTCACTACAACAAAGCAAACAGCTGATTTTGACAATGTAAAAGTACTGAACATCGAGAGGAGAGAGAGAACACGAATGACTTTAGAAAGTTTGAGAATTCAGCACCAAGTAGATAGAGCACTAAGCCACAAAGAAGATATTTACAAAACAAACCACATTAACGCGTCAACAATCTATATATATAGCAAGTATGAACATGACAGTCGAGCTTGCTCCACAGGTAAACACCTCGTACCTAATAAACCGCTATTAAATATATAAAAACCTATATTGATCAACTTTGGACAAATTCAGACTTGAGGCCACTAGCAAGCTAAACTAGTGGAGGCTGTTCTGACCAATCGTTGCATTAGTGTCGCTCCAGTTTCCCTATTACTTAGTGGTAAAAGAATAAGTCCGCAAAACAGTTACTTAAGATATATTGTGCATTTAATGGAAAAAATAAGGATATATTTTGTTGTTAACTATGTGCGTCAACGATCTTATCGGCGCAGCTGTTAGTATCAGTATATTTGTGTTAAAAATAAATGCTAAGCTGGACCTTTAAACTGTACACTAATCTGCCTATATGAATTCCATAAACTAAAAGAACCGTAAAAGAATCTATGTGAAGTAGCAAAGAGTTTTGGACCACTAAGATTAACAAGAGTAACAGCCCAAAGGCAGTGACTAAATATTTGGACTGATAAAAAATTAAATTAGCCCAAATAGCGACGTGAATAATTGAATTTTGGTTAGCATAGTGACGTAGTCCAAAATCTGATAATAAATATTTGGACCTGTAAATAATTAATTTTCCCAAATAACTAAGTTAATTTAAAACAAAAAAAAAAAAAGAATTTTTTTATCTCAATAATATAGAATAAGGAACAAGAACTTGCTCGACAGTTGAATACCCTGTACCTTATAAGCCGTTATTAAATATAGATAGGTCACCTTCAGACAAATTCGGCCTTTTCGCCTCTTCAAGTGGATACAAAATAAATTTGGCCCGATTTGGATGAAAACAATCATTTAGTGTTCATATGGGTTTAATATGATAAAGTTTCCGATCTGAATAAAGTTTTGATTATGAATGTGGGGCCTTCTTAAATGGACAAAAAACAAATTTAGTTCGATTTGCATAAAACACAAACTTTATGTGTTCATTTCAAAAAATCGGTTCTATGGGGGTGTTGGATATTTTCGGGATCAAGTACAACGCCCCAGTTTATTTGACTCTTATTTTCGTTATGCCCTTTGGCGGTTCCAAGGGCAATCATATGCAAAATCAAATCTCATCTATTAACTCATACACAGCTCCAAATAACAACTGCAGACATGTATGAGTGTGCAAGATAAGCGCTGCAGCTGCTTTTGATATATGGAGATAACAAGACCGTTTCTCGCTAGACAGAGAGTTCTGTGATGATGCTCTCTGTGACTGTGACTGCAGATATTATGTTGTTAGCACTTGTCATGTTTTTAGCTGTTGCTAACATTTTTAAGCGGATACCAAACATTCTCCTTTCTTTGATGATTGCAGAAGATTCATCAAGCATGCCCGACCGGTCTGTATAAACTGCGTCAGAGATCATATTGAACTGGAGCCTGCTGATTGAGATCATCCATATAACACTCGCTTGTTGTCATACAAATTCATTAGCATTTGCCATGTCACTGTTCATCACCGTGCGCGCACACCAACGCTTGATGATTGCGTTTGAACTCGGCCTGAGGCAGAAACTACTCGATTATTATGTTGCGGCCAACGGAATGGAATTGCACTTCCGCGCTGGCTTTAAAGGCTCCCACTAGCTGCGCACTGATCTTTAGACAAGATCGTAGCCAACTTCCAATTGAATACACTCCAAGATTTTCAAAAAGGACATAGACTTTATATCTAAATTAATTATATTTTCTAAGTTGTTTTGACACTTTTTTTCATTATGCCCTTTGGCGATTGCTAAGGGCAATCATATACAAAATCATCTGTCATCTATTTACTCATACATAGCTCCAAATACCAACTGTAGTCATGTGTGTGTATGAGTGTGCAAGATAAACGCTGCAGCAGCAGCTGCTATTGATGTGTGGAGATAACAAGAGCGATGCTTGCTAGACAGAGTCAGAGTTCTGTGCTGATGCTCTCTGTGACTGTTGGCTTATGTTATGTTGTTAGCTGTTGCTAACATTTTTAAGCGGGTACCAAATAGGGGGCTATATGATGTAGTTGCCGGATCTGAATAAAACTTGGTCAACAGACGTTAGAATATTAATGCAAGCCAAATTTGTTTTCCTTTGGGTGAAAAACAAACATTTTGTGTTCATTTCGAAAAATTCGGTTTTAAAGGGGCAAAATGATATAGTTGCCCGATCTGAATAAAATTTGGTCAACAGACGTAAGGCATCCTAAGATTTATACAAACTGAATTTGGTTCGAGTAGGATGAAAAACAAAAATGTTTTATTCATTCCGAAAAAATCGGTTGTATGAGGCTATATGATATAGTATCCCGAATCATCTTTGGTCAGTTGATGTAGATGCCCTTAGGACATATAATCCATAACTTTGATTTAATTCAAATGAAAAACAAAAAAATTATGAAATAAAAGCAATAAGCTTGGCGATATTTTTTATGGGAGCCACCCCAAAAAGTTGGCGGACGGACAAGCGGACATGGCTATTTCGGAAAAGCTTTTTTCCGCCTATTATATACATTACACAAAACTTAATATACCCCTGTACTATAGGAACAGGGTATAAAATTTCGGTGTATAAGAGTTTATTCCGAATCGGCCGGTTATATGGGAACTTCATGAAAAAGTGATCCGTCAGCAGACGTATTGGCTTTTAAAGCTGACATTTACTAAATTTGTTTCAATTTGGATAAGAGCAACCAATTTTGCTGGACTAAGAGTTCATTCCGAATCGGTCGGTTATATGAGTGCTATATGATAAAATGATCCGATCTAGATAAACTTTGGTATCTTGTAACTTTTGTTTATCGGGACGTTGACGTACACTGCGCAGCACGCTCAAGTGGTCCCTCAGCGATAAAGTTAAAGAGATTATTTTAGTTACAACAAAAGGCACGAAAAGGATCATGCAGGAGATAGTCTAAATTACAGAGGTGAAGATAGATAGGAACATAATTTCTAGGGGTTTCTACGAGGGACAGAAAAGCTAATTTAGCTCATCGGAGAGTCAATTTCACCATTAATCAGCTTATGTAAGTAATTATTTAGTATGTAGCGTGTTATGATATTAATCATTTATTTTGATATTAATATAATATTAATATGATATTAATCATGAACTTTGAGAAATTAATGTCGTCAGGACAAAACATTAGGCGTCTCTGCCTTTCGATGAACCACTAAAGACTAAACTTAAACTTCCTAAAGATAAGCTCTCCGGTGTCGGCAACGACGCCCGTCGCTACCCCGCAAAAGTGCGATCGGCATCTCTCGGAAGACGAAACTGCTTATTTTACAATAATGCAGAGTTCGCCCCGTCCAGTGGGTTATTTAGTTAACTCTTGTTAACTCCTTCAAAACTTGACCGTCCTCGGTCAAGCCCGTGCTTTTCAGCATCTGCTGAACCGCGATGGTGCTTCCCTTCTCCTGCCTACTCCGCAACCATCAAGAAACGCCGATTAGACCAGAGCACACGACTTTGGTCAGGTGTTGCAGATTTTCCTCTATTAACTTGTGAAGGTACCTCAGGCTTAACAGAGCTTGGTGGCTGGTGACGTTAATCTCCGCAGAAGTCGCCACGCCCGGGATCCTCTTCGGCGCATTTTTGGAGTTGGTGTAATTTTTCCCGTTGAGCAACCTGGGAGCAGCCTGGTCAAAGGCAACCAAGTACGTTCCCGCAACGTTGCGTTCGGGACCATCGTCGACAGCCACGATGGCGGCGGCGTCGTTGTGTATCACGATTCCCTCGTCTACCTCCAAGATCGGAAGAGTGTTGGGCTGCGTACCGCAGTGGGCCACGGCACCAAAGTGCAGCTCTTGTGCGCAGCTATTCGCTGGTGCCTCCTTACAGAAGGGTAATAAGGCGGCGATGACTTTGTTGCCGCATTCTGCTAAGGTTCTCTGGGGTAACCGGATCGATATTCTTTTGTGTGCGACTGGGAAGATAGTTATCTTTTTTCGATTACAAAAATGATGAATTCCTTATTAGCTAGTGCCCTCACATTGGCAGCGCCCAATTGTTGGGTAACGCTGATATCTGTGGAACCTTTCTTCAAAATCGCCCCTAAGTCATCATCGATGATAGCTAGATTTACAATATTTACTCTAGCCAAAATGGTGGCGATCATTAGGTTTTGCAATTCGAGCGTCAAGATTCTGTTTCTGGTTAAGAGAGTCTCATAAAAGTGGGAAGTATTGATTTCTTCCTTTCTGTTTACTTTTAATAGCTGGTTGACGGTAGCGGTTTGTGTTCTCGAATTTATGATTATCTGTCAGCTTTGCGTCGGTCAAAGTTGTCAACGGTATGATTGCTAGGATGCAGAAATATCGAGCGGATAACCTATAAGAAATGAGGGACACAGCCATTTACTAACTTTGTTATACAGTTACTCTTACTTATACTATGAATTGCCCTTATGGATGTGAACTTAGTGCTATAAAACCTGTTTCCTAAACATAATTCCTTACCTACCTCAAATTGTTTTTGTGGACCAATAAGAACGGTGGTTCCTAGATCTGCTTCTGGCTCTCTAAGGCATTAATATCTTGCCTCGACAGCGCATCCGCTACATGATTGTCCCTGCCTGGCTTGTATAAAACTCTCGCGCCGCACTCATCAATTCTCGCTTTCCAACGATTTGTCTTGGAATTGAGGTTTCTATCCGAAACTGCGAAAATCAATGGCTGAAGGTCCGTGTAGATGTTAATGTCACTCTTCCCGTATAGGTAGTGACGAAGCGTATCTAGGGTCCAAACTATGGCGTGTCATTGGTCGCATAGTTTAGCTCTCTGTCCTTCAGAGTCCTAAAAATCATGGTTATGGGTCTATTGCCTTGCGACAACACCGCCCCGATACCGCTGGATGAAGCATCAGTGGTTAGGTCGAACGGTTGGTTGAAGTCTGGGCAGTCGAGAATAACGGCTTCCGACGCCAAAATATTAATAAGTTTATCAAAGGCCTGCTTTTGTACCTTATCAAACTTTATGGGGATAGCTTTCGAGCGCTGTTTGCTGATTTTACCATTCTCTCCTTTCAAAATGCTGGAAATAGGCCTTGCTATCTGAGCGAAGTTTTTTATGAAGCACCTGTAGTAACTGGCAAGACCCAAGAAAGATCTTACCGCAAACAGGATTGGAGGGCTGTCTGAATTCCCGAATGGCCTTGACCTTATCGGGGCTTGTTCTTGTGCCCTCGATTGACACCACAAAACCAAGGAATTCCACTTGTCCCTTGAAGAACTGGGACTTCTCCTTTGACACCCTCATGTTTGCGTCGTGGAGACTGCTGAGCACGATGTCAATGTCTCTGACATGATCTGCCTCACTCTTTGAAAATACGATGACGTCGTCAAAGTACACATAACATATTTTACCGATATGATCCGGCAATACGTCATCAATGGCCCGTTGAAAAATGCTAGATGCATTCCTGGGGCCAAATGGCAAACGGCAGAACTCATATTTACCTCCGTTTACCGAAAATGACGTCTTTTCACGATCGCGTTCAGCTAACGTGATTTGGTGGTACCCTGACTTTAGGTCAAGGGTGGTGAAGTATCGTGCCTTCCCCAGATTTAAAAGTATCATGGAGATACAAGGCACCGACGACCCACATGGGATTGTTGTACGGAGACCTGGACGGCCGAATGTTCCGCAATAGTTTTTTCACTTCGTCATTGACGAAACCGGTGGCCCCTACAGGGAAAGGGTACATTTTTGAGTAGATCGGCTCTTCATCCTTGGTCCTAATTGTGGCCATTACCGCCGTATTAAAGGGCAGCATTTCAGTTGGATCTGCAAATGCCTTTATACGGTTGGACATCATTCTAAGAAACTCGTTCTTTACTGTTGGCGGAACCTCGATGTCGTCCACCTTTGTGAATTTGACGTTGGGGCATTTGCGGAATAGGATTCTTTCAGATTTATGTCCGAAGGTGAGTATCTTTGTCCCCAGGTTTATATTGACGCCAGCCTGAGCCATTGTATCAAGCCCTACGATGCCATCAAAAGTTCACAGCTCTGGCAAGATGAAAAACGGGCTTTTAATTCCGAACATGGTGAGGAAACATTTTTTCCGTACCTTGTTAAATCCGTGTAGAGTTTTTTCAATGAATGGGGCTTCTACAGAGACAATTGTCTGAAGTTCCTTTAGCGGTTTGATGTAGTTTTTCGCGGCCCCAGTATCTATTAAAAAGTTTAGGGTTCTCCCCGCTTAAACGAACGGGAGCAGGGACTCTCCTCTCAAAAAATTGACAGTATCACTGTCGTATCGCTCTTTATTTGTCTCGTCGATCTTTGCCGCTGTCTCCGATGCTAACTGTTCGTACCGTTGTTCGTACTGGTACGGATTCTCCTGAGCGAGGTGATTAACCCTCTGTCTGCGCTGGTCGGAGAGTCTCTGGGAACTGGAGGGCCTCTTGAAAGCACCTTGTTGGTGCCCGTTAGTAAGGTTTATCATAGCCAAATTGGATCCCTGCCGCTTTTGAAAGTAAGTTGGTTGACGGAACTTAGAAGAGGATGGGTCAACGTCCATCATCTCCACTTTATCTTGGCCATGGTGACCATCTGTTTGGTGATTGGCCTGATTGCTCGTGTAGAATGGGTTTTTTGATTGCCTTCTATAGTGGTCGGCTCTGGGGGCTTGAACTCTAGCAGCCTGCAGCTGGTCAGTTACCACTCGCAAACGCTCCTCAATGTCAGCTTTTTGCTATGCTTACATGTTCCTCTTTCATTGGCTATGTTGATATATCCCCCCTTGTCGATGTTCTTCTTTAGCTGCTCTCCAGTTGTGTTGGTGCTAATTCCTCTCTATCGTCGCCGCTGCCCAAAGCCGTCCGCTTTGGTGTACAATTTTGGGGTCAATTAATTGCCTTTTATTTATACTCGTTGGCTACGAGCTTCTTAGTGCAATCGAACGCTCCCCCGCACCTTGATTTTGGGGTGCTTGGTGGTGTGAGTGCAGCGATCTATTTATTAGATCTGCCGCGGTCGCAGTTTATGATTTTAACTGCCTAACCTTGGAGCCGGCGTTGTCTCCGCGCTCTTTTGTTAGTGTGGTTTTATTTCTCTTCTTTTTTTCTTATCGCTTATCGGGCGTTGTTTCCGCGCTAATTGATTTTAATTGATTAATCTAGGGGGTTTGGCCGATCGTGTTGGGCGCCAGTAATTATTTAGTATGTTGCGTGTTATGATATTAATCATTTATTTTATGTAAGTGAACTTTGAGAAATTAATGTCATCAGGACAGAACATTAGGCGTCTCTGAATTTCGACGAACCACTAAAGACTAAACTTAAACTTCCTAAAGATAAGCTCTCCGCTGTCGGCAACGACGCCCGTCGCTACCCCGCAAAAGTGCGATCGGCATCTCTCGGAAGACGAAACTGCTTATTTTACAATAATGCAGAGTTCGCCCCGTCCAGTGGCTTATTTAGTTAACTCTTGTTAACTTGTACAAGCTTAAGATATGGAAGGTTTATTAGCAGAAGCCTACTTGAATATGTAGGGAGGGGGTCCCTATTCAACCCTCACTAAACACACGATGCGTACTCCAAAATAGGTCGGACCAGAGAAGTAGTTGAGTTGTATAAGGATAATCAAATTCCTTCGACCATCGCTTGATAAAACAAAAAGCACGCACAGCCTTATTGGCGCTAATTGAGGGTCCAAAAGAACACCCAAGTTGTCAATTGACTCTTAACTTTGCATTTAGAACAGTTGAGATTTAGTAAGTTAACCTGACACCACGATTGGAACGAATCAAGGTCAAGCAGCCTAAAGTGGAAGAGTCGTTGATTAACAAAACAAGTTAAACGTCGTCGGCGCACATAAGCACACAAGAGTGGGATAGTACCTGAGGCACACCGTTGATAAATAAGGTGAAGAGAAGTTGACTGAGGTGGCTACCCTGCGGTACCCCTGATGTAACCGTAAGGGGGTTAGAGTAAGAGTCTTTAAAAATAACTTTCTAAGTTTTGAGATTGCGGTAGTCAGAAATCCATTTAAGAAGATGGGATGGGCAGCCAATAAGATCCAACTTATGAATAAATAAACAGTGATTTACCGAATTAAATGCTTTGCTGGAAAATGCATGTTATTCTTAAACCCTTGCTTTACAAAAGAAGAACTTTCTAGTATTCTAGTTATTGCTATATCGAAGTATTCAGTTATATATATATATTATAGAAATACCTGAATACATCGAATTTCCCAGCAGATACATAGCTATGACAATCGGTCTAATATGTGCAGATATCACGAATTTTCAATGTCGCTTTTATAAGGGGGCGTAGTCACGAAAACGTTTTGTATGAGAGCTCCCCACCCCAAAAACAAGAAACTAAAAATCAAAAAGTGTTTCGTTTTTTCGAGTGTGTCGAATATTGAATAAATGCTGAGTACGAGTATCTTAAAGTCGGAACATCGACTATAGCATTCTTATTTATATGTACAGACTAGCTGACCCGGAGTGCGTCGCTACGCCTCCTATGTTTGTTATTGTGCTAGTGATCTTCAATGTGTTTTTGTTGATGTCTTGCTTTTAAACTATCAGAAGTTTCTGTGGTATTCTAGAAATATACCGGCATATACCGATATATTTAAATTTTAGTCGATCGTTATCTTTATGAAGATTGAAATATATCGATATACATGTATGGATAACTAAAGATATTGATGCACATATGTCGAAAAGTCAATTGATCAATAAACGTATATCGGCAACTAAATATATCGATACACATATAGCGGTAACTCAACACATCCATTTATATCGATAGCTCAATATATTGATATACAAATTTCGATCTCAATATATCAATATACATATTTTCATTTCCATAGATCGAAATACCTCTGCCGACAACTCAATATATCAATATACATATCGATTATTCAATATATCGATATACATATTGATAACTCAATCGATCGATATATATCTATATATCTATATATATATATATATATATAATCGCTCTATCGATAGCTGGATATATCAATATCGAACCCGATACATAACTTGACCTTACATGACAATCTGCCGATAACTCAATATATCAATATAAATATCGATAATTCAATATATCGATGCATATATTGATAACACTTTCGATCGATATACATATATCGATAGCTAGATATATCGATATTCCAACCCGATACATAACTCGACCTTACATGACAATCGGCGTAATAAGTGTCGATGTGATGAATTTTGAATATCGTCTATATGAGCGGGCGGTACATTTAAATTTAATTGCAATTAGTCCAACAGGTGCCAAGACGAATTTGTATTATCGCTATATGGCGGTGCCATGCCCATTTTTCCAAAAATATCACACAAACAGACAGCCATTTATATTTTTTTATATAGATAATTGCATAATATTGTTGCTTAATATTTAAATAACACTTACTAATTTTTTTATTTACTTATTTTTACAATATCATCTACAAAAACTAAATGCAAGTGGATCTATTCAAATGCAAGGAAGTTGACATCAGAAATCCAGTTGGTAGTGCCTGCTATTAATATTAATAAAACAGCGGATGCATGTGTTTTTTAATAAAGTTTTTTAATAATTAAAAATAATATTTTGCCCTTATATTTGACAAATATCGGAAAGGGTTAACTATTTTAGATTTGATAATAGCATTAATTATACATTCTTCTGCAACCACAGCATAAAGGCTATAAACTATTACTATGTTTTAACTAATTTTTATTGCTTAAGCCACACATTTATTTAAATTATAATTAAAATTGCAAGCGCCTGTTGTTTTTAAAGTGATTGACAACTTAAGCACGTATAAGTTCTTTATTGTTCCCTACCATTTTTGTGTGAACGCTCAATAGACAAGGGCCCAGGAATAAATATAATTAATTTATTACTGTTATTAATTACACCTAAATTTGCAAAGCTATTAACATCACATACCATTAAGTCAACATTTTCCCATTGTTGATCGCAGCCAGGCTTAACTCCTTTTAGAGTACTGAACAATCTCTCTATCGTTGCAGCTGTAGAGTAGAGTCGGTAGAGTCAATATAATGAGCAGAGCAGCTTGAATGATGAGAAAGCTCTGCTTCATGATCAAACTCATAAAAAAAATAAAGCTCTTCAAAGTAGCTTGCAATATAAAATTGAATTTTTTCTAGCTCAAGCATATTCGTCGGGTGAAGCACAAATAATGAAAATAATGGGGTGTTTCCATCAGAAAATTTGTTTTTGCAGCGATAAAATCAGTGAGTCTAAATATGGCATATTAAAGCCCATTTAAAATATTCTGCTACTGATGTTGCAAGGTGATATTCCTTATGCTTTTGTTTATGAACTATCCTAGGTAGCTCTATAATAGCACCGATATCATGAGCAATGTGTTTAGCAGCAGATAAAATATTATCTATCCGAACGTCCGAACGTCTATTATTAAATATTAGATTAAATCCAAACTTTTTGACTGCAGCACATTAGCAACCGGCTCTATAAGTGCAGAATATTCGGAAATGACCATGCATATTATAAATACTGGTTTCATTGCAGCGCAATGAAGTTGAAATATAGTTTTTTGGGTATCGTTGCTTAAGTTTACAGATAGAGCTTATAAAATGCGTTAACATTTTCATATAGTCGCAGCAGTCACAATTATTGTGTGTCGGGTGCACATCTAAAAGGAAGCGTTTCCGATCCCATAAAATATATATATATTCTTGATCGGCATCAACAGCCGAGTCCATCTAGGTTTGCCCGTCTGTCCATCCGTATAAACAAAAAGCTCTCGGAGACCATAAGAGCTAGAGGCGCCAAATTTGATAAGTCGACTTCCTAGTGTTTCATCAGATCACGTTTATTTTAAAATTTTGACAATTTTGCCGATCATAATGAAATTAGGCAAATCGGTAGACTGTGTGCATATATAAGCCTAGTTTGACATAAATGTGTCGCAAATTTTAAGATATATGAGATTTCTATCGATTTGTGGCGGCGGGAGGGGTCGTGGAAAAATTTTAAAACAAACTTCATCTGACGAAACATTAGCGGAAGCTTACATGCCAAATTTGATGACTCTAGCTTTTACAGTCTATTTGTTCATATAGACGGATCGACCGACACCAAGAATATATACAACTTATGGGGTCAGAAATGCTTCCTTTTGAATGTTACATACAGTTGCACTAATACTCTAATAGAGTACGAGTATGAAAAAGAAATCAAAAAAGTGTTGCATTCGTTTGAGTGCCTCGAATATTAAATAAATGCTGAGTACCAGTATCTTATAACCGGAATATTGAAATAAATATGTAAAAATTGTGAGAGATATGTTTTTTTTTATCGACTTGAGGTGGCGGGATGGGTTGTGGCGAAATTTGACGCTCCACATACCAAATTTTGTAACTAGGTATTCATACAGACGCACAGACTGACTGACGGGACACTGCTAGATCGACTCGGCTGTTGCTCCTGATTAGGAATAAATATACTTTATGGGGTTGGAAACGCTTCCTTTCCCCGTTGCATACACTTCCACTAATACAATATACTCGTTTACTCTACTAGAGTACCTACGTTTACTCTACTAGATAACAAGAACAAAAAGTGTTGCATACTTGTGTATAACGTTTTTACTTGTACACATTTTTAACAGCAATACAGACTACAAAGTCAATGCGTCTGCCTTCATCGATTAACCTTTCCACCGTCCCCCCACCCCACAAAAAAAAAGAAAAAATTAAAAGTGTTGAATACTTTAGAGAGTGTGGCAAATTTGAAATAAATGGTGAGTACGAGAATCTTATAATCGGAATTCCGCCTGTAGCGTTCTTATGTGTAATGCTATAATTTATAAGATTATTCTTGTAGCACTGTGATTAAACTTCTTGCACTTGCACTTCTTCTTCTGTATTTGGACGTGCAGGCCTGGTACGAAGACTTCATTCTAAATCGGTCGGTTATAGTGGAGCTATATAATATGGCAGCAAAAATAAGTCTTCCAGAAGAAAAAAGACTGTGGTTAAAAGATCAACTCGATAGCCTTAAAACTAAGAGAAAACATTATAATACCCTCTGCAAGAGTATAAAAGGCATTCAAATGAAAACATGCGACAGATTAAACTGTGGTTTTTCTCAGCTGAGATCAATACAAGAAATATAATATAAAGTTACATTAAATTAATTATGCGATTTTATATAAAGATCACGGATATATATTTTATAGTTGCATGCAATTTCTCCAAGTTATTCATTACAACATTTAAATAATTGTTCACTTTTTTTCCAATTAGGGGTGACTTCATATTTTTGATTGCTCTTTCTACACATTTAATTTGATTCAGTTGTCTAAAGTCTTATACAATTCCTTATGATCCGTAATCGTTCAACTGAAAACATGCATACATATGCATGCTGAGATATTGAAATTAATTTATTTCAATCGAGTGGATGGGAACATATTAAGCTATACATACATAAAAGCATATTTGCTGTGTATTAGCACTCAGACCTAACCATTTCCAAATCAACCCTATAAAGTTATAAAAGCACTTATTAAAAACGTGATTGCAATAATTATACTCGTACTCTAGTAGAGTGAACTAGTAGTATATTGTATTCGTGCAAATGTATGTAACAGGCAAAAGAAAGCGTCTCGGGAGAAAAAGGCTGCATACTACTAGCGGCTGGAGATGTAGAGACAGCAACGAATTTTGGTTAACTGACACAACGTCAGATTGTTTCAAAAGAAACATATACTCGATCTTCAAGAAAAGAAAACCAGCGTCCAAAAAGAATTCCCCTCAGAACTAACTGCGTGCGTAAACCATCATGGGGTACTTAGCATTTATAAGGCCGGATTCTGAAAAGGATGCTTGTGGAGCATCAGAACATCTCCAGAAGCGAGCGAATGTATATATGTTTTTTTATTGATTTCAAAGCCGCTTTTGATACTACTGACCGAAGGGCAGTGCTTTTAAAGCTAAGCAATGCTGAAAGTGATCTAAAGCTTATACACCGACAATTTTATAGCCGTGTGGGATGAAAAAACCTTGTCGGACTTGTTCAAAACCAACACAGAAGTAAAACAAGGATATTTGCTAGGCTGCTATTTTCCTTATTTGTAGATAACACAACTGAAATTCTGTTAGAGGCGAAACATTGGGAACACAAATAATTAAGGTCTTGATGTACGCAAACGGTAGAGTCCTGAAAATGATTGATTGCACCCACGATAGACGAAGATAAGCTTTATTTTTACTCGTACTCTACTAGAGTAAACGAGTATATTGTATTAGTGCAAATGTATATAACAGGCAGAAGGAAGCGTCTAAGAACCATAAAGTATATATATTCTTGATCAGCATCAACAGCCGAGACCGATCTAGCCATGTCCGTCCGTCCCAATTTGGCATGTTGGCTTGTGGTGCGTCAGATCAAGTTTGTCACGCCCCACAAATTCCACAAATTTGAACGGTTTGAAACTGGGTATGTAATTCGGATAATAATTGTAGACAAAATCGTAGAAATTGAAAATTTTGTATCAGAGCAAAAAGCAAAGACTCGTGGGATACATCAGCGAAGCGCAGATAAATAGATATATATATTTTTTTTTAATTCTTATTTTTCCGTTTCCTTTTGAGTATTTTCTTCAAAGGAATACTACTACATGTTAAAGAGTTTTGCATACGAGCGATCTGATTTCTGGGAAAGACCCGGGAAGCCAGGTGTAGTAGTGTGTAAAGCGTGTATTAGTCATCGAAAGTTTGTACAAAAAGTGTATATATTCTCCATCAGCATGACAAGGGAAATCGATATGTCCGTCCGTTCATCTGCATATTTACACCTAAAATCTTAGAAATCTTAACAGATAAAGAGCTGAAATTTTCGCCAGCTTCTTCTTTTGTCTGCATGGTACTTAAGTTCAAGATTCAATCAGAGCGCATAACTATATCTTGTACCTTCCATATACTGGGAATATATTTACAAGGTGATATTATATATTAGCTTTGGCAAGATAACGCTAGCCCTTATTTATTGGCATATTGGGGAAGTTAAAATTTTGCAAATCCTCACTAGCGCTATCAACTCCGCTTTTAGAAGAGGGCCACCTGGGGTTTCACACTTATTTGATGTATTACCTTTATGGCACTCCACGTTCTCATTAGATTCTTGTGCATTGTATTTTACATCAATTGTATATCGGGGTAAAATAATTTCAATCTCTTGCATTTGTGGGTCATCATTAAATCCACAATACTTAATATGCTGTTCGTATAACCATTGACATAGATTACATATTTTTTAATACTCGTTCTCTAGATGTATGTAACAGGGAAAAGGAAGCGTTTTGAAATATATAAAATATATATATATTTGTGATCATCATCAGCAGCCGAGTCTATCTGTTCATCTGTGCGTATGAACACCTCAATCTCGGAGACTGTAAGAGCCAGAGTCACCAAATTTGGTATGTAGACTCTTCTAGTATACACGTAGTTCGTTTTAAAATTTTGCCATGCCACCTCCAGATCCCGCAAGCCTATTAAAACCTTATATCTTCCACAATTTTCGACACATTTAGTTAAAACTCTGTTTGTATATATGTATTTTTATTGTATGCGTACCAATGCCAATGTGCTTCTCGGCCTCCAGTCCATTGATGCGATCGATTTTCGTTCTCTTTGTGTAGAATATAAAGGTGGGAAGCATGTATATCTATAGTTGTTTAATGCTTTTTTACTTCTCATAGCATGTGCTCTCCAGCCTTAGCAATTAGCTCTGGATCACCATTTGGATTTTTAAATACTTAGCATATTTTTGGCCAAACTCCCCCATACATCATGACGATCCCTTCCTCGATATATCTTGCCAGATGATTGTTACCCACCCGGAACCCGATGTCTCCAAAGTGAGTGTCTGCATCTTCATCAGCTGTTAACATATTTTTTTCATATGTGTTGCAGCATCCCACCAGTTTTCCTCACTGAGCACTGCGATCGGTAACCCCTTAAAAATGGTAACCTGTGTTTTCTTGATATTCTGTTATTCTGTTATTTTCAGTGCTTCCTTTTTTAATGTTCTCTTGTATGTCTGCCCTAGATTTTATTTATTTATTTGTATATTGAGTCGGGCTTATATTTAAGGACGCAATTAACCTCCTTATTTGTTCTTATCTCATATATTAAGATTATGTTTAACTACATTTGTTATGTTTTTGTTTAATATATTTTCTTAGCAAATTAAGTTGGTTGTTTTCTGGATTTCTATTATATTAGTTTTACTATATAGTAAAACTAAAAATATATACATTTATATATATATATATGTACAATGTACAATAAGTAAGCTTATTGCGAAATTGTGATGCCTCTGTTATTGTTTTTAGTATATGAGGCAATTAATTCGAGAGACGAACTGCATAAAAAACTATTGCCGCTCTGAGGAAGATAGATTATGCTTCTTACAGACAATATTATTAGTACGTTTAGAAATAGTGAAACCGATTTATGACCCAGCTCTTTTTGGTGGGCTCATACTGCTATTAGTTATATCAATACGACTCACATTTGCACATTATCAGCATATATATGGACATCACATTGTGACAAAACAATTACTAGGTCATTGGCATACACAGAATACAACATGGGATCAAGAACTGACCCTTGCGGTACAATACGAGTTGCCAACATCGAGGATAGGATTGTCTTCAACCATAGGCTAATCTCCAGAATCATGGTTCTGCGACCCTGACGAACCACTACGCACGGGATTCACCAGCTTTCGTAGCCAATCGAGTGGCATGAATCATCCAAGCGACCGATTTTGGCACCTTGTCCCACTTTCGTTCCTGCAGAGTGGCCAGTAGAGGCATTTCACAACCTCACGTGGAAAACAACAATTTACAGGATCAGTGGCCATGACAGGACAATTCAACTCAGGAGACCAATGATTAGCAACGTCTCATCCAAGACCACTAGATGAAGGTTTCGTTTTTCAAAATTTCTTATTCCGATTCCTTTACCTATAGTCAACATTAAATTTCTTGTTGTTTGTTTGGTGAAAATTCTCATAGGTAGTAGTTAAAACCATACACGGGTCAACAAAATAGGATAGGTACCTGAAGAGGCACTCTTCTGAGTTCGGTATCGGTACCTGACATCCATCCTTTAAAATTAAAAATAATATGGGCTACTAAATTTTAGCACGCAGACTATCCGAACCCATGAGTTTTTTGACTCATTTTGAAAATGCGACATTGGGCGGATTTCTGAAAAACTTTATATCTCAGCCGTTTCTCAATAGAATTCACTGATTTATACTGCAAACGATGAAGAATGATTACGCATTACAAAGCTTTACAAGTTATACATTAATACAAATTGCAAGTAGAAGTCGAAAAATCGAAAAATTGTTTTCTTAATTCTAAAAACATAGCTACGAAACTAATGTAAAAGTGTGTATGGATAAGAAAGTGATAGAATCATTGGCTGTAAGAAAGCGTAAAGCTTTTAAAGCTCGGTTGCGCCATTTTTGAGAAATGATTTTCAGCCGCGAAACGAATTATTTAAATGTAAAATATGAGTAGGTGAGTAATTGATATATTAATTTTTAAAAGACTAGATTTTGAATCGGCTGCGGCCTTTTCGAGTTATGAGTAAAACTGCAAGGTCTATCAGAGTTTATATACGTGTTTGTATATTGGATTGTACAATAAATTTCATGTTTAATTGGTCTAAGTCCACGTCTTCTTCAAGCGAGTCTTCTTCTTATTTCCTTCCATTTTTGTGTAGTCGATAGGATGTCACTAAGCTTACCACAGAGGTGGTTACTTCATTTCTTAGTTTTTGGTATAGTTTGTAGTGATGCTCACTCTCAACTAAGACCTATTGCACATGAAAATGGAATTTTAATGCCAGGGATTTTTTCTAGGGCTTATAACCATATTTATAATAGGTAAACATAGCTTCTATAAATGTCGTACATTGGACTGCAACGATGAGAGCTGTACATCTAATGCGGGGATGCTATATATTGTATTCTAAGTGAGCATACTATATTCTGTACTTAAGGCATAGTCAATATTCTTAAAATTCCGGTAAGTTACCCGTTTGTCAAAATGATCAAAATAAATGTCATATGATAGAAATATAAGGTAATGTTTAGAAAAGAAGGGAAAAGAAACTCGGTCACACTTCACACGTACAAACAATATCTACTTTTGATTTTAAACACAAATTCGCAAATTCATCAATATTTTTCAGTAGACTGTGAGCATTTATGTGGCATATATTGAGTCCAGTATGCTACATAACTGTTCGCTCGTGAATGTTTTAAATTTTTCGCATTATACATGAGGCACTCCGTGTATACGTAAGTCAGCTGCAATATCATTATTTGCTTGGGCAGCCGGCTTAGAAGCCAAGTTGAAGCCGGTTGAAGCAGGGTTGATGCGGGGGCCATTGGTGTTGTTGTTTTTATACCATTCACACAATGGCTTATTAATTTTGTCAGGAAGTTTGCAACGCATAGAAGGAAGCGTCCCACTATATAAAGTATATATATTCTTGATCAGTATGACAAGGTGAATCGGTATAACCACATTCATCTGTCCGTTCCGATTGTTCCGGAATGAACACTTAGGAGCAAAACTATCTGTTTTTATTCCAAATCAAACCATATTCGGTTTGTTTCCATTTGAAGTCTGCCCATGCCTACTGGCCTGATCTGATCAAGATAGGACAACTATATCATATAGCTACAATATAACCGATTGTTCCTGATTAAACACTTAGGAGCATAACTTTTCTGCTTTTCTTTCAAATCAAACCAAACTCTGTGTGTATCCAAATGATAAGTGTATCATCCAAATCAAACCAAATTCGGTTTGTATCTGTTTGAGTACTCTCCACGCTCAATGGCCTGATTTGATCAAAATCGGACAACTATATCATATAGCTACCATATAGCCGATTGTTCCTGAATGTACAGAGAAAGGAATACTGCGCCGCAATATATTTGAATGTGAAGTAGGCATTTGATAGAGTGTGGCACACTGGACCTATATATAAGCTACAGTTGCTACTACCTTAAACTATTATGCATTCAGCAAAAGCATCCAATCAGGAGTGCCCCAAGGCATTGTCCTAGGACCTATATTATATACAGTCTCTACACGTCCGGTCTCAAATGAAAAGTGGAATGCGGATGCGGATGAGATGATGATGGCTACGTAAGCTGATGATACGGCTATGATATCACGGCATAAAACCACTGACGAGACTGTTAACAGCATGTGACAGGGATTAGCTTAAAGATAATGGGCAAAATAAAAGAGTTTGGCTAGCTTCCAAACGAACGGAACAAATTCGCTATAAAAAGTAATGATATACAAGCAGATGGTTGCACCTGTGTTTAGATACGCTCTACCAATGTGGAGATCCTGTTCCAAAATTCAGCTTAGAAGAAAACAGGTTCTTCAAAATAAGACACTCCATCAAATTTGTGGCACCCCTTGGTATGTGAGAAACAGTACTCTTCCTAAGAACCTGGGTGTTAGATAAGTGGGAGATGAGCTAAACTCAACAGCTACGAAACATTTTGATAGGCTTGAGGATCACCTTAATCCTTTTGCTTAATCCTTTTCCTTTTTGCACCCGAGCCACAATATTGATGACAAATTTAATTAACCTTTATCAATCTTTTCTTGAATACTCATTTTCACCCATTTAGGGAATCACTCATACATATTCACAATTTGCTACACAAATAAATAATATTATACAAATAAAAAACGCCAAGTCCCTTTTGGGCAGCATGGAATCAGTAGGTTAAATGTATGCAAACATTTTTAACGATCTAAATAAAAACTTAATTCAATATAACCGCTGCCGATGCTGCCGATACTGATGATTCTGATGCTATCTGCATTTCTACCGATTTTGCTGCTGCCTCTAAGACTCAATGCTGTTGCTGCTACTGCACAGAATCGCAAACCTGTGCCTGTTATGCATAGGAAATCCATATTTGTGTCCCGCCTTACAAGCAAATTTGACTGAAGATATGTTTAGATCCCTTATCTCTCAGGCTTGGCACCACTCTACCCCGAGTGATATAGGTTTTCACAAATTTAACTTTAAAAACAATGCGTTCTTCTCAGAACAACGCAACCAAACTGCTTCCTGCTGCGGTGGCTCAGTCATGCGCTTCGAAAAACTTATGAACTCATTTACCATTCAATATGAAAACGTTCAAAGTCTTGTTTGATATGTACGGTGTACAGTGTAAGCCGGTATTCGGTCATGATCTCGTCGGCATGTAATTTTTTTTTTATCGGGACGTTGACTTACAATGCGCTGCTCGTTCAAGGCCGAGGAGCGCAGCCGCAGAAAGCGCCTACTTGAATATGAAAGGAGGAATTTATTGGTGTCCCAATTCATCCCACGGAGAGCAAAAAGTAAAAATTTCTTTTGAACAGACTCAATGCGGTCCTGGTGATTCCTCTATTGAAACCAGACACCCTTCGACCATCGCTTGATAAAACCCAGAACTCACAGAGCCTCATTGACGGTAATTGAAATGTGTAAGTCGAATTTTAATTTAGGGTATAAAAGAACACCCAAGTCAACAACTGAGTCGATACGATTAATGGGCATATCGTTAAGAAGGTACGATGACTGAAGCGGTGTGCTACGACAAAGCGGCATAACTTTGCATTTAGAACAGTTGAGATTTAGTAAGTTGACCTGACAACACGATTAGATAGAATCAACGTCATCTTGCTGCCTGAAGAAGAGTCGTAGAAGGACAAACAAAGTTTAACGTCGTCGGCGAAGAAGAAAATTTGAGTAAATTAGTGGTGGTAGACCTACGCTTCATAAACCCATGCTGAAGTCAAGGTTCTTTCAAAACTAAGGAATAGCAGACAGTTTTAATATGCCTCTGTAATATTGGGCGGCACTCTTGTTAACCTCTTTATGAAGAGGAATAATAAACGACTTCTTCCAGAAAGAAGGCAAAGACGAAGAATTCAAAGATGGATCAAAAAGCTTCCAAATCGGATTGCAAAGCACATCAGCGCAGAATCTAAAAATACATCCCGGAACGCCCGCAGATCCTGGGGAAAAGGTACCCTTAATGGACTAAAGTAACAGCGTTGCCAGACCAATCCTAAAACTCGGTCATCTCTACATGCATTCGTTTCGAATGCGTCGTCACCGTTGTGAATATATATCCATTGCTTCATAAATTCATGTATTTCAGACCATCTCCGAAAGTTGAGTCAATTTCAGCGTGTTTTCGTTGCTCATCTTGGCTTTCGTTGAACTTCTGAACCATTTCGTTTTAAATTTCGTTTTTAAGCTTATTGCTTAATGAACTCAACGCTGATGCGCTTTGCTAGCCGATTTGGAAGCTCTTTGATCTTTGAATTCTTCGTCTTTCCCTTCTCTCTTGAAGGAGTTCTTTTATTATTCCTCTCCATAAAAAAGAAAATAACACTGATGCAAACAAATACAGAGGCATATCAAAACTGTCTGCTAAGCTTGTTAAAAAAATATTAACTTTACAGTTACAACACTCTTATGCTTCTATAATTTCATCTGCTCAGCATGGGTTTATGGCGAAAAGGTCTACCACCACTAATTTACTAGAATTTCTTCTTTTGTAATAAAAGGATTTAAGAATAAAATGCAAACTGGCGTCATTTACACTGACTTCAAAAAAGCATTTGATTCGATAGACACCACTTTTTAAGCATCCATAAGTTAGATCTCCTTGGCTTCCCATCCCATCTTCTTAAATGGATTTCCGAGTACCTTAATCTCAGAACTCAGAAAGTTCCTTTTAATAACTCTTACTCTAAGCCCCTTAGGGTTACATCAGGGGTACCGCGGGGTAGCCACCTCGTTCTTCACCTTATTTATCAACTAGCTGCCTCAGCTTCTATACAGCTTCCACGCTCGTATACATATGTACGACTCTTTCTCCCACCTTAGGCTGCAAGATGACGTTGATTCTTTTCAATCGCGATATCAGGTCAACTTACTAAGTCTGTTCTAAATGCAAAGTTATGTCGTTTTATCGTAGCACAGCGCTTCAGACATAGCACATTCTTAGTACAAAGTTTAGGTTCATTTAAGCAAACATTCAAGATTGATGGAAAAGATTTAGAATCAAACCTTTTAGTAGTAAATTCAAAGACGTTGAAATGATAATAGGTGAAGATTTTTTTAAGCACGCTGAAAACGGTTTACCAAACAATGAATTTATAAAACTGAAACTGAAAGTGACAACGAAATAAGCTCCCTAATGCTAAAGATCAAGTATCAGAAGCTCATTAAAGACTATAAGCCGGAAAAAGTAAAAACAGCAATTGTTGAAATGCATATCACAACGACAAATGATGATATCGCGACCTCGTAGATTTTCACATTCCGAACGTTGTATAATGGACGACCAAATCGAACAGTGGATAAAAAGCAATACAATCGAACATTCAGAATCAGAATATAGTAGCCCCGTCATACTGGTAAAGAAATAATTCGCGACCATTTTCTCGTGCCCCTGATATAAGATCACTTGGAGAGGATGCAACTTATTTAGCACAATAGATCTAACGATTTTACACGTTGACGTTGAAGAAGGAAACCGAAAATTCACCTCCTTTGTCACACACAATGACCAATATCAGTTTCGCATAGTCTCGTTTGGCTTGACAAACTCCCCGAGTGTATTTCAACTACATGTAAAAGCAATATTTAGAGATTTAACAAGAAAAGCCATCGCCATTCCGTACGTTGACGGCATATTAATTCCTGGCAAATCCGAAGAAGAAGATGCATTAAACCACATAGAAGTCATCCGCCAATGCGAAAAATATTAAGTAATTCTCAAATTAAAAAAAAAGATCTGTTTTGAAAAAGTAAATTGAATCCTAGGTCCCGTTATTCAAAACTATACATTTAGTTTATCCAAAGAGACGACGCAAGCTTTAAAGAAATAGAAATAGCTGACATTACATAAAAAAAGAATTTGATAACCGAAAGCCTGTACTGAAAGTTTTGATCAAGAACACGAAACGGAACTACACACTGATGCGGCCATCGATGGAGCTGTCCTTTTTTAAATGTCACCAGAAGATGGAAATTTTGATCCAGTCTACTATATGAGCAAGAAGATGGCAGACTCTCAAAGAACATTCACAAGCTACGAATTGTAAACTTGCAGTAGTCGAAGTAGTTCGCAAATTTCGAGTATATCTAAACCAGAGAGAAAAGAAACTTGTGCTGTAGAGTGGCAAGCTGGATTTTACTCTTAAAAGAATTTGACTTCCACACAGAATAGAACTGGTACACGAATTCGCAACGCTAACGCTCTAAGCCGTAACCCCATCATGATGATAACTGACACGAATTAAAAGCAATCATTGGTGTTCTCACTGAAAAGATTACACATAACAACTACATTATGAAATCTGACTTATTATAGATGTTAGTTAACGAAAAGGAGTTGTCCTTCTAACCCTACAATGCGAAATCATAAAGCAAGCAACAAGGTCAGTTTTTTGTCAAGAAAACAAAGGAAATCATAACGATAGTGTACTACATTTCAAAACTCGAAGATAAACTTCAGATTCATATCAGTTGCTGAATACTATGTACAGTCTAAAACCGCAAACATGTTAAGAAAGAAGGCGAATTACCAGAGGAGAAGAACCATTTCATATATTGCATATCGATTTCGTGGGTCCCATAAAATCGACACAAAAGCAGTATAGCTGCGTCCATGCAGTCATAGCCGAGTTTAATAAATTTTGCTACTGTAGAAGTACCCACGCGACTCCGTTTGAACTACTTTTTTTTATATATATCGAGAGGTTGACGTACAATCCGCCTCACTTTCAAGTGGACCCACGATACCATGCCACAGGGCTTGTGACGCGCGAAGCTCAATCTAGCAGCTCCCACCTCCCGCCCAACCGGCCGAGGGGGGCAGCCGCATAACGAGCGACACGAATCGCGAAGAAAGTACAAAAAAAGGATTCCCTCGCTCACTTTCAATAGAAGGAGAAACAACAACAATTTACGTTATCTACTAGCTCGATGCGTTAGTATAGATGTTTTGTTTGCGCTTAGGGAGTTATTAATAGAGATAAAGTTTATGAGATTATTGTAGTTACAACAAAGAACACGAAAAGGTTCATGCAGGAGATAGTTAAAATTACAGTGCTGAAGACAGATAGGAACATAATATCTAATTAAAGACGGAGAGTCAACATCACCATTAATTAGCTTATGTTTAAAGATAACATTGCATAAAGATAACATGCATATTTCTACGATTTTCAAGAGAGGTTTATTAGCAGAAGCCTACCTGAATATGAATTGAGGGGGTTATTGGGGTAAAATTGATAAATTTGATAAAAATGATCAAATTTAGGGTCTAAAAGAACACCCAAGTCATCAACTGTTTCGATTCGATCAAGAAACATATCGTTAAGAAGGTGCGATGTCTGAAGCGGTGTGCTACGACAAAACGGCATAACTTTGCATTTAGAACAGTTGAGATTTAGTAAGTTGACCTGACACCACTATTGGAAAGAATCAACGTCATCTTGTTGCCTGAAGTGGGAAGAAGAGTCGTAGAAGGACAAGCAAAGTTTAACGTCGTCGGCGAAGAAGAAAATTCGAGTAAATAAGTGGTGATAGACGCTTCATAAACTCATGCTGAGCAGATGAAATTATAGAACCACAAGAGTGTTGTAACTGTAAAGTTAAGTTAAATTTTTTCAAAAAGCTTAGGAATATCAGACAGTTTTGATATACCTTTGTAGTTTTGGGCACCAGTCTTATTCCCCTTTCTATGGAGAGGAATAAAAAACGACTCCTTCCAGAGAGAAAAGAAAGACGAAGAATTCAAAGATATATCAAAAAGCTTCCAAATCGGCATCAGCGCAGAATCTGAGAATACACCCCGGAAAGCCATCAGGACCAGGAAAAAGTTAGGCTTAATAGACTTAAGTTTATTAAGCTATAAGCTTTCAGTAACTAGGGGAGGTGGGATGTTATTAGACCTCTGTAAGCTATAATTGTATATATGATTGAACCGATAATTTAGAAAGGAATAAGTGGCTCGAATGAACTCTGCAAACAAATTGCCAATGCCTAACAGGACTAGTGAGCGGAACAAAAATCTTAAAAAGAAAGAATAACGAATTTTGTCCATATCTGTCCATATATGTACAAGTGTACAAGTATGACCAGTTTGATTGAAGGAAGATGCAGAAAACAAAGGAATATGGAAAATTAACTTGAGATAAGGACAATTCAAATAGGCCGTCCACAAATTCGCGTTGCCTTAAATTTATCAAACCGGCTGAGTCGATCACAGAAGACCACGTGACATCACAGATGCTGAAATCAAAAAAAACCAACAACCAAGCACTGAGGCGATAGCATGAATAGCATGAATATCATTAAGATGATCGAAGTAAACAGAAATATCGGAACTTGGAGAAGTGTAAGAGGCAGTGATAAAGACAAAAAAGCATTTAAAAGACACTTTAGTACTTATAAATTCAAATACGTCAGGAAAATTAAGCAGAATTGGTTCCGATAGAAGGCCGCACTCAACAGCAATCAGTACACCACCATCATGGCGGCAAGGACGATCATATTTATAGGGAGTATAATTATTGCAGAGTATAAGGGCTTTAACCATCGGTGTTAACTTTATTGAGTTTAGATTGAGGGCCTTTTACATTTTGGTAGGCAAGAAAAAAAAAAGATGAAGTTAGTTTTTGGGAGTTTTTTTTGAGTGAACGGATTGTGAAGCAGCAGGGAGTCTAATCGTTATCCGATTTCTAGTTCTAGCTGTAAAGTCCTGCATGACTAGGGGCTCTGGCCAGAAACTGTTTTGACAGATTGTGTTACCAATGTTATTATATCACTAATGTTATATACATATCACTCTCTTCGATCTGCACTGTTATGTGCTGTCATTTACATAAGGCACATGCTCCAACATTCTGCTCATCTGTAGTACATTTTGTTAATACTTGATGAGACTCTTAATGTTATCGCCGCTATGTCAAGATATGGAAGCTCTGCTTTGACCGAGGGCGAATTAGTTGCTATATTCCTCTGGCCGCGACCAGTAATAAACATTGGATAGCCACTTAAAAGACCCCCTGTTGTTTTTCTCATTGCTGTGAAAAATGACCAGCCAAGCTAATGAACTGCTGAACCGGCGTCCACAATTTTCACTGTCCCATTTTCGCTGAAAAGGCACATGGATTTTCAGCAGTTCTTTGGTATCTGGGCATTCCTTTCAAATGCTGGAAAAAATTGCAACGGAGGACACAGCTCACCTGGTAGGCTTGATATACGTCTCTTTCATGTGAACAACTCTATGCGAGTCGGAAACCCTGAATTGGCTCAGTTGAAGAAACTGATGTGATCTAACCACCTGTTCCTAGCTCTTAAATATCGTAAAGAATGCATTGAACTAATGGAATATCAAAACACGGCGATCGACAAGTTTACCGTTTAGTTTATATTATATTATATTATATTATATTCTAAGTTAAGTGCTTATTATGTATATGTGTCGGCCGGCGGTTATCAAACAACACTATACTTGTTCGCATAAAGATACTAATATATACTAATACACTAGAATTTCAAATTAGGTAAAGCAGGCGCTGGCTTTTGGATAAGCGTGATCGTACAGATAGACTGCTAGAAGATGTCACGCAGGATGATAAATTCAACTACGGATTCTGGAGGCTCACTAAGAGACAAGTTCAAAGTTTCCTATCAGAAGTCCTGATGGATCTCGTTCCATGTCGCAGCGGGACCACACTGAGGGCTTTACACGCAGCTTGGAGGAGAGGTTTCAGCACCAAGCTCATGAGAAGCAAATTGTCGCTGATGCTCTAAGTGCACCTTACGAAATGGAGCACCCTGGATCTCCGGTCACCCTTCAGGAGGTAAAAGACGAAATCAAGGCGCTCAAAATGACAAGCTCCAGCCGGCTAAAGCACCCCTGTTTCTAGTCCTGCCCTACAACGCATCGATGAGGTTAGGATGTTTCCAGCGCGTATGGAAGGTTGCTCTAGTCGTAATGCTGCACAAAGCAGAAAACCTAAACAGAACATCGATTCATATCGGGCAATTAGCTTGCTTCCTAGTTTTGGCTAATAACTTGAACTTCAATACTTCGAAGAATCCTGAATCCCTGTCAGGAGTGCCATCTGACGTTTCCAGTTTGGCTTTATTCTTAGCCATGGCACTCCTGGGTAACTACATTGCCTGATGAACTAGTTCCTGGGGGGATTCTATGGCATGATGTATGTTTTCGCCGAATTTGTGGACAATGAGCAGGCTTACGATCGTGCGTGGCATGAATTACGGCTATACAAGCTGAAAGCCATACTGAACCGTAAACTATACATGCTCATCCGGATTTTCCTTTTACTGTCTTCCAAGATGGTATTAGCTTCCGATCCAGAAGCATTCCAGCTGGAATGCGTTTTGTTATCAACACTCAGCAGTCTCTTCACACAAGACATGCCTACTGCTGAGAACATATCCACCAAGGACTTGCAGGTTCTGCCAGGTGAATGAAATGTCTGCTAAATAGCATTAATAAACTGTCCCTATGCAACAAGATAGCCATATTTAAAGTCATCCCTTTTCCGATTTTTAGATACGCCATATAAGCGTACTACATTGCTACTCGCACCCACCTTCATCGGGTGAGATCAGCAGAAGCACAACTATTAAGAATTATCACCGGCGCTGGCTGTAGAAAGAGGCTTATTAGAAGGAGATGGAAGAACGGCCTGAGGGCACAAAGACGGCTGCACAGGACCCATCCCGTGGATCTACTACTCAGTGTGCTTTAATATGATTGGAATTCTGTTATTACTTTAGCATAGATTGCCAATAATGGGAGTAGGCTAAATAAAATTATATTACACCATTCACAAAAAATGTGAATGTAAATTTATTTGTCTTGAAGTTTGCAAATGCACAGAAGAAAGCATCTCCGACCTTATTAAGTATATATATTCTTTTTCAGCACGACAAGCCGAATCGCCCCGAGCCCCGAGATTTAAGAAGTCCCAAGAACTACAAAGCAGAAGATTTTTCCAGACGGTTCTTTTGTCTGCACGCTGGTTAAGTTTAAGATTCATTCAGATCGGACAACTATATCATATCGCTCCTATATAGCGGATTGTTGCAGAATGAACGCATGCGCTCATAACTTTTCATCCAAATCAAACCAAATTGGCCTTGTATACATTTGATAATGCCTCACGTCCGCTTTCTTGATTTTATCAAGATCGGATACCTATATCATAATGCTATATTAAAATAACTTTTCTGTTTTGCAACTAAACCAAACCAAATTCAGCTTGTATCCACTGTAGTCCCCCGACCGCCGACCAGATTTAATCTAGATCAATTATATTTAGTTATATAATATAGCCTTCGTTTCTTGCTATACCCTTGCATAGGGCATTATAATTTTGTCACGATATTTGTAGCACAAAGAATCAAGCATCTTCTCATAAAATGCATATATTCTTGACAAACCAAATCGATATACCCATGTCACTTTGTCTGTCCGTCTGCTTCTATGCTAAACTCTATCAGTTTTAAAGATATCGACTTGTATTTTTCACCGTAGGTATTTTTTTTGCTGTAAACTGCTCATATGTAAAACTATAACCACTATAACATATAGCTCCCATATAAAGATGTATTAATGTAGGATACGAAAGGCAGCGTTTAACATGAAGTGGTCATCGTTTCTAATCGAGTCGTTTGGAAGCAGAACGATTTGCTCACGAGTATAGCCGAAAACCAAAAACACTCGCTCAATCTCTCTGAGCTTGCTTCATTTCTCTTAGATTTGGTTTTCTATTGAGCGCTCTCAGTCACGCTTAGAGACCGATACGATTAACGGTCGCTCAATAACAGTCACAAAATGAGCAAAAGAACTAAATGTTTAACCCAAATGGTCTTTGTTTTAATATGCTCTGTTACACTATGCGCATTGGCTCTTTTTGATAAAAAAATCTGTAACTTTAGAATTAGATGATAAATCATCTTGAAAGATGAAGTTTTTTTTTTGTAAATTTTTATACTAGAATTCTAGGAGTGAAAAGCGACTATATAGTATTCGTGCAAATGTATGTAACAGGCAAAGGGAATAAAGTATATATATTCTTGATCAGCATCAACTAATAGCTAGAGAGACCAAATTTGGTATGTAGACTCCCCTTGTTGGGCGTGAGATGAATAATAATTGTAGCCTATGGAAGTGCGGGACGCTTGTGTGCAGTTGGTTACAGAGAAGAGGTACCCTTGCCCTAATAGATGCAACCCCCGTTGTAAAGTTGACGGATCAAATTGTTAGAAGGCTAGATATGGACCCCGTAACATCTCGCAATGCGACAATGGAAAAAATTTCGAAACCTACAAAAAAAAAAAAAAAACAAGGAGGGCCTTCCCTTCGGCTTGCAAAGCTTATATACCATTCACTTTTTAAATACATAACCGATCTAGAACGCATCTGGTCGATGGGCATGGGGCTACAGTGAAGACAAGGGATATAAGACGAAGTTGTTTTTATTTGGATGAAAAACCGAAAAGCTATGCTCCTAAAAGTTCATTCCGGAACAATCGGTTATATTGTAGCTATATGATATAGTTGTCCGATCTTGATCAGAACAGGCCAGTGGGCGTAAGGCTTATTTATATTAATATAAAACGGGGTTTGTTTGTTTTGGACGAAAAACAGAAAAGTTATACAAATAATGCTAGCTTAATCGAATGTCGTTAAAGCTGTTCCAGACCCTAGGGAGAATAAAGCTATGTTGTATCAACCTAGAAACATAGCGGAGTTAAGTTTTAGATCCTAGTTTGCCAGAAAACTATTGGCGCATCAAAGCTAACAAATAAGAATTTTTCACAGGGTAGTAAAAGTGATATTCCACTTAAAGAAAAAGCAGATAAGGTTAAGAAATTTTTCAAATGTAGTAAAAAAAAAGATTTTAATTGTTGTAAATGCGGACAACCAGAGTGTAAGGCCAAGAGTGAAGCTAGGCAAGAACAGATAATGAATACGAATGTTTTTCTGGACAATGAGGTCGTGATTAAGCCGCTATGTACTTTCACTTCTTCATTACTAGAATTAAAAGATATTAAGTATGAAGAATTCGTTTTCAAAGAATTAGTTGACACTGGAGCTGACTTGTGTGTAGTTGGACGAAATCAATTCTTGAAACTCAGAAAAGTTAAGCTAGCATGCAGAGAATTGTAGAACCCAAGATTGGAAACAGAAATATGCAGACGCTTCAAAGTGGGAGCCGTGTTGTTACAGAAAAGTTCAGAAGACAGCAAATTCCACACACCGCAATACATGAGTCGAAGAACCTATGATCCTGAGGCGATTATCTAGCGATTATCGATGTTTTTGTAAATGGCTTGTATATGTGTTAGTCATAATATTCACAACCGCCACGGATTGTAACGCATTTACAATGACCATGAAGAAGAAAGATGTTCCTTTGAGGGAACATTGGACTATATATTTACAAGATTTCAATTACGAAATAGATCATCGCTCAGGCTCAAAAATGAGGCAAGCACTTCGTTATATGTTGATGGAAAATGCAGCACATCATCTACAGGAAACGCAGTTGTCAAATGAGAGGATTGAGGCAGTTAAGAGTATTGTTAAGGAAAGGGAATATAAAGACTACTATATTCAAAACCAGGTTTTGTTTAAGGATCCAAATATAGAGCTTATCGTAGTACCAGCTCAGATGGAGAATGAGATTATATCAATAGCACATAAGCAAGGTCGTTATTCTGCTAAGAAGACACAGGACATAGTTGTAACTTTTATTTTATTCCAAAATTGAAAGAGAAAGTAGTATGTATCGTAAACAGTTGTGTTGAGTTTATTGTTGTCAATGAAAAATCAGGAAAGCGTGAAGGTTATTTGCAACCGATAGATAATTCAAAGTCCGACAGATGTGGGATCTAACCATATCTTCGGTTACCTTGGCCAAATCCAGATCAGGATGTATGAGCTATGTTTGTACACAGCCAATAACAAGTCGACATTTGGCATGGAGTAATTATATTTGTGTGAGTACAGCGCTCATAGCAGCAGCTTTAAATAGTGTAAATTATGAAAAAAAAATAAATAAATTGAGTTGGACCGAGAACTCTTTTAAGATACTGTAATTACTCTCGAGCAAATTTATTTGCGCCAGCTTGCAACAAAAAAGTTAAGTGGAGAGCTGTTATCACTTTGAATAAGAGAGCAAAAGAGAAACAAAAACATTAACCATTTTCGGCTCCGGTGGAAAGCTACTACTTCAAAACTAGGTTGCTCCTGTTCAGCGAACTCGTCTGAAACATTCAGTTCATTCAAGTGACGAGGCTTGGCTCTCTGTTTTTTTTTCACTTTTCCGATTTAGTCGCTTCTTTCCTTATCTCGACCAGAGTCTTTTGCTGAGCAATATAAAAGGCTACGAATTTGGGTGTTAAGGTTGTCCGCAAAGCTCGCCTCTTAATTTTCTGCATTAATTTGAAGTGCAGATTGTGCACCTAAGCATAAAATCTTGAAAAGCGTCGTTGTATTATTGTTCGAGAACACCATTATCCATATTTGCTTCAGAGAATGCTTCTTGAATTCTCTCCACACGGTAAATAAATATCTTTACTGTCATTCTGCTATCAGAACTAGCAAACTTTATGTTCCAGTGGTCGAAACCAACTGGTCATAAAATTCTGCTCCTCTACAGGAATGCTTAGCTAGCGTCGGCTCTATCCAGCGGTTGATCGAAACCGACCGCAACCTCCGGCTCGTGTCTCAGCTCTCCTTGAAACCTTTAACTCTCTGCTGAAGAGCTGAAGATGTTTGATGCTCCAGTACAACCCTGGTTACTGCTTAGACTGTTGTTGTTGCTGTTATATATGTTGCAGTGGTAAATATTGTTGTTGTATATATGACTGTCGCTCATGTTTTGGTTGCTGCACTATAGGTAGCAACTGCTGTTGAAATTTCTGTGATCGTAACTGCCCTGATTGTTGCTGTTGTGCCAAAGGTTGTGACACACACAGAAACAACGGATCTCGACGATGCTCTTTGCAATAGTGTTGTGCACAGAAAAGGCTGCATGTGTAGCTGTAGACGGACTTGTTGCTTGATGTCATGGCTTCCGTGCTGCCACTGATGCATTCATATCGATCACTCGAGTGTGCAACAATACATTTGCAACCGTAGGCAACTCACTGCTTTTACCATATAATAGTTTTGGAATAAAAGAGAAGCCAGCATTTTTGTCAACTCTGTCTTCTGTGGCTAATCACTAGGCGGTGCTACTTCTATAGCAAGGCTTAAGCGCCATTGCGGCTGTGCAACGATGTAATGGGGATAGGCGCTCCAGCCAATCAAGAGGAAGTCAATTTCGGAGAAATTGAGGCAGGGATTAATAAGTGCTCCCCCTGTCAAACTTTCTAGTGTCGCTAGACTAATTCCTTGACTAATTCCGAAAGCTGTTTTTATTATTAGACTCCCTGCTACCGCACATTCCGTAACACCTAATACAGTTCCAAAAAACTGCCTATCAAAATGTAAGAAGCTTCAATTCTAAATTGTCTAAACTCAACACTGATACCCTTTTTTCTGATTTCCACAAATAGACCTTTATTGAAACTTGGTTAAAGCCTGCTATTTTGGACTTGACCATTTTTCCTAATTACGATACCACCTATAGATTTGATGGAGGAGGTGGTGTACTGATTTCTGTTGATTCCGGCCTACTGTCGGAACCAATTCTCCTTAATTTTCCTAACGTAATTGAATTTATAGGTACTAAAGTATCTCTTAAATGTTTTTCTGTCTTTATCACTGCCTCGTACATTCCTCCACGTTCCGATATATCTGTTTACTTGGATCGTCTTAATGCTATTCAATCCATCGCGTCAATGCTCTCTGATACTGATCAATTGTTGGTTTTTGGTGATTTCAACATTAGTGATGTCTCGTGGTCCTCTGCGATCGGCTCTGCCGGTTTGATACATTCAAGGCAACATGATTTTATTCGGGGCCTATTTGAATTATCCTTATCACAAATTAATTTTGTAGCAAACTCATTGCATCGTCAACTTGATTTGATATTTATTTCTGACCTTTTAATTACAGTGGTCGCCTGATTCAGTCCTGTTTCCTAAAGACCTTTTTCATACTTCACTACACGTTAAAATTGGTACTAACCAAACTCAGTTCAATTTGGATGAAAAAAAAAACATTTTGTGTTGATTCCACAGTTTCACATATAGGGACGGACAGACGATCATGGCCACACTTGTCATACTAATCAAGAATATATATGTTCTTTATGGGGTCGGAATCGCTTCTTTCTGCAAGAATATAGTTGCAAGAATTGTAACATACCCTTGTACCATAGGTACAGGGTATAAAAATCTAGACTCCTAAAGAAGTTCAAGAACTCTGGAAGGTCCTCGGACCACTCGAGATATTGCTGCTATAAAGCATATTTACTTCGTTGTAGGGTACAATATTCTCAGGACTGAAAGCAATTTTATCACTGTGATAATTCAAAACGAAAATCATCGGCCATACCTTCTAAACACAGAGCAAAATCAGATCTAGGGAATTTTTTGAAACACATTTATATCTTAAGTATTGGTCCGATCATAAATATCCTTATAACTTAAACAGGTCTAATAACATCCCTGCTCCAATAATTACCGAAAACTCATTGCTTAATAAGCTTAAGTCCATAAAGCATAACTTGTTCCCTGTGTATTCTCAGATTCTGCTGTACAGCCGATTTGGAAGCTTTTTGATCTTTCTTTGTCTTTCCCTTCTTTCTGTCTTTCCCTTCTCCTCTCACTAAGAAGGGGAGCAATTTTGATGCCCAAAACTACAGATGTATTGTGCTTTTTGTTTCCTTTCACCCTTGGTGTACATCAGATCGTGTTAGTTGCAGATCGGCGAAATGCGCAAAAGTTAAAGTTTGAAGTTTTGGAAGTTAAGGTTGTCTCTAAAAAAGCCACTGGATTAACATTCTTTCGGCTAGTGTCGTTAGTAGATTTTGGTTTTCTTTATTTGTATGTTTGTTTTGTATGGTGCATTTAAATATTTATAGGTTTGGTACCAATTGGCCAAAATATTTTTTTTTGCATGTGACCTTTGTGCTATTTTTGTCACCAAGAGCTCCAACCCAGGAAGGGGAAGGAGGAACGACATAACTCTCTTATCTCCAATATGGGATCCAGAGCGCTGAGAGTGGATTTTGGATAGTAGCTTTCCACGCTTTGCCCCGTAGTTCATGTCTTCGATCGGCGCAGCTCGAACGGCGATTCTGAGCGCAAAAGATTAACCCCGGCTTTGGACTCCAATCGCATGGTAAAAACTAAATTTTCCGGAGAGTTTTCCATGTGTCAAGTTCGTGCTAAAAGGCGGCAATATTCTAGCCAGCCTATGAGGTGTTTGTTTTCTGATTAAAACCAGAAACCAAAGAACCCAGCCCATATAAAAGCCCCAAAGAGGGGGAGTCAAAAAGCGCCTAATTGGCTCGCAAAACATTAATGTAGTTTAACTTGAATTATTTTAAGTTAAGGATCATATCTTTTTACATACATACGTTTTTTTTTTTAATCAATGACTGCATAGTAGTGAAATGATAGTAGTATATATATAATGAAGGTAAATATGGTCTCTTTCACGTACTCACACAATGGATGCACCGTTGAAAATGCTTCCGAAATTGGTTCATCATTCTGGAAAAAACACTTGCACCAAATTTCCACAAAAAAACAGTATATATATATATATATATATATATATATATGAATTTATATATTTATATATATATAATATATAAAATTCTTTTATATAAAATTGCTTTGAAAATGGTTAAGTACTTGTTGAATTATATATATGAAAGTCGAACAGAATGAAGATCTATTTAAAAAGTGCATAAAAGAAAGAAAGCAGAAGAAGAAAATAAATAGCACAGGCGGTGTTTCAAATATGGCGAATTTTTGCCAAGCCGTGGATCAACGTTCATGTCAATAGCCAATTGCATGCATTTAATTTCATTTATTCAGCAAGTTATCTTTTTCTCATTTATATGTGTATTATTATTATTTTCATTCTCTTTAGAATATTTTTATTTCAAAGATACGCTTAATTTTCGAGACATGTTAATTAAATCAAATGTGCTTATATTGATTGAGGTTTTTATTGAGATCGTAATAAACCATTCATAATGTTTGCATAAATGTATCATACTGATTGTAAGGGATTGTAAGGGATTGTTGTAAGGGATTTTTCAGCGGTAATTGAGGGCATATGCGATGGCCAAGATAGAGCGGGCGAAAAGTGTCTCCTGGGACATACACCTGCTTGATAACTCTCTAAGCGAGATTTTCCTTCTATAACCCTTAGTGTCCGATATAGTGTTTGTTTTCTTCCGGTTTGGCTAAGATTTTTACTTGTCGCTCTTTTAAAATCAATATGATATGAAGGCACCCATGTCTACAGAAGCAGAATACCCACTTACCGACGAGCCAGTGCCGGAACTCTTAGCGTGCCGCTCTGTAAGTCATGACCCAACGCCCGCTTGCACTGTATACGTTAAAAATCGGAGTAATAATTTTCTTTTAGTTCTATAATTTCATATTGTCAGCATAAGCTTAACAAGCGTAGGTCTACCACCACTAGTTTCCTAGAATTTGTTTCTTTTGTCGTACAAGGAATTGAGAATAAAGTGAAAGCCGACTTCATTTACACAAAGTTTTTGACTCGATAAATCACTGTTTATTATACATCTTCTTGGCTTTCCATCCCATCTTCTTAAGTGGATTTCAGATTACTTTAATCTCAGAACTCAGAAAGTTCTTTACAAAATTATTTTTCAAAGCTTTTAGGGTTACACCAGGGGTACCGCAGGGCAGCCAACTCAGTTCCAATCTCTTCACCTTATTTATCAATTAGCTGCTTTTTCTTTAAGGACTCTTCCTCCCTGCTTTCCAATTGTGGTGTCAGGTCACCTTACTAAATCTCTGTTCTAAATGCAAGTGATGTTTTGTTGCATTTTGTCGTAACTTACCGCTTCTGAAAAATTTGATTGAAGTTTGATTTACACATTTCAATTTCCGTAAATCAAGCTGTTGGTCTTCTAGGTTTTATTAAGCGATCTTTAAAGGAATTCAATAATCCTTACACAACTAAATTACTGTACACTTCTCTGGTCCTACCAATGTTGGATTACGCATCGTGTGTTCGTTGTCCACAATACAGTAATCACCAGGACTGCATTGAGTCTGAGAAACAAAATTGTTACTGTTTGCTCTCCGTGGTTTGAATTGGGACTCCAATAGCCCCCTCCCTTCATATTCCAGTAGGCTTCTGCTAATAAGCCTTCCATCCATAAGCTTTCTTTATACATAAGCTGATTAATGATGAAATTGACTCTCCGACTTTAATGAACCAAATTAGTTTTCTGTCCCTTGTAGAACTACTAGATATTACGTTCCTATCTATCTTCAGCGCTGTAATATAAACTATCTCCTGTATGAACTTTTTCATGTCCTGTGTTCTAAATATTATAATCTCTTTAGCCTTATCACAATTAACAACGCTCTTAACTCAAATAAAACAACTATACTAATACACCTAGCATGTAGAAAATGTTAATAGTTTATTGTTCGTATTTGCTTTCATTGAAAGTGAGCGATCGAGTATGCAATTCGTGTCGCACGTTATGTGGCAGCGCCCCTCGGCCGGTTTGGTACGCGGCGGGTGTTTCCAGCCTGGGTTACGTGCGTAACGTACTGCGCATTGTACGTCATTGTAGAAAAATCTTTAGCTATTTGAAATTTATTTGTATCTATAAAAAGCCCATTAAAAAACAAGTAAGACCGCTATAGTCGATATTCCGACTATAAGATACTCTTATTCAATATTTATTCAATATTCGACAAATTTTTTTTTATACTCGTACTCTTATACTCGTAGAGTAAACGAGTATATTGTATTTGTGCAAATGTATATAACGGGCAAAAGGAAGCGTTTGCGACCCCATAAAGCATATATATTCTTGATCAGCATCAAAAGCCAAATTGATCTAGCCCTGTCCGTCTGTCCGTCCGTATGAATACCTAGACCTCGGAGACTATAGGAGTTAGAAACAGTGAATTTGGTGTGTAGAGTCCCCTTTTCAGAACAAGTTTGCTTTCAAACTTTGCCACTCAAATGTCTACATTCACTCAGCCCTGTGCATAAATCTTTCTCTCTTACATTTGCTGCCATCTAATACACTAATATCTAAGTCCACCTATATATATATATTTATATACCCATACCCGTTCCTGTTTGTCGTACGTCCTCAGTGTCCACTGCGTGGAGCTACCCAACGGTTTGCACATTCCCCCATAACAGCTTAGTTGTCCGACCAAGAGCAGATCAGGCTAGCTTACGTGGTGCCTCCTCAAATGGATACAAACGGAATTTGGTTAGATTTGGGAGAAAAACAGAAAAGTATGTTCAGACATATCTATGATGATGATGATCAAGAATATTTATCCTTTTTACAGTCGTAAACGCTTTCTTCTGTGCGTTGCAAAGTTCATGACAAAAATAATATACATTCCTAATTTTTGTAAACCGTAGAAAGAAGTCCATTTTAAAAATTTTAAGTCGATGGCTTCAAAACTGAGAGTTCGCATAGAAACAGACAGACAGACGGTCATGGCTATATCGACTCAGCTTGTCATGCTGATCTAGAATATGCATACTTTATATGGTCGCGTCTGCAAGGGTATAAATATTGGCTTGCCTGTCTCTGCTTAAATTTGCTGTGTACATTGTAATGGAGCCGGAAGAGAAAGATTCATTGCAAATAGAATTTGCCACGGAATTTTACAAAAAATATTAAACTGTTAATTTCTTAATATATAAATATTATATCACTCACACAAATGTAAATGTATTTAATTATGTTTATATAAATTTATTTGCATATATGTATAGTGTACTAAATCAAAATAAAAAATGAAAATTTTTGTTACCAAATATATATGTGTATATATATATATATATATATATATATATGTGTTTATTGCATTTTATTTATTGTAGAGATGTCCATTACTAATCAGCGATTAATTTAATCGTGAGCTTAACCTGAATTGTGTACACGTGTCTTTCGCCACGTGCGCCAATTTGGGGGTAAGTGTGTACACTTAGATATACGTAAACTCAAGCAGACAGTTGCTAGCGGCTTCGATTTCTATGCTTGTTGCTGATGCCCAACCATTTCAGTTAATGCTTAACGACACCACCAGACAACTGGAATAAATTTTGCTTCAAGGGATGATAATGTGTGAAAAAATATTTGTTTAATAATTCGGTGCGCCGTTTGAAGCAAGAACAAAGGCAAATCCAAAAACACACGTGCATACAAATCAACATTTTACCAAAGGTGTGACAGATTAAATTCTAATCTTTGATTTGCTTAAACACAAATGTATAGGTATTCCAATTTTTGATCTAGTTTCCTTTTTGCTTTTAAAATTCACAAAAAATGTGAATGTATATTAACTTTATAATGAAGTTTGCAACGCATAGAAGGAAGGGTTTCCGACCATATATATAATACTGTTCAGCATAACCACTGGAGTCGATATAGCTATGTCTGTGAGCCCAACCATATGTGCCAACCTCAAAGTTTTAGAAGACTTACGAGCTACATAGCTGATAAAACAAAAGATTCATCCGGATCGTGCAACTATATCATATAGCTGCCATAGAACCAACTGTTCTAGAATGAGCATTAAGTAGGTAACTTTTTTGTTTCTTATTGAACCAAACTTTGTAGGTTTTTGTTTGAGATGCCCCCAATGCCGCACACCAATTGCAGATCGGGCAATTATATAATATAGCTGTCATAGAATCTTCGGATTCGCAATGAAAACTTAGTATAGGAAACTATCATGTTTTTATCCTAGTACTCTAGTAGAGTAAACGAGTATATTGCATTCGTGCAAAGGTATGTATCAGGCAGAAAATAGCGTCTCCGACCCCATAAAGTATATATTTTCTAGATCAGCATCAACAGCCGAGTCGATCTAGCCATGTCCGTCTGTCAGTCCGTATGCACACATAGATCTCGGAGACAATAAGCTAAAGAGACCAAATTTGGATTGTAGACTCCCCTTGTGGGGAGTCAGATCAAAATTTTGTAGCGCCCCCTCAAAAGAACCTTATCCACAAAACAACTATATCTCGGAAACTATAAGAGCTAGTGATACTAAATTTTGTAGATTTCCTTGTGGAGCGTCAGAAAGCGTTTTTTTTTTAATTTTGCCACGCCCCGGCCACCCCCGCAAATCGATAAAAACTTATATCTCCCACAAATCATAACGCATTTATGTATATGTACTAACACATAGTCTACCGACTTGCCAAATTTCATTAACAGTAATAATAATAATTGTGGGCAAAAACGTAAATAACAGTTTGTATGAGAGCACTCCATCCAAAAAAAAAATATATATATATCAAAAAGTGTTGCATACTTTCGAGTGTGTCGAATATTGAATAAATGCTGAGTACGAGTATCCCATAGTTGGAATTTCGACTATAGTATTCTTTCTTGTTATATATATAGTGCCAAAATTCGTGACGATCTATTCAGGATAAAAAAAAAATATTCTTTCATAATAAGGGAGCCTTTTTAACATAAGTAAACCAAATTTTATTCAAAACTAAGCCAAAAATTAACTTGGGCACATTTAGGTTAAACACTTGCTATTTAGAACTCACTCGAGCTAGTACTTTGTATACTCCTAGATTTTTATTCTTTCAAGTTTCGGGGGTGACATTTGGCGCCTCCGTCAAACATATTCCTATTCTATTAACAATTCAGTTGTTGGGCTATCAAAACATTCTTGTCAAAATGCCAAAGAAAAAGTCAAATAATTTCAGTTTCAGATATACAACGAATTAAAGATGATATGCTCAAGTAAAAATATATCGAAACGCATTTGACATGCAATCAGAATTGGATAACATAAGCCCTGATTTAATGTCGTGTGTACACTTAGAAGAACTCTGTATATCAACAGAGGCTTTAAGTTTTTAGGAAAACCATCAAAACTTGCAAAGCATATGTATCCCAATTCTACAATGAACTATACGTGCAGTCATGTCAGTAGTTTGCCTCTTTTGAAATAATCTAAGCTTGGTGGTAATTATTCAGAGTACCAAAATTGTTTAGGTCTATTGGAAAGCCTAGTTGATACTGACTACTTTATTTCATGCCTGGAAAGGGAGGCTTTAGATTAGGTAACTTTTCACGTTACGGACGAGAATTTTCCTAAGATGCACTAAAGCGTGTTTATGATAATAGTTGGCTAATTTTCTTCGAAGCAATATCTAAATTGTACGATCTACCTGCTTTACAAAAGCCGTCAGCTTCATCATTACGATTCTTAATCGATAATGTATCTGCTTCATATTAATCCTTATTGTCCCTTGGCGTTGCTATTCGAATTGCAAACGCAATGATCATGTAGATGTAGGCTGCTCTTAACATATAGCTCCCATATAACTTACCGAATCCGATGAACTCTTAGTAGAGCAAAATTAGTTGTTTCTTATTCAAATTGAACCAAATTTGGTAAATGTCAGATTTTAAAGCCTTTACTTGTGCTGACCAAAGTTTATCCAGATAGGATCACTATATCATATAGCCCTTATATGACGTATTTTTAGTTTTGTATCCGACTTAAACCAAATTTGGATTGTGTTTTTTTAGAAGCCTCAACCGAATCTGCAAGGGTATGTAAGCTACGGTTTCCCTTCTTGTTTCCTTTCTTGTTTTTATACTCATACTCTGCCAGAGTAAATGAGAATATTGTATTATTGACAGTATCCACAGAGGAGTCCATCTAGCTATGACGTCTGCCCGTCTGTATGAGCATCTAGATCTCGGAGACTATAAGAGCTAGAGTCACCAAACTGGGTATGTAGGCTCCCCTAATGTTTCGTCAGATCAAGTTTGTTTCAAAATTTTACCACGTCATAAAAACCTTACATTTCCTACAACTTTTGACGCATTTAGTTGAAACTCAGTTTATATATGTATAGGCTCATCATATTAAGATCGGATAATAATTATAGACCAAAACGAAAAGAAACATTTTGCTTGAGAACACAATACACCCCCACCCACCAAAAAAAAGTGTTGCATGCTTTTGAGTGTGCCAAATATTGAGTAAATGCTGAGTACGAGTGTCTATAGTTAGTATATTAATTATAGCGTTCTTACTTTTTTTGAGTACTGGCACTTTTTAATTTGTATCATATTATCTGTTTTTACAGCAAACTGTGAATATATGTTTTGATGCCCTTTATGGGTAAAAAGTAGTATTAATGAAAATGTTGATGAAAGATAATTACATTTGACATCAAGGGGTAGAGAAAAGCCCTAACAGATGATTAGGGTGCTTTTCAAGCCTGTAAAAAAGGTTTTGTAGCTGTTGAGTTTAGTTCATCTCCCACTTGTCTGACACCCCTTATGAAGGGTACTGTTGCTCTCATACCAATAAAGGCCAATAAAGGTGTATCTTGGCATTCGAGGTAAGATGCCTATCAAAATGTAAATAGCTGTATTCGTATGCTTTACTTCCAAGGCTGTGTATTTAGAGATAGTAACATATTTCACATCTAATATATTTATAATCTGTTTATCTGAATTTGTCGATCGCCGAGACCCGTACTGATGCAGTACTGACAACGTCACCAATTTGAATTCGTCGGTGAGCTCCCCCAAACCGCGACCAGCTCCGGTTTGGAGGAGCTCACCGACGAATTCAACCTTCACATGGATTTCATCAAAGAGTTAAAGTCCACCAAAGAAACACCTTTGTATTCACAAGCGCCACGAGCTCCTCATTTCAGAGGATTGTAGAAAGGAGATAACTTTGATGCCCCGAATCAATGCAACCAGTTACAGGCGCCAACCTCAGTTGCTTGCAGAGATTAATAAAATAGACTTTTTTAATCCATATAGAGTATGAGTATAAAAATAATAGATATGAACCTTTTTCTAAGAAAAAGTTACACATTAGGCACATTTTAAAGTGGTTTGCTTACGACAGATGCAATGTGGCTGTTGCATAATGCTATTAAAATCGACTAAAACGTATCTGGTTTGAAAATTATGTTTTTTTTGCAGTCTCTCCATCGATTTCAATGATTATAACCTTAAGCGTCTCAAAATTAATGCAGCTATGCCCAAGTCGAAATAAACAAAACAAAAATCTTACCAAAAACACGATTTTTTTAATTAAAAATTGGTTTTGACATTCTCAAGTAATGATCAAAACTGCTTCCTTTTGAAAAAGCTACAAGAAATACTAGATTTTAAAAAATTCTTTAAAAATAGTCTTACTTTTCGTTGATCTTCCTCATATGGGGCCCCATATGTACCAATTAAAAATACATACTTTTTTCGTGTTACCTCTTGTAATAGAGGCTATGAAAATTTGCTAAAAACCGCCATCTGTCGATCAGCTGCAAGTACTCACAATTGACAAAAAGAAGGTTGAAACATGCCCAATTGTCATCCAAAAAGAAATGGTTACTTTGGAATCTACTGCTGTTAAGAGCTTAGATGATGTCTCGCCAAATCGTCATTTTTCCTTTTCCTTGCAGCTGTGGTGCGCAGCAGATCGCTTTAGCTGCATATCAGACAAGTGTTTTTACAAGTGCGCTAAAGCAAACGATGATTGCATATCGATTGGAGCCATTTTTTCGGGTTTGGGTTTGGCAGATCAATTTTGCATCTAGCTTTTGCACTATTTTCGTCACCAAGAGAGCTAATTCACGCAGGGGAAAAGAGGAAGATATAACTCTCTTATCTCTAATTTTGGACCAGAGCCCTGAGAGTTAGTTTCAGCAATATTCTCTTCATTCTTTTTCCATCAGTTATGAATTGCGATCGGCGCAGTCTGATCTGCGTTAGAAGTTCTAATCCCTGTTTTGCCATTCTAAGCGCTTGGAAGCGCCATTCACAAAATATAGTGATAGTGACAGAAGGAATGTATATATATTCTTGACCAGCATGACAGGAGGAATCGATATAACCAGGTGCGTCTGTTTCAACACAAAGATCTCAGAAGTCTTTAAAGCTGCAGAGCTAAAATTTTTACTAGATCCTTCTTTTGTCTGCGCACTATTTAACTTCATCCAGATCGGACAACTCTATCATACAGTTCCCATATAACCGATTGTTTCGGAATGTACACTTAGTAGCAAACCAAATTTTGGTGTATATCCATTTGAGCAGCCAACCTCGCTGAAAAAATTTGATTCAGATCGGGCCATCATATCGTATAGCTGTTTCTCAGAATGAACATTTTGCAGCATAACTTCTTTGTTTTTCATCCAAATAAAATCACGATCGCTTATCAAATTTAATAGACATCTGATCACTACAACATATATAGGCCATATAATCGATTGTTCCGGAATGAGCACTTAGTAGTCAAAGTTCTGTTTTTCTTCCAAATGTATCCAAAGTAATTGTATATATATTTGAGCGCCCCCACATAAGCTAAACAAATTTAATTTAAATATAGCCACTATATTAAATAGCTCTAATATAACCGATTTTTGCAGAAAGAACACTTAATAGTAAATTCCTTGTTTTGTATCAGAATCAAATCAATTTCGGTTCGTATCCATTTGAGAAGCCCTCACGCCCGCTGATAATTTTAGTTCGATTGCACTACTATAGTAGGCAGCTGGTGTAGAAGCGGGCATATATTTACAATGAGAATGGTATATAAGCTTCGGCAAGCAAAAACAAGCCTTTCCTTTTCCTAATACACACATTATAAATTATAAATTAAATTTTGTTTTTTTATTTTTTTTTAAATTAAACAATTATGAAATTATGAAATAATCGTTAAATTTCAATTTTTAAATAAAACCGAAAAATAGCATATTTAATTTTTATACACAAAATTAATAATTATTTTTATAATAAAAATTTAAAATAAAAGGTTTTTTTATTTTTAAAAATTGAATTGAAATGACTTTTGAATCAATGAATCAATCAATGCATCATAATCAATCAAATTTATATATAATCGTTACATTTCAATACCTCACCGCTAATGTACATTATGTCGTTTTTTGACATTCTCCTGGAACCTTTTGACATTCTCCTGAACATATGAGTTTTTAATCCAATAACTTATTTGAGATCCCTGGCAACGATGTTAGTGTTAGTGTAGTGTAACACACATCCATGCTTCAACACATGGGCCATGCAACGCCTCCTTACACGCATAAACATGAATATACGATTTGTGTTCAAGTAAGCAAGGAACGCGGAGTGTAGAGACAGCTGATAAAGCTTTGAGATTAATCATTGCCTCTTTGAATATTTCATAATTGTGCAGAGTTAGATGCTGCTTGGTCTCTCTATTGCGCTCATGAGTGCAGCTTTCACGTCCGGGTCGAAACAGCAAGTGCTGTCCACGTGGAGCAACCCGACAAATACCGTTTGTTTGTGGTGGCCGTGGTAAATTTAAAAAATAGCAAAAGGGGAAGTATGATGTCTTAAGATTTCCCCTGTAATAAAAGGAACTCCATGTATCCGCAACTATTTGCAACGCTGTCCGAGGCTTCCCCACTTAGCTTCACTTGTAATTGTGCCTGCAAGTCCCTCACCTTTGCTTTCAAAGTATTGGCACACCTCTCCTTGTTCACTTGCTGTTCCTTTCTCTGAACTTCCAAATTATGAACACGTTGGGCAAGCTGCTAAATCTCCACAGCCATGCCACTTAGCTTGTCCTGAAGCTCACGCAGAATTCTTTGCTCCGCCTTCTCCATGCTTTAACTGAGGGTGGAACTGATGAGTTCCGCTTGCTTATCAAATCGAGAATTGACAAGCTTAATGAGCTAAGGCGATGTGGTATCAGATTTGAAATAGGTCGTAGAATTTCCAAATCGTAGACTCTTGGTTCCCGATGCCATTTTATTGTAGTGTAAATTTATATTAAATGTGTTTGTTTGATGGTTTTAAGTGCGTGTGCACGTACTATATGCTGTCTAGCCTATGACACATATATGATTTTTAAATTTCGTAATTGATTGCATGTGTTTATTTAAAATGACGTGTTAATTCAGCTCCAGCGCGGTCGCGGCACTTATCGACAATTATATCAAGAAATTTGAATACTTCCGTTATTGTTATTGTTGTGTTATATGTTTATCATTAATATTAGTTTACATGCTTTTATTTAAATTTAAATCATTCTTTTGAGTACGTTTTAACCCATAGTTAACCAGGCATGCTTCGCTAAGCCTTCCACGTGTACTTACTTTTGTGCTAAATATTCTGTGACCTATTCGTGATATGCGCTCTAAATATTTTGTAGCTGTCGCTACAGTGAGACAATGAGACAAATAATCATAATTTTTTTATTCCACATCGTATACCAACAAATCGGACAAGTTCCCAAATCGAGAGCAGGCCACGGAGAGTTGTCCATGTGAGAAACACAGACTTTCCAAATTAAGATTTTTGGGATTACGCCTGTGACTTGTTTATGGCAAATGTAAGTAACACAGGACACTAAGCCCATTGAAATTCAAAAGACGCTTCTGTTGATATCATTGGAATAAGTCTTCCCCCTTATATTTTCTATATACAATTGTGGCCTCTGCTACATTGCCCATAACTTATTTAACTGCAAGCTTATTACCACATTCGAGGTGGATTAATATTTCAAAGGAGGATGATAGGTGCACAAATATTCAACTTTGATTTACGTGGGGTCAGTCCGTTGGATAATTAACAGCATCATTTTGGTTCACCGTACCATAGAATGAGGTATAAGTTTTTGTTTCGCCAGGTATTGTATTTTGAATGCTGATATTAATGGGATTCACTACTTTGTTTCTTTGCTACCAATACAGTGTGTTCACTTAGCCAGTGATGAATCTTGTAGTTTTGTGCTATATTTTTAAGACTTCTGTCTAGAACCATGCCAAAGTACTTGGCTGTAAGACTGCTTGGAATTGTTGTTCCGCCAAGCTGCTCCGGGGGCACTCCCCTCTTCTCAGAGAAAACGTTGTATGCGTTGACACTTTTATTTGAAACTAGGTTTATATGTGTATGAGCACATAATTTACCGACTTGCTAAATTTAATTAAGATCTGATAATAATTGTAGACAAAATCGTATAAACAAATTGTGTATGAAAGCACCCCAATAAAAAAAAAAAAAAAACAAGAAACAAAATGTGTAGCATATTATTAAGTGTGTCGAATATTGAATAAATGCTGAGTACGAGTATCTTATAGACGGAATATCGATGTTCCTTCTTGTTATTCTCGTACTCTAGTAGAGTAAACGAATATATTGTATTCGTGCAAATGTATGTACTGGGTAAAATCTTAATCAGCATCAACAGCGGAATCGATCTAGCCATGTCCGTCTGTCCGTATGAACATCTAGATCTCGGAGGATATAACAGCTAGAGTCACCAACTGTGGTATGTAGACTCCCCTTGTAAGGCGTCAGAACAAGTTTGTTTTAAAATTTTGCCACCCCGCCCGCTCCCACAAATCGATAAAAACAATTTTTGAAATATTCTTTTGAATCTCGGTTTATATACGTATGAGCACATAGTATACAGATTTGAGAAATTTCATTGTGGTCGGAAAATATTTGTAACAAAATCAATTTGTATGAGAGAATTTTTTCCACGCACCATTCCGCACCCGCAAATCGATAAAGTAAATATATCTCCACATTTTTTGGACAGATTTGGTTAGAACTCAGCTTATGTATGTATAAACACATGCCCTTCCTATCTTCCGAATTTAATTAAGATCGGATACAAATTGTAGACAAAATCGATAAAAACTTTTCCACAACATTTTTTTATAAATTGATGTGTTAAGTTTAATTTGTTATTATTATTCTGTATTTTCCATAAAATGTATTTAAAAATGTATGTGTTAAGCCATTTAATTTATTATTTTTCTGTACGACTAAAATTTAATTTGTCCCATTGTGCTAGAGTAGGGTAGTGTTGAGTTAGCAATTTAAGGCTGAGGTGTGCTTTAATTGATTTAATTGGCTCAACATTTTGGCACCCTCGGATGGACATTTGATTCCAGTTTTGCACACAGTATATATCACCACTTGGATTGGATCACCGAATATGAATTAAAAATCCAGTATACTACAGGTAAAGAAGGCAACGATAGTGTTGCTAGTGTTGTTGCTAGTGGGTCATCTTGCATATAAATCGACGCCCACAGCAGAAATCCAATAATTTTTTCGAGCATTTGAAGATAAAAATATACAGTTATACAAGTAAGAACGCTATACTCGATGTTCCGACATTTATTCAATATTCGACACACTCAAAAGAGTAAAACATTTTGTGATAGGATTAATCCGCTCATATGACTATTTATGAGCAGGTAGAAAAACCCCTTTTTGTCATAGCTGCAGCAAATGTCACTCGACCGCGACCTGCTAAATCAATGAACAAATGAGTGCGTAGAATTTTGTGATTTTTTTTTTTTGTCCATTGAATGAGTCAATAAACAAAAACTGGACAAGGAAAGGGACATCAACACTTCGAGTATTACGCCCACCCTCACACGAATTCCGTCTCCTTACAACAGCACGTGTGCTGTAAATCTACTAATATACATATTTTGTTTTGGCAGAACGTCTTTATCATAAATAACAAGAATAATAAGAACAGTAACACAGCTTTGAATTTAGTTAATTGAATTTCACTTGCTCATATCCCAACCATTTCAAAAAAGGCATCTTCCGCCTCTTAATCAGCAAAAAATATTCCATTCACCCAATTAAGTAGCAGCAGCAGCAAGCACATGTGGTATTGGGAGGAAGCCATTCTTAATAAAAATTTGGTTACTTTATAAGTAGTTTTAATTACACACTGATATCTTAAAAATTTTAAAACTGGATCTGACGCCCTACAGGGGGTCTCTACATACCAAAATTGGTGTTTGAAGCTGCATCACATCGATACTACGGATTTTAGAAAACATCCGTAAGCAAATAGATGAGAACTGCGTGACTTTTTTAACTTAACTTGACTACTCGAATGCTTTTGACACCGTAAACCACGACATATTGTGCAGCAAAGTAAACAGACTAATTTCACTGACATTGCAATAAAACTTATCCAGGCCTATTTGTATGATCGTCAAGAGGGAGTTGTTACACGTCCAAATTTTCGCCGTTCATGTTAATTACACGTATTGTCCCTCAAGGATCGATTATCAATATATGTTAATGTGTCTAAATTTAGGTTACATGTGTATGCAGATGATGTCCAAATGTATGTCATCCAATTAACCAAATATATATATGTGTAAGTGTGAGTAATTTCGATTTGATGAATATTAGTAAATGGCTAAAACAAAATGGACTAGAAATAAATCCAAAAGCCTTGTTATATACAAAAAGAAAGTAAATACAAATAGCTTACCACAATTAACAATGAGCCTATAAAATACGTCAAAAATGCTACTAACTAGGGATCAAGGTATATGGTTTTTTTCATGGAATGAGCACGTAAAGAGTCCAGTTGGCAGAATGTATGGTGCACTGAGGCATCTTCCTTTTCCGCAGCATTTTACATCACCCTAAATAATTTACATTATCTACCAGCTAGATGCGTTAGTATAGATGTTTTGTTTAAGTTTAGGGATTATTATTAGAGATAAAGTTAAATAGACTATTATAGTTACAACAAGGTACACGAAGAGGTTCATGCAGGAGATAGTTTAAATTGAAGATAGATACGAACATGATTTCTAGTAGTTCTACGAGGAACAAAAAAACTGATTTGGCCAGTTAAAGACGGAGAGTCAATATCACCATTAATCAGGTTATGTATAAAGATAACATTAAGCATAATTCTACGATTTTCAAGAGATGGAAGGTTTATTAGCAAGAGTCTGCTTGAGTATGAAAGAAGGAGGTTATTGGTGTCCCAATTCAACCCACGGAAAGCGAAAAGTAAGAAGTTCTTTTGAACAGACTCAATGCGGTCCTGGTGACCAGAAAAGTATACAGTTGTTTAGTTATATAAGGATCATCAAATTTCTTCGACCATCGCTTGATACAACCCATAACACCCACAGCCTTATTGACGGTAATTGAAATGTGCAAGTCGAATTTTAATTTAGGGTGTAAAAGAACACCCAAGTTAACAACTGATTCGATACGATCAAGGGGTATATCGTTAAGAGGGTACGATATCTGAAGCGGTATGCTACGGCAAAACGACATAACTTTGCATTTAGACCAGTTGAGATTTAATAAGTTGACTTGACACCACAATTGGAAAGAATCAAGGTCATCTTGTAGCCTGAAGTGGGAAGAAGAGTCATTGAAGGACAAGCAAGGTGGGATAGAACCTGAGGCAAATCGATGATAAATGAATTTAAAACAGGGGACCGAGGTTGCTACCCTGCGATACCCCCTGATGTAGCCGTAAGGGGCTTAGAGTAAGAGTTATTAAAAAGAACTTTCTGAGTTCTGAGATTAAGGTAGTCGGAGATCCACTTAATAAGATGGGATGGGAAGCCAAGGTGATCTAACTTATGAATAAGTAAACAATGATTTACCGAGTCAAATACTTTGCTGAAGTCAGTGTAAGTGACGTCAGTTTGCATTTTATTCTTAAATCCATGTATAACAAAAGAAGAAATTGTACTAAATTGCTGGTGGTAGACCTACGTTTCATAAGCCCATACTGAGCAGATGCAATTATAAATCCATAAGAGTGTTGTAACTGTGAAGTTAATATTTTTTCAAAAAGCTTAGGAATAGCAGACAGTTTTGATATACCTCTGCTGTTCGGTTGTGGAATGACCTACCACAAATTAAAAGCGTACTTGGAATCCCTAACTCTCTTTTGTTTTAATCTAATAAATAATTAATGAAATAAATATGTAAGCAAAATTTAAAACAAAAATTGTAGACGCCAATGAGGAAGACAATAACGGATCATGCAATCCAATGTTTATTACCGGTCGCAGCCAGCGACTGATAGCGTTGCTGCAGACAGGCCAGGTAGTCCTTGCACCAGCTCTGTCTAAACTGCTGTTTGAGCGCTGACAGCATTCGCCACCGCTTCGAATACCCAAATCTGGCCTTGCTGCTAACTGCGTTGAGGTCGGATTCGGCCGGCTGCAAAAGAAGGGGTTGCCCGATTAGGCGGTGACCTCGCGTGAGTGCTTCCCCATCCTTGGGATCGTTGCCTGGAGAGGCGGTTGAAATGGAGTTGAGCAGTGCCTCTACCTCTACGAGGTCTGTGCACAGCTTGTCCTTTGTGAGCTTGGCGTTGCCGACCCCGTGTAATAGTCTTTGCTTGGCTGCCTTGACGACTGCCTCCCACAACCCTCCGCAGTGTGGTGCTCGCGGTGATCTGAGATGATCCTGATCCCACTGAAACGCTGCGTATAGTTGCTCGAGCACCTTACCCGCCCCCACGAAGTTGGTGGCGTTACCGCTGTATGCTTTCTCTAGGAGGCCTCTCCTCCCCATGAACCTTTTAAAAACAGATAGGAAACTGTCAGTAAAAAGGTCGAGAACAAGTTGCAAGTGACGCAAAGCCCACGAAGACGGCTACATAAGTCTTGATACCCCTATCACCGAATCTTGAGACACCTAAAATGGGCCGCACAAATCCAAAAGGGGCGTACTTTCGCAATCGCTCGGTCGGCAAATATTCCAATATCTGTCCTTGATATAAAGGCTCGTAAGGAAAGCAGCGCATACAATTTCGTATGCTTTTTGTGCATGCCTCTCAAGCAATAATTAGCCATATCTGCTGCCTTAGAAGTGATATCATCACCTTGGCACCTGCATGGTAGTGAGTAGGATGTAGATTACGAAGAATTAAGGTCGCAAAATGCGATTTTTGAGTCAACAGCAGAGGAAATTTGGCATCTTAGGGAATTGGTGCATTAAGGAACCTGTCATCAACACGAATCATCCGAAAAGTGGTTCCATCAAGTTTGCTAGGATGTATAAATGGGGTCAGATTTTGAAGATGTGGATCCACTTCTTCTGAGTTTTCCAACTTTATGAATTCACATCTCTAAACTATTTGCACTAGCCTCAAAAACGACAATTTTAATTCAGACGCTTTCTTCCTTGAATAAACCTATTAACGTATGCAATATTCCGAAGCACTTTTACAAACGAAGAACATCTTTTAATCAAATCAATAAAAATATTCGACTGAATCTGTGTCTCTTAGTGCACTGTAGCACTTTTTTGTTTTCGGACAGTTCAAGTGACAACTCAAATTGATGAAGACGCGGCCACTCATCAGAGTTTTTGAGCAAAAACTTTGGTCCTTCTGTGCGTTAAGCCATGTATATTGTTTCCACGTGAGACTAAATCAGCAGGGTTCTCATCTGTAGGCACATGTCGCCAAACCACATTGCTGCATTTTTCAAGTAATGGTGCCACTTGAGCCCACAACTTGGCTAACAGATGCGCTGCACACAATTCGAGCGGTGGACTGGAATTCGTTTTTAGAGTAGATACTCGAGATTTTTCTGTCAGAAGCCTTGACAAAGCAACCATATGCTTTACTTGAAGCGAGGGATAGCTATTGTGTTTAAATCTGTTCCAGCTAGTATGCAGATTTATGGGAACGAAATCGTCCCAATCTAACTTTTGCCGCCAAAGCTCTTGCAGAAAAGTTTTTGCCCTTGTAATCAAGACATATAGCAGGATATTTAATGTCAATGTTTGGATATCAATGTTTTGCTTGATGCATCGAAAACTACGAAAGCGTAATTTGGTGATGCCACACTATCAGGTCTCAGGACACATTGATGTGGAATATAGTAATGCTGTCCTGGAGGAGTGCTCGAAAGCAATGACATGTGGCCAAGGTTGAGGTACTTTCATAAAATCCATGTACGTCTCGCAAATAATTTTCCTTTGCGAATCCACGCTTTTGCCGTTTCGAAAGATAAGCACAGCATCAGCTGTTTGAAGCGCCTTCGACTTTTCTGGGACAAGTTCTAATTCCCAAAACCGTTCTATCAGAGGGTCTAGAGAACAATGTTCGTTTTTAAAGCGAGGTTGCCGACCAAAGCTCGACTTGATGTACCTTGAGTGTACTTTCCACATACAATCCATCCCAACAACGTTTTTAAGATAGATGGACGTTCAGAACTTAGCTTTATTTTTCCCACACTAAGTAATTTGAAAAATTATGACAGAGGTATTTTTCCACCTGTCACTATGTTCAGGCATGAATCTGCACGATGCAATCGTAAACGCTGCACCAGATAGTCAGTTATAAAATTGATTTGAGAGCCTGAATCTAGAAGGGCTCTTGCATATTGATACTGTCCGGATCTATTTATGACTTTCACTAATGCAGTGGCAAGATTGAACCGATCAGTGCTACCAACATGACTAGAATACACTTGTGGAGACTCAGAAGTTGACGAGTATGCCAGTGAAAGCTCCGCAGGTGTAGAAACAGAAGTATTTCGCTACTGCTCTACACTGTATCTGTGAAGAAGAGTATTATGGGGCTTTGGGCGCATCCCACACTTTCAAGTCTTGCATTTTGAAACTATATGACCAGTGTTTAGACAGTTGATACACAAACGATGCTGTTTTTTGAACCGTTGAAGAACTGTTGACCAACCGGAAGAGTGCTAAACGATTGACATTTGCCTATACTATGATGCTTCGCTGAGCAATAACTACATTTCAAATCAGGTCATTGTTCCATCTTTGCGCATGGAAAAGAAGACTTTGTGTGTCCTTTACTTGACTCCTGTCTGTATTTGCCTTTATTCTTGGTTGACCCCTCACCAGCCAGATGCTGATAACGTCGACTCAAATGAACTGCGCACTCGGACCAAGATGGCAACTTATCAACTTATTATAATCACGTTGCTCTTCAAAGGGAGACTTTGTTGTATGATCAACTTTGGTCATTGCTATGTGAATCCACATTGCGTTATTTATGTTTTTTCACTGCATAAAGATTGTAAACAGCTGGCACTGTGTCAATGAGTGATCTAAGGTCTGAATCAGAAGGCTTTTGTAAATGGGGGATATCAAACATTTGCGAAATCGTATTGAAAAATATCAAAAATTTATTATCATAAGCTCCCTTTAAACTTGTAAGACGCTTCGTCGGAGACGCTTCCTTTTGCATGTTACATATATTTTCACGAATACAATATACTCGTTTACTCTACTGGCGTACGAGTATAAAAAAGCTAATAAAGTTTTTAAATTCAGCATGTTTTCTTGGGACGAATTTTTGAAAACTGTGACGGATGATGCTGGCCTCCACTATCTTTTATATGTGTTTTTTGACTATCGGTTTCCTTGGTGGCAGAAAAAAAAGCTTTTGTGCTGATACATAGATGCTAGACAGCTGCACTTAAATCTAGTTTTCTTCTCGAAAGCCGTTTTCATACGCCGAATATCACTCATGATCTTATCGTTTTTTTGCATTACTGCTAATAACATTGAGCTAAGTTCTTTCGATGCCGATGCTGACTCTTATCAGTCAAAACAGCAATTTATGAAAACCACTCACACCGCCAAAATATTCACAAACGCAATAGATTTTAACTCCGTGATTTGGTTAAGCAAGAATATCAAATTGTGACACAATTAAATAAATCCAAAACTTATGTTATGATGGAGAGGCAGCAACGAAAACGAAATAACTAAAAATTACTATGCCAATGCCCTCATCCATATAACGCCAAAATGTACAAAGTTGGCGTCTCTCCTTGACAAGAGTAACTGTTCCAAAGGAAATGTAAAACGCGGTAATTAAATTAATTTAATTAAAGAGTAAGCGGTAATTCACAAAAGGGAATTGCAACTAGCGGCAAATGACCGTTGCCTGCAATTACTGTAATTATGCCTATGTACATCAAGTACAGTATTACCTCACTATATATATTTCCACTTTACCAAATCACTAAACATATTTCCACATCCAAAAATTGTTTATCTAAGGCGGTTCACTTTGGTTGTATTATTCACATATACTCCATATTCTGTCTTTCGAACACTTAGTCCGCTGAGCTAGAATCCGCAGCCCGTACAGAGTGTAATTAGTGTGGACGCTTTAATGGGGATAGTTCCTCCGTTCAATCTAGAGAATGTGGATAACACACAAATTGATGGTTCTTCGTAAAAAGGAAAAAAATTCCTCACCCTGTTAAACTTTCCAGTATCGCTAACTCTGCATCGTTGACTATTTCCGACAGCAGCATTTATACTGCCGTGACTGCTCAGCTTAGACCTCTTACCATGGTCCCAAAGCGGACGATGATCTTAATTTCAAGACTAACTGTAGATACTATATCAGAAGATGTTTTCGCCTATGTCCAGGCCTAAAATAGTTCTATAATTAAGGTAGAAAGGTTTAGGTTTGATGTTACGCGCAAAATAGTTTCCTTCAAGATAAATATTCCGGACGATTATTTTGTCACAATCTGTCAAAAAAAAGTTTCTGGCCTGAGCACCTAGTTATGAAGGATACCTATAGACTCAGTGCTGCCGCACAATCCGTATTCACTAATATAGTTCCAAAAAACGAATTTCTCTTTTTCTTGTTAACCAAAATCAAAACTCCCTAAACTCTACACTGATTGCCAATCTTTTGATTTTCACATTATAATATATACTGAAACATTGTAAAAAACTGACACTTTAGACTCTGCAATTTTTCCTAATAATTATATTGCCTATAGACTTGATCGTTCCTGGTGTATTGATTGCTGTTGATTCTGGCCTTCTGTTGGAACCAATTCTGCTTAATTTTCCTAACGTAATTGAATTCATAAGTACTAAAGTGTCTCTTAAATGTTTTTCTGTTTCTATCACTGCCTCTTATATTCCTCCGCGTTCTGATATTTCTGTTTACCTAGATCATCGTAATGCTATTCAATCGATCGCGTCAATGCTTTCTGATACTGATCAATTGTTGATTTTTGGTGATTTCAACATCTGTGACGTCAAGTGGTCCTCTGTGATCGACTCAGCTGGTTTGAAACATTCAAGGCAACACGAATTTGTTGACGGAATACTTGAATTATCCTTATCTTAAGTTAATTTTGTCACTTATTTGATTTGACATTTGCTGACAGTTCCATACCCGTGATTTCTAGAGTCAGTCCGCTTTTGCTTCCTGAAGTACCGACACATACATCATTACACGTTACTATGGATACATGAATTTTCTACATTGTCAGCTAGAACATATTCATTTAGAAAGGCTGATTTCGCTGGTCTAAACAATGAAATCTTTCAATCAGACTGGTCATACTTGTACAATTGTTATGTTGATATGGATAGTGCGGTTGACTTCTTTTAAAAAATTCTTTATTCCATTTTTAAGGATTTAGTTCTGTTAAGTAGTCCTGTTAGGCTTAAAAAGCCTCGTTGGTTTACTCCACATTTGTCTAACCTAAAAAATATCAAGTCTAGACTCTTTAAGAAGTTCAAAGTCTCGGAAAGGTCCTCTGACTATTCGCGCTATATTGCTGATCTTTCAAGGTTCACTGTCATTAACTCCGAGTGCTATAAACATATTTGCATCGCTGTAGTGTACAATTTTCTCATTCCCTAAAACAATTTTATGACTTTGTTAGTTCAGAACGAAAAACATCAGTATACCTGTATAACATCCCACCCCTCGCTACTGAAAGCTTATTGCTTAATGAACTAATGAGCCTAACTTTTTTCTGGTCCTGATGGCGTTCAGGGGTGTTTATCTGATTCTGCGCTATTACGCTTTGTAAGCCGATTTGGAAGCTTTTTGATCAATCTTTGATATCTTCGTCTTTCCCTTCTCTCTGGAAAGAGTTTCTGTTGGGTTGAGGGAATCGGCCTAACCAGCGCATGCAAGTAGGGTGGTCTTGGGTTCCTTAGGAGGAATTAGAGTAGTGGCCAGCTTCTAGCCTGGGTAGCTAAATCTCTTTTGTTTTCCGAAACCTCGGAGATATGTGCTGCTCGCTGTGGGCTCTTGAATGTGGTAGATGGTGTAGACTGTTTGCTTCCCGATGCAGCGTTAACTGTGCTAACAGAACCATTTTGCTGTGACCGTCTTAATAATTCCAGCTGGCAGGCCAGGTCGGGCGTCATTTGGATCATTTGGAATGAACCACCTGTGCCGCGAGTCTAATTTGGCGCTAACCGGTAGCGCTGAATAGCAATACTGGGCGCGGCCTCGCAAACTCAGGTACAGTTTATGCTGCTTCGTAAGCTCAGACCATTCGTAATTCAACGCCATATCCTCAAACAATCGGTGCAAGGCATCCCAAGAGCTGGAGCCGTCAGAGGTAACGGTTGGTTCCGGGTCTATATAGTCCATTGCATGGCCTTGGCAGCTGTAGTTTAAGTGCAGCTAATATCTATCGAGTACTTATCTCGTCGCCATTGTACAGGCAACCCCTGCGCCTTTACGCCGAAGAGCATGCTGTATTGTCAATGATCGATGCGGCCGACTGGTGAATGTTTGATGGTTACTTGGATGCTATAGCCCGCATGCTGAGTATGCAAATATCGATATGAAGATTGCAACAATTGTAGAGAGCTGTTATCGCTTATCTCGATAGCAGTTACGATTAGGCGCAAATATCGCGGCAATTAGTAGCTAATGCATCTCAGTTGCTTTCGCTTGTTTATAACATATAAGCTTCTCCGCTACAATATATAGCCATTGACATCCCTCTGTTCCGCATTAGTATACAGTAAAAAATGCATATTGCCACCGCTCACCAATGTCAATGGCACCACTATAATTCATGACTCACTGTAAGTAACAGGTGGGCACGTTTCACATTACCTTTTCTAGCAAGAGTCCCGTTATCATAAGTAGCAAGAACTAAAAGTGAACTCAACATATGGCCCAAGTGTCATAAAAGCAAAACTAAAACTGGTTGCACAACAAAATCCGTGATAAATGGCAAATGGCATTGTATATGTAACTAAACAGATTTTTAACTTAAATAACATCAAGTCAAACAAAGTACGAGAATAAAAATGGCATCGATTAGCTTATCAGACAGACGGATCGTTTGCACAATTGCTGCAACAAATTCGAAATGTACCACTAATCGAAGGGGAGTCGTTAAGCCTAGCATCATTCATCAGACGAATCGATTATTAATAACAAGTATTCCACACTGCATATGCCTACCAAAGGAGTGTGATCTACCGATCAATTAATGTACAGGTAGTGGGAGATGCGCAGAAGGTGCCTCAAATGTCGCATTACAGCAACTGGATAGACTTAAAGGCTGGACTTATAGATTAATACAAAACCCAGGCGCCCATTGAAGAACTGCTTAGAAGACTTTTCAGAAGACTTTTATACATACACACATATATTATACATACCACAAGCTAGGCTAAAGAAGAATGTAAATAAAGACATTCTGTAGCAGACGCCGACTGAAACGGATGTGTTTTACTTTGGTTTATACCTACACTAGCACGATTTGATATATCAAATGTAGCCAAACTAAAAGAAGCAGCTCAACTAGAGAAATTGTATTAAGAAAAAGATAATATAACAAACAAGTAAGAACGCCATAGTCGATACTCCGACTATAAAATACGGGTACTCAGCATTTATTTAATATTCGACACACTCGAAAGTATGCAACATTTTTTGATTTTTTTTATGTTCAAATTCGTTCAAATTATGTTCAAATTGTGTTTCTACGTTGCAGTCTACAATTATTATCCGATCTTAACGAAGTTCGCTAATCGGTAACGGGCAAAAGGAAGGGTTTCCGATAAAGTATATTTATTCTTGATCAGTATCAACAGCGGAGTCGATCTAGACATGTCGTCTGTTCATACGGAACACCTATATCTCGGAGACTATAAGAGCTAGAGTCGCTAAATTTGGTATATAGACTCCCCTAGTGGGGCGTCAGATCAAGTTTGTTTTAAAATTTTACGTTCTAGGTATTTCATATCAAAATCATATTTCATATTTGATTCTTTTATGTTGCGTAACCAAATTAATGGTTTGTGGTCACAATTGCTCTTACCGTTTCTGGGTGTGGCTTGACAAATTGTGGACCTATTTTGTGCCCTAAAAACTCTGCTTCTTTTGTTATGAATTTACACTTACCCATTTGAATTTTTAAATTAGCTTCTCTGAGTTTCCAAAATACAATGTCGATATAGTGCACAAACTCCTGAGCCAACTACTCCATATTCTATTTTTCGAACTCCTAGTCCGCTCGATAGTTTCAGTCCCCAGCCGGTATAGCGGCTGCGTAGTGTGGACGCCTTAATGGGGATAGGTTTTCCGATCAATCTAAAGAATGTGGATAGTACAGAAATTGATGGTTCGTCGTCTGGGCAAAGGTAAAAAATTTCCAGTTTCGCGCCCTCGTGATCGTTGACTTTTTCCGACAGCAAAATCCTTACTGCTGTGGCTGCTCTGCCTGGACCTCTTATCGGCGTTCCAAAGCCGAGGATGGTATTTATTTCTAGACTAGTCATTAGAATTCAATCAGACGGGTCATACATGTACACTCGTACAGATATGGACAGTGCGGAAGACTTCTTCTACAAAATTTCTTATTCCTTTTTTAAGGATTTGGGTCCGCTCAGTAGCCCTGTTAGGCTTAATAAGCCACCTTGGTTTCCCCCACAGATATCTTATTTAGAAAACATCAAATCAAATATCATAAAGAAGTTCAAGGTTTCTCAATTTACATTATATTGCTGCTCGGTTAAGGTTCACTGGCATTAATTCTGAATGCTATAAGGCATATTTGCATCACTGTAGGGTAGAATTTTCTCAGGACCCAAAACACTTGTATAACTTTGTTAATTCAAAACTAAAACATCTGTAATACCTGCTTCATTATTAAGTCTATTAAGCCTAACCTTTTTGTACAGGCCACAACTAATTGAAATAGTTCGAAGATTAAGGTAGTAAAGTTTAGGTTTAATGTTACGCGCAATATAGAATCTTTCCAGATAGGTGTTCCGGAGGACTGTTTTGACACAATCTGCCAAAAAAGTTTCTGGCCCGAGCACCTTGTCGTGAAAGGGTTTAAAGCTAGAACTCCCTAAGCTTTACACTGATAGCCTAACATTTGATTTTCATATTTTAATTTTTACAGAAACTTGGTTAAAGCCCGATATCTTAGACTCTGCAATCTTTCCTAATAATTACCTGAATATAGATTTGATCGTCCCTCAAACTAGGGTGGGGGCGTATTGATTGCTGTTTATTCCGGCCTTCTGTCGGAACCAATTCTGCTTAATTTTCCTAACGTAATTAAAGTTATAAGTACTACAGTGTCACTTTAATGTTTTTCTGTCTTTATCACTGCCTCTTACACAATCTGCCACAATCTTATATTTCTGTACACTTGGATCATCTTAATGCTATTCAATCGATCACGTCAATGCTTTCTGATACTGATCAATTGTTGGTTTCTTGGTGATTTTAACATCTGTGATGTCAAGTGGTCCTCTCAAATCGACTCAGCCGGTTTGATGCCTTTAAAGCAACACGAATTTGTTGACGGCCTACTTGAATTGTCCTTATCTCAAGTTAATTCTGATCCTTGCATTTCAATTTCATTTTACGATAATATTTTTCATTATATTCTTATTATAGGTCTTGCCTTGAGTACTCGTCTTCTAAATGGAGTATTACAGCGACTGTGCACATTAACAGACTTCAGCGTGTTCAAAGATAATTCATGAAATTTGTTTTGATGAAATTGCATTTTAATATGCCAATTCCACCTAATAGGTCCATATAAGTGTTTCGAAACCAATTGATTCATTCGCTTGTCTACTAACTGAAATAGATACTCTTCGTTGAATCCACTTTGTTACAAGTGCTTTGTTGCGACTCCGAAAACAGTCCCAGTTTATGTGCTGGGACTAAGGATTGGAACAACAAACAATGTTCTTTAAGTTTGTAGCAGTTATGAAAACTATTTTCCAGATTATGAAACTCACTGGATTCCGGCAACTAGATTCGTAAATCGTGGCTGGGCAAGCGGAGGCTGCATGAACACACCTCAAAAAGTAAGGTGACTTTTCATGTTTTGCGGGTTTGGCGTATTTTTTTGTGCTCGTCGATTTTCTATTATAATACAAAATGTAGCAAAGAACTTGAATCAAATTTGTGTGTGAAAAATGGAACCAAGTGCTCAAAATCAGTTGAAGTGTTGACAGTGGCGCACGGAGAGTCTGCCATAAGTAAAAATATGTTTACAAGTGGTACAAACTCTTCTAGGATGGCCGCGAAGATGCCGACGACGATCCTCGCTCTGGACGCACCAGCTCATCAATCAACAGAAGAAATCGTCGAAGCTGTAAAGAAAATTGTTTTTAAATATCGTCGAATTAACATAAGAAAAGTAGATGAGGATGTTGGCAGTCGGCTCATCTTACGCAATTCTTACGAATGTTTTGAGAATGAGATGTGTGTCGGGGAAGCTTGTTCCGAAGCTTCTGAATTTTGATCAGAAGATCCGTCGCATGAGCATCACTCAGGAGCTCTTGAATGACATCGGTACTGATCCTGATTAGCTCAAAAGGGTCATCACTCGTGACGAATCGTGGGTATATGGTTATGACGTCGAAACCAAAGCCCAATGGTCGGAATGGAAGCACCCAGGAGAGCCAGGACCAAAAAAAAATATAAAATCGCCGAGCACAACAAATACTTTTTTATGTATCTGTGTACCGGCACATCAAAAACAAAGAATCAATAATCGAATTGTACGTTGCCCGCGAAGCTTGAAAAGTCTCCTTACTTTTTGTACCCATTGTTCAGTTAAGAGGCAGTTAAAAAAGTCGGGTTCAGTTAACATCATCGCAATTTGTACAAAAAAAGTTGTCAGCATCGTCTTAGGCTAAGAATTATAATATATCGTGACAGTCAATTGCAATAATTGGAATGCTGATTTTAACGATAGGAGATAGTTATGATCATCGTCGACTGTAATGATACAATATGGGAACATCAAGCACTTACTGAAAGGCGTGACACTGCGTCTCAGTTTGCACTCAGTACGCGAAGTGGAAGAGATACAAAATTTGATTGTAACGGTCTGAAGCTGCTGGAGGTGAAACATTAAATCTTGTAGTCCTTAATGGCCGAACTCTCAGTGACCCACAAATTGAACTCACTTTTATTAGATGTGAAGCTCATTTCACCATGACAACTACTGCCTCACTCTAGCAAGACTGCACTAACGACCTCACTTGGCAGGGTCAGACTTTCTCCGACCACATGCCGCTAGTAATCAACGTGACATTACAAATATTTTAGGCAAAACAGGAAACTCTGGTGGCAAATTCTGAATTCGATCATTACAAACGCCAACCCTTCTATGAACACAAAATTCATCAGGCACGCTATTACAAAAATCTCTTTCTTTAAAAACCTTGGCTCGACAGAGAATGCGAGGCCGGAACTCCTTAAATCTCCTTCATTTGAATATACGCCAGAATCAAGAGCATGTTATAATACTTGCATGACGTTTGCAATTTTTGAAGTAAACGACAGCAAATCTTTTTGGCAGCTCGCGAAAAAACTGTTTGGAGGATGCCCTCACAAGACTATTTTAGAAGGTTGAAATCAATTGATTAAAGCTTTAGTGTGTGCAAACGGTATGACGATTCTGGCGGAAAGGGCCAGTGCATTTTAAAGCATGTTGAACAAACTGCAAGAGTACTGCCATACCTGGGACTTGAAAATAAATGAAGCTAAGACCAAAGCAATGAATGTCAGGGATGGAAGAGAGGTGGCTGTTAAACGATCAGCCTCTTCAAATAGTCACAAGCTTCAAGCATCTGGGTGTAACAGTCACCCAGAATATGAATTTCAAAACACACATTGTTGAAAATCTGAAGGACGCAAAGATAGAGCTCAACAGTAATTTGGAAAATTTCTTCGCAAAACGAAACATCCTTCTTAGTACCAAATTTAAGATTTTCTAGGCAGCTGTTGAGTCGGTTATGTGTTACGGTGTGCAAGTGTGGGGACATACTGATGTTGGAGAAGGTGGAGCGACTTCAATGACTCTTTATAGAACGTTTTTTATACTTCCAGCTAACACACTTAGTTACGCCTAATCTGTACACCTTATGCAATATGCGATCCACGGAGAAGCTAGTTCACCTGGTGGGCGCCTGCCCAATGCTGCGAGAGATTGAGAGGCAAAAGCAAAAACAGGTAGACAAAAAGGCAGTCAAGTGGATTAAAATCAAGTCACTCAATTTCTCATTTGCATATATCTTTTGAGTGTTATAGTTTAGCAAAGACATCAACCAATGATCGTATCATTATTATGCGTTGTTTCTAAGCATATATTAAAAATATTCACTACTAGCTAACCCACTGCATCGCTACGCCTCCTTCTGATTATCTATGTTTGTTGTTGTGCTAGTAATCTTCAATGTGTTTTTGTTTCTGTTTTGGTTAACAACCCACCAGAAGTTTTTTTGGAGTGGCTGATATATAAAGATATCAATATATATTCGTCAATCGATATGTTTACGTAGATAAAATATATCGATACATTCATATCTCGATAACTCAAGTTATCGTCAACTGGATGTTTCGATATACATATTTCGATAACTTAATATTTCGATACCAATAGCTTAGCATATCGATATACATATGTCGAATAGTCAATATATCAATATGCATGTCGATTTATTTATATTTATCAAAAATTCAATTTATCGCTCTATATTACTCAACTAATAGATACGAATTTTGATGGAATAAGCGGTGCCACGCACATTTTTAAAAAACGATATTATAGTGAAAATCAGACTTGGAGTTGGTTTGGTTTTTTTTTTTTTTTTGTCTGCTTTCACTGTGGTTTAGCCAAGCTTGAATAACTTTGAGATTATGGTTAGCAGTACGACGTTATGTGTCCCTGTAGTAGTCTCCAAGCAAGTCACAAATATTGACTCTAAATGTAATCCCTGATATGTAGATCGGCTGCGGTATTGTCGATGCGGCCGACTGGTGGGATGTTTGATGGTTATCTATGGCACTTGGATGCTACAGGCGCACGTCTGTTCCGTGGGGACGGTAAATCGCAAGAGAGAGAAGGCGGAAACGGATCCCGACATGTAATAGTAAGTTTTGGCTGTCAAACTTAGCTTTCATCTCTCAAAGGATTGTCAGCTGTTAAGTATGCAAATATCGATATAAAGGTTGCAACAATCGTAGAAAGCTGCTATCGCTTATTTCGATAGCAGTTACGATTAGGCGCAAATATCGTGGAAGTTCGTAGCTTATAAATCAGAGTTACTATCGCTTATTATTAGTAGTTGAGATTGTCCCCTTTTAGTCTCTTTACCGAATAAGTTTTAGCCATCTTGGTAAGGTTGTAAGACCCCACCTTCGGGGCTTACTCAACTCTGGAATTAGTGATGTATTCTGGTATTTAACCGGCGGCGTGTGTAGCTGCTCCTGGCTGCTGAATTTCTCTTTAAAGAGTCTTGCCGAATCCAATAGAATTGCGCCGCCGGAAAATTGGAACTGGAGGGCATCCATATACACGACAGCATTGTGTCGTTTTAAGAAATCGAGGCCTATGGTACTGGTAGATGGTATTCTATCATCAGAAACTCATGTGAAATTGTTCGACCGATCACACTTTGTCTTGTTTGAAAGTGACTCACGTCCGCGAGCTTGTTTACAGGCGGGCTCACCATATGGCTTGGTGTGGTGGAGTGCGGATTCGGCATATCCTCGCGATTCAAAGCGGATACACTAGCGCCCGTGTCGACCAGGAGGAGAGCGGGTTCATTCTGTAACAACGTCAATCTGCTTAAGCCTTTACATAACCACTAGGATTACTACTAGGACTCAATGTATATATCAAATTTCACAACACAGCATCGGTTCTGCATCTGCTGTGTGTTTGCTGATTTTGTGCTTGCGGTCTGCTTGTAAGCTTTTGCTATTCTGTGCTCTCAATTGCTACGTCTGTCTGATGTCAAAGCTAGTTCTACCGAGCCTATGTTTTTTGTTGGTTTTGTCGTAACACCATTCATTAAAAATGTGCCAACATCAGTGTCCGTATAAGCGATTATTTAACACATAAGAAAGCTTTAAAGTTTACATGGGAGTTGTGTCGACTTATTGAAGCCGAGTTGCGTTCGTTTCTAAGGAACGCAAAGGAAAGCTTTAATGCTCTCCACGTTGGCTTTAAGCAATTAAATACAACATTCTCGACGCTTGCATCCAATTTCACATCTTTTAATATGGAGCCTCTATATGGAGCGTAAGAAGCAAATGATCTGGGTAGATCTGGTCTGAATAAAAACTATCGAGAATGTCGATATTTTGCAAAAACTATTGCACCACCTACCCCATATTCTATCTTTCAGACTCCTAGTAAGCTCGATAGTTACAGTCCCAAGCCGGTACAGCGGCTGCCTAGTATGGACGCTCTTATGGTGATAGTTCCTCCGGCCAATCTAGAGAATGTGGATAGCACAGAATTTTATGGTTCTTCGTTATGGCAAAGGTAAAAAATTGCTCACCCTGTCAAACTTTCCAGTGTCGCGTCCTCTTCATAGTTGACTATTTCCGGCAGCAGCATTTCTACTGCTGTGGCTGCTCTGCCTAGACCTCATCATGGTTCCAAAGCCAACGATGGTCTTTATTTCTAGACTAGCCGAAGATTCTACATCAGAAGATGTTTCCGTCTATATCCAGGCAAGTACTAGTTTAGATAGTTCGATGATTAAGATAAAAAAGTTAAGGTTTAATGTTACGCGCAGATAAGCTTCAATCAAGATAGATGTTGCGGACGACTATTTGTCAAAAAAGGTTCTGACCTGAGCACCTAATCGTGAAGGATACCGATTACACTCCCTCCTGCCGCACAATCCGTATTCTCTAATAAAGTTCCAAAAAACTAATTTCATCTGTTTTTCTTGCTACCCAAAATGTAAGAGGCCTTAAATCTAAACTATCTATTCACATTTTAATATTTACTGAAAAATGGTTAAGACCTGATATTTTAGACTCTGCAATTTTTCCTAATAGTTACACCGCCCATACATTTGATCGTTCCTAGCGCCAAGGTGGTGGAGTATTGATTGCTTTAGGAACCAATTGTGATTTATTTTCCTAACGATATTGAATTTATAAGTACTAAAGTATCTCTTAAATATTTTTCGGTCTTTATCACTGCCTCTTACATTCTCTCCACTTTTCGATATTTCTGTTTACTTGGATCATCTTAATACTATTCAATCGATCGCATCAATGCTTTTTGATACTGATTAATTGTTGGTTTTCGATGATTTCAACATCGGTGATGTCTCGTGGTCCTCTGCGATCGACTCAGCCGGTTTGATACATTCAAGGCAATACGAATTTGTTGACGGCCTACTCTAATTGTCCTTATCTTAAGTTAATTTTGTAACAAAGTCATTGAATCGCCAATTTGATTTGATATTTTCTGACCCTTCCATTTCCGTGATTTCTAGAGTCAGTCCGCTTTTGTTTCCTGGAGACCCATTTCATCCGGCATTACACTTTACAATGGATATTGCAATTCCTGCGGTACCTGCATCTTCCAACTTGTCAGCTAGAACATATTCATTTAGAAAGGCTGATTTCGTTAGCATTAACGATGTCAACCTTCAATCAGACTGGTCATATCTGTACTATGGATAGTGCGATAGACTTCTACGAAATTCCTTATATAATTTTTAAGGAATTTGTTCCGCTCAGTGGCCCTGTTAACCTTAATAAGCCTTCTTGGTTTAATCCACAGTTGTCTAATTTTAAAAATATCAAATCTAGACTCTTTAGGAAGTTCCACTGTGAACGGCCGTCTCGCGCTTGCACTAAGTTCCAGCTAATCAAGTTTCGATTGTTACCTCTGCCCTGTGCTAAAAATAGCACATATTGACCAGTTGGGCGCCGCGTTATAACGGTGCCGGCAAAGTCTTGCGAATAAAGATAAGAAAGTAGTGCGCAAGAACTACAAACACTGCCCACTGGGCATTACATTACCCCTCAGCCTGCGCGCAGCCGCACAAGAGGGGCAATAAATTCTTGCTTATCAGCAAGTTTTTTGTTTTTGTTCTGTTTTGTCTTGTTTGTGCGCGAAAGCAAGATCAAAGCACGTATAAAGTGTAACTATCCAATTTTATTATTTGAGTGATTAAATATTAACATGTATGAATAATATCTATGAATAACAAACAAGTACCTGACTCTCGGCCTACTGTGGTTCTGAACAATCTGCTAGACTATCAGAAAATGAAGGAATTGGTTGGTCTAACACCTTCTGAATTTAGATCACAACTGATGGACGATTTTGCCTCACATGGCACCTCACGTACTGCATCTGGTTATGTACACGAAGCCACTATTGTTCCCACTACATCTGCAGCTACATTCTCGGTAGCTTCAACTTCAGCCGCATGTTACGTGACTACTTGTTCATCTGGAGGAGTTTATTCATATGGCAACCAGCCAAAAGTGGTCAGCGGCACAAGCCAACTAACTGGATCAACGAAACAGCAGCTACCAGGAGCCAGTCGCTCACTACCACAACCTGATAAAATCGTTAACATGCCTGTGTTCCAGCCGGCAGATGTCCCCTGGCAGAAAGTTCCGCCAAAAAAAGAAGATCACTTGATGCACCTAAAACTGCGAATAAAAGACCTACGTTACATGCAAAAACCCGTTTTGAAGCTCTTGCAAATCTAGATCTTAGTCAAGCAGACATTGATCTCGACATGGACGTTCCCCTGGACGAAGTCGACATAGATGGAGAGACACAGACTCAAGTACCAACGGAAAAAAAACCGCCGAAGCCTAGCCAAATCACAGTATTGGCCATCAGTGATGTACCAGCCCTGGAGAGGCTTCTCAATTCAGCGGTTACTGCTGACTCATACGAATTTAAGGCTGCTCGTAATGGCAATTTACGCATATACGCTCGTGACTCTGATGCCCACAGAGCCATCACAAAAAAGCTTTCGGAAGTAAGCCTCCAATATACGCACTTCTGCCTACCTGAGGACAGAGCTTTTAGAGTGGTGGTATGCAACTTGGCTGCATCCACCCCCACCGAGCAAATTAAAACAGCATTCACCTCTCAAGGGCACTCTGTAGTGAATATGTACAATCCGAAGTCAAAATCACTGGTCGAGGACCCCTCCGAAACTGCTCCATCCAAAGCCCCAGGCCAGAATGTTTGGTTTATAGATCTCAAAAAGGCCCACAATAATCGGGAGGCTCTAAAGGTCAATAAAGTCGGTCGGCAAAGAGTTAGAGTGGAGATGCCGAGAAAGAAGATTGACATGCGCCAATGTTACCGCTGCTTTGGATTTGACCATACCAGGAACTATTGCACCAAGGAGCCCAGATGCGGTAGATGCAGCAAGCCTCACTGGACTGCTTCTAGCCTATGCCAGGCAAAGACTTATGATGACCTGGTGTGCGTCAATTGTAATGGAAACCACGAAGCAACTAATAAGAGCTGCAGAGTATACGTCCAACGGCTCAAAAACCGTAAGTCCGGAGTCAATACTGGTCCCGTGATGCGTGAAGGCCACGCTCAGCCCACGCGTATTATCAAGCAGCAGGTAATCCCAACCTCAATTGTGCGTCAGGGCCTGACGTACGCAGAGGCGTCAATTTTGGGGCAGCCGGGCATAAGACATGATAGGAATAGATCACAACAGCAAGCTCAGGGTACTGACCTACTCCATCAACGTGTGGCAAATCCAAAACAACCACAGCATTATGATCATACAGCTCTTGATGGCGCACTAGTACAAATGATAATTTCCTTGCAGCAGACCATTGCGGGTCTTGAGAAAACCATCGCTAGGCTGTTGGATGAGATCAAGGAACTCAGAGGTTCCAAGCCGGAGAAGCAGCACAAATAATGGCTACTGTGCTGCGCCTCGGTACGTGGAACGCTCGTAGTATTATCCCAAATACTAATGAGCTTAAGGTGTTTATGATCAAGCACGACATCGACATCATGCTTATCTCTGAGACCTTCTTACACGCTGGTTCCCACTTCAACATGGCAGGTTACACATGTTATCGAGCAGATCACCCTGGAGGGCGCCCTAGAGGCGGAGCATGTGTGCTAATCAGGCAGGGATTAGTGCACTATCACCAACAACCAATCATGACTAATCACGTACAGTTGGCAACCGTAATCATTTCAACTAATTTAGGTGAAATCGCTGTGGCTGCTGCGTACCTTCCACCAGGTTTGCCTTGGAGTACCCCTGAGCTTGGCAGTCTACTTGATCAGCTCGGTCAAAAATTTATCGTCGGTGGCGACTTCAACGCAAAACATCGACTCTGGGGCAGTTTGACGACAAACGCTAGAGGCACTGCGCTTCATGGCTGTCTTACCAGCAGTGCAACACAAGTGCTAGCCACTGGCAGACCCACTTACTACCCGTATAACAGGAGGGATACGCCCACGTGCATTGACTTCTACATGTACAAGGGTATAGCCAACAGTCTGCTCTCGGTACGAGAAGAGTATGAACTTTCATCGGATCATTTGCCCTTGGTTGCTTCTTTATCAATGTCGCCTCAGCGAACTACCCCAATAACGAGGCTTGTTTCTCCTGGTGCCAACATAAGACTCTTCCAAGACGAGATGAACAATGCTTTTAATCTCAACACGGAAATAAACACGCCAGAAGATATCGACAAAGCTGTCGAAACTTTCATAAGCAGGGCTAAGAGCGCTGCTCTTATTGCTGCCCCAGCTGGTGCAACTCACTGTAGAGACGGACACAGCAACCTCACTCTCTCTCCGGAAGCAATAGGCCTTCTAACGCTCAAGAAGCGTCTCAGACGCGAGTTCATCAGAACCAATGACCTGGCTATCGATAGACTGTATAGAAGGATCTCTAACAGGGTAAAAAAGGTATTAGCCACACTAAAAAGAGAAGCCACAGACGCTTTCCTGGAGAAAGCTACACCCGATGAAAGTTCTACGTTTGCGCTCTGGAAGCTTACGAGGAGGTTCAAAAGGCAAGTTTCACCGAAATTCCCAGTCCGAAATCCAGATGGCTCTTGGGCAAGATCCCCCCGGGAAAGAGCCGAAGCGTTCGCGAATAATCTGGAAGAAAGATTCCAGCCGTTTGAGACATCGTCGCCAAGAAGAGTTCAGCTAGTAACCGAATCTCTGGAAGCTCCGTTGCAGATGGCCCTCCCTGTAGCTCCTATCACCCTTACTGAAGTGGAAAAGGAAATCAAAAAGCTTCGCAATAACAAGGCTCCAGGCGAGGACCAGTTTGATAATCGCTCTATCAAGCTGCTCCCTCGCAGAGCTTTGCTATTCCTCGTATTGATTCTCAACTCCGCTTTTCGACTCGGACACTTCCCAGGCGCCTGGAAGAAGGCCAACATAATCAAGCCACACAAAAGTGGGAAGCCAGCAGATGAGCTGGATTTCTACCGTCCAATAAGCCTACTGTCAGCATTTGGCAAAATATTGGAGAGGTGCTTTTTAAGAAGGATTCTTGAAACCAGCGCGGTCAAAAAGGCAACGCCAAAATTTCAAAATTTTACACCGAGTTGTAAACTTTATTCTGGAGGGATTCCATGGAAAGGAGTATGTTGTCGGAGCGTATCTGGATATCCAGCAGGCATTTGATAGAGTGTGGCATGCAGGACTCTTGCATAAACTTAAAGATCTACTTAATCCACAGCTCTATCTTATTGTTAAAAGCTTTCTTCACGAACGATCTTTTAAAGTTGTTCAGGACGGGGTGTCCTCTCATGCAAAGACGGTCAGAGCTGGTGTACCTCAGGGTAGCGTGTTAGGGCCAACCCTTTACAGCCTGTATACGCACGATATGCCTTCAGCTGACAACATGCCGATCTCGGACCAGAGCAATCTGCTTGTCGCCACCTTTGCTGATGACACTGCGGTACTGGCCAGAGACAGTTGCGTCTTCACCGCTACAGATCTCATCCAGATCTATTTAAAAAAATTCGAGAACTGGGCCTGTAGATGGAATATTGCCATAAACACTGATAAGTGTGTACAAGTCACATACACTCTCAGAGCGCAAACCTCTCCTGGGGTATTTTTACATGGTCAACTGTTAGACCAGAAGGAAGCTCACAAATATCTCGGAGTCACTCTGGACAAGCGACTAAACTTCCAGCGCCATATAAATGATGTAGTTAAGCGTCTGAAGACAAAGGCGAGCAGTTTGGCTTGGCTTCTTAATGCCAGGAATAAACTTTCAGTAACCAACAAGACTCTCATTTACAAAGTCATTCTGGCACCCATTTGGAGATATGGTATTCAGGTATACGGCATAGCGGCTAAGTCAAACCTAAATAAAATACGTGCTGTGCAGTCCCAATTCTTGCGCAGAATTTCTGGTGCGGCATGTTACATACGCAACAGCGATATCGAAAAGGAACTCCATGTACCGAGGATCGGAGATGTGATCAATCGCCAAGCTTCTGCATATCTAGACAAACTCGCACATCCCCCTAACCAGCTGGCGCAAAGGCTCCTAAGAAGTAGACGTATCCACGGAGTAAGAATGAGAAGGAGGCTCAAGAGAGTCCACCCAACCGACCTGTCCCACAGAACCCTTTAATTTTCCCCTTTTCCCATCCAGTTACCATATTAGGGTTAAGTATGTACGTTTGTATATATCCTGTGAAAATCATATATCCACTATAGTATAAGTTGTTAATAATAGTAACAGTAAGCTATAATAGCTTTGTAAAGTAATAAACACATATATGTAAAATAAAAAAAAAATTTAGGAAGTTCAAGATCTCGGAAGGTCCTCGGACTATTCGCGGTATATTGCTGCTCGTTCAAGGTTCACTGTCATTAATTCTGAGTGCTATTTAGCATATTTGCATCGCTGTAGGATTGAATTTGTTCAATACCCAAAACAATTTTATAATTTTGTTAATTCAAAAAATAAAACATCTGTGCTACCTTACTTAAATACTCACGCAAATGCATATCAAGGCATTGCCAATTTATTCGCTAGTTCTGTCAAACATCTTATTCATCTCTTAAATATCGGTCTGATCGGTCCCTTATAGCTTACACAGGTCTAATAACATCCCCCCCCCCCCCCCCTTTCTGTCTGTCCCGTCTGTCCTTTCTCTCTGGAAGAAGTCGTTTTTTAATCCTCTCCATAAAAAGGAGAATAAGACTGGTGCCCAAAACTACAGAGGCATATCAAAACTGTCTGCTACTCCTAAGCTTTTTGTTCGAAGGAATTCGATGACCCTTATACAATAAAGTTATTGTATACTTCTCTGGTCTGACCTATTTTGGAGTGCGCATCATGTGTTTGGTGTCTACAATACATGAATCACCAGGGCCAAGACTGTTGATAACTCCCAGTGTCTTGAATTGATACCCCAATAACCCCTTCTAACCATATTCAAGTAGGCTTCTGCTAATAAATTTTCCATCTCTTGCAAACCATAGAATTGTGCGTAATGGTATCTTTTTAAATAAACTGATTAATGGTGAAATTGCGTCTCCAACTTTAATTAATTAATTAATAATAATTAATAATAATTAATAATAATAATTAATTAAATTAGTTTTTCTGTCCCTCATAGAATTACTGCAAATTATGTTTCTCCTGTGTCTCTATTAAAAGCTCCCTTACCTCAAATGAAACATGTATACTAACTCATCTAGCTAGACGATAATGTAAATCGTTTAAGTCTTACAGTTTTTTTTATTAAAGTTCAATCAGTTTAAATCAAATGAAACATATATAATAACGCATCTAGCTAGTAGATAATGTAAATCGTTTATGGCGTTTTTGGCAGTTTTTTCCATTCATTGAAAGTGAGCGAGCGAGTCAGAGTTTTTTTTCGTCCTCGCCTTTCGTGTCGCTCGTTATGCGGATGTGCCTCGCGGCTGGTTGGGCGGGTGGTGGTTGCGGGCTGGGTGTCGTGCGGGTCTACTTGAACATGCTGCGCATTGTAAGTCAACGTCCCTACATGATAAAAAAAAGAGCCTTGCCATACGAGATCCGATGCATTCCCTGGGGACTGTGCGGCGTCACTTGATCGGAAACCGTGTAAGAGTGTTTCTTAAGAACGGATACTTCGATGTGCTGGCGTCCGGTAGAAAGGACTGCTTTGCTTTTGCGATGCAGAGGGTGCTGGCAGGCTCTCTGGCTGGATGACCCATTCTGTGGTGAAGAATACCCACATAGTTTGGGACCCGTGGTCGATCGCAGTAGTGCTTTTGGTGGGATTGTGACACTTGGCCCACTAAGGGCATGGCCGTAGCTGTGACGGCCTGGAAGGGGCTGTTGGGTTGAGGGAATCGGCCTAACCAGCGCATGCAAGTAGGGTGGTCTTGGGTTCCTTAGGAGGAATTAGAGTAGTGGCCAGCTTCTAGGCTGGGTAGCTAAATCTCTTTTGTTTTCCGAAACCTCGGAGATATGTGCTGCTCGCTGTGGGCTCTTGAATGTGGTATTGACTTCTGTTAGATGGTGTAGACTGTTTGCTTCCCGATGCAGCGTTAACTGTGCTAACAGAACCATTTTGCTGTGACCGTCTTAATAATTCCAGCTGGCAGGCCAGGTCGGGCGTCATTTGGATCATTTGGAATGAACCACCTGTGCCGCGAGTCTAATTTGGCGCTAACCGGTAGCGCTGAATAGCAATACTGGGCGCGGCCTCGCAAACTCAGGTACAGTTTATGCTGCTTCGTAAGCTCAGACCATTCGTAATTCAACGCCATATCCTCAAACAATCGGTGCAAGGCATCCCAAGAGCTGGAGCCGTCAGAGGTAACGGTTGGTTCCGGGTCTATATAGTCCATTGCATGGCCTTGGCAGCTGTAGTTTAAGTGCAGCTAATATCTATCGAGTACTTATCTCGTCGCCATTGTACAGGCAACCCCTGCGCCTTTACGCCGAAGAGCATGCTGTATTGTCAATGATCGATGCGGCCGACTGGTGGATGTTTGATGGTTACTTGGATGCTATAGCCCGCATGCTGAGTATGCAAATATCGATATGAAGATTGCAACAATTGTAGAGAGCTGTTATCGCTTATCTCGATAGCAGTTACGATTAGGCGCAAATATCGCGGCAATTAGTAGCTAATGCATCTCAGTTGCTTTCGCTTGTTTATAGCATATAAGCTTCTCCGCTACAATATATAGCCATTGACATCCCTCTGTTCCGCATTAGTATACAGTAAAAAATGCATATTGCCACCGCTCACCAATGTCAATGGCACCACTATAATTCATGACTCACTGTAAGTAACAGGTGGCCACGTTTCACATTACCTTTTCTAGCAAGAGTCCCGTTATCATAAGTAGCAAGAACTAAAGGTGAACTCAACATATGGCCCAAGTGTCATAAAAGCAAAACTAAAACTGGTTGCACAACAAAATCCGTGACAAATGGCAAATGGCATTGTATATGTAACTAAACAGATTTTTAACTTAAATAACATCAAGTCAAACAAAGTACGAGAATAAAAATGGCATCGATTAGCTTATCAGACAGACGGATCGTTTGCACAATTACTGCAACAAATTCGAAATGTACCAGTAATCGAAGGGGAGTCGTTAAGCCTAGCATCATTCATCAGACGAATCGATTATTTGTTACAAGTATTCCACACTGCATATGCCTACCAAAGGAGTGTGATCTACCGATCAATTAATCTACAGGTAGAGGGAGATGCTCAGAAGGTGCCTCAAATGTCGCATTACAGCAACTGGATAGACTTAAAGGCTGGACTCATAGATTAATACAAAAACACTTTTCCACACCAACTACCAACGAAGTCTACGTAAGTTCTACTAAAATAAATTAGAATTATAAAATATGAACTACACAATCGCATTAAATACTACTATAAAAAATTTAATGTAAAAAAAACTGCCAGATAGATAATTTATGACATTAGTGTATCATAAGACAGCAGCACAGCCATGTTAACTGCAATAATAGCAGGGAGCATAACCCTATCCAGTTAATAGCCAATACATCAATCATCAATACACCAATCATACACATAGGCTAAGCACACACTTATACATACACGCATTTATTATACATACCACAAGCTAGGCTAAAGAAGTATGTAAATAAAGGCATTATGTAGGAGACGCCGACCGAAACGGATGTGTTTTAATATGGTTTATACCCATATTAGCAAGATTTTACATATCAACTTTTATGAAGAAAAATATAATATAACAAACAAGTAAGAACGCTATAGTCGATATTCCGACTATTAGATAGTCGTACTCAGCATTTATTCAATATTCGACACACTCAAAATTTAAAAATACTTTGTGATAAGCCTAATCCGCTACTATGACCATTGCTTCAGCATGTAGAAAAAAACTCCTTTTGATATTTCCTGCAGTTAATGTCCCGTAACGCGACATGCTATATAAATGAGTAAATGCTTACCAAAAATATTTGGATTTTCCTTGCTTTTGTTCTTTGACTGAGTCAAAAGCAAAAACTGGACAAGGAAAAGGACAACACCAATACAACAACACGTGTAAGGAAAATGTACATACGAACACATTATGTTTTCGCAGAACGTCTTTATCATAAAGAGCAAGAATAATTAGAACAGTAACAGAGCTTTAAATTTATTTAATTGCATTTGTTTTGGTCATTTCCCAACAATGCAAAAAAGGCACTAGACATATATCCGTCTTGCACCTCTTAAGCTACAAGCACGTCCAAGTCAGCAGCAAGCACATGTGTTAGTGGGATGGACAGAAAATTTTGTATTTACGTTTGCTGCGTAAATGCTAAATCTGACGTTATGTCTTAACCGATTTTAACCAAATTTGGTTTCTTCATAAAAAATATGATATCTTTAAAATTGTAGGAGATACAGTTCTTTGCAATTTCGGGGGCGGAAAATGGAGTGGCAAAGTTTTAAATCAAACTTGAATTGAACTTGACTTGAATTTTGCCTGTTACATACATTTGCAAGAATACAATATACTTCTTTACTCTGCTAGAGTACTAGTATAAAAAGGAATATATAAGTTACACAATAAAAACTACAATTTTGAAAATATTTTATACAAACCACCTATGCATTTTAATAGGCACAAGCAATCCCAATTCAACAGGAAAATGTAATGTAGGAATTTATGGAGAATCTGCTACAGGGACAAAATCAATTCCCAATGAATAGGTAGTGTCGAATATGTGTGTCGAATATTAAAGAAATGCTGAGTACGAGCATATTTTATTCGGATCATCAACTATAGCGTTCTTACTTGTTTTTTTTTAATGTGGGGGAGTGCTCTTACACAATATGTTCTTTTTAATGATTTTTTTTATGATTTTATCTGCAAATATTATCCGATCTTTACGAAAAATAGTCAAATCGGTCGATTATGAGCTTGTGCATATATATACCGAGTTTCCAATATATGTGTTAAAAAATGTGGGGGATATAAGGTTCTTATTGATTTTCGGTGGCGGGAGGGGGCATCGCAAAATTTTAAAGCTAACTTGATTTGGCGCCTATTCGATTTGAGTTTACATACCAAATTTGGAAACTCTAGCTCTTATAGTCTCTGAGATCTAGATCGACTCGGCTGTTGATGCTCATTAAGAATATATATACTTTATGGGTTGAGCTTAGCAGTTAAGAAATAGCTAGATAGAGAAACCATCAAAGTGGAAATACCCACAATTAAAACTGGAGTAGCCGATGGAGAACGTCTAAATGAATACAATACGTATCATAGAAACAGATAATAATGAGGAAAACAAGCTTATGATAATAGAAATGATAATTTATATATATAAATTATCGTTTCTATTATCATAAGCTTGTCATAAATTAGTACATAGCTCAACTGTTAGAATTCAAGTAGATATATTTTTGTAAAAAGGGTCACCCAAATATAACTCAAAGAGATAAAAGAAAGAAGTATTGCCAACGACTTAACTATATCGGTGTTTGATCACTCACTTGATCTCGAGCTTGCTAAAATAACAAAACATTTACAAATAGAAAGGTCGCTAAAACAAACAAACCAAACATCCTAAATACAAATAGAATTGAATTCATCGTAAATACGAAATAAAAAAAAGCCCCACTAATACGTAATACGTATACGTAAATAATAAATAAATAATAATAATAAACACAAATGTTTAAATAATTAAAAATCTATATCTGTTAAATAATAATAGTAAATTAAATATCCACACAAAATATGTATGTACGTAATAATGTATTTAAATTTGTATTATGTAGAGACGAAAGAAATAGTATTTAACAGTTGCAAACAGAACAACATATACAATTATAATTATATTGTACGTGGAATACATGTATGTATGCATACGTGGAGGCTTCTAAGACTGACACCTTCCAAATTTGGTTTAATTCGGATAAAAAACCAAAAAGCATCCGGAGTTATATGAAATAGTGATCCGATCTGGATCAACTTTGGTCATTTACCAAATTTGGTTAAATTTCGATAAGAAAACATCCAATTTTGCTGTACTGAGAGTTCATTTCGAATCGGTCGGCTGCATGGGAGCTATATGATATAGAACCGATCTGGATAAACTTTGGTCAGCAGACGTACATTTTTCGAAAACTTTTGGTTCAATTTAGATAAAAAACAAGAAGGACGGGTGTCTTCGGCTTGTAGAATATTATATACCATTCACATTGTAAGTATATAATCAAATGTATATCAAATCTGGTCGGAGCTTATATACCCTTGCAGATTCGGTTGAAATTCGGTCAGCAGACGTAGAGGCTTTTAAAAGTGATATTTACATTCATTCATACCGAATGGGTGGGCTATTTGGGGGTATGTGATATAGTGGTCCTATCTTGAATATTTTTACATATGAGCAGCTCACAGCTTATGGCGAAAATTACAAGTCGATAGCTTTAAAACTGAAAGACTAGTTCACATAGAAACAGACGGACAGACGACTCGGCTTGACATGCTGATCAAGAATATATATACTTAATATATATACTATGCGTTACAAATATCGTGTCACAATATCCTCTGCAAGGGTATAAATATTATAGAAAATTGTCAAATATTTTTGAACGAACAAATGAAAAAACAAAAGAATTTTAATTAAACAAAGATCAACGTTGCTATTGCCCAAAGTATACTTAGATTTCTGGCATGAGGACATGCTTTTATGCTTTTAGGATATCACCTGTCATCAATATCAATTGCACCACTGTAATTCAACTTATAAAATACTATTAATGTCCCACTGTAAGTAGCAGGGGGCCACATTTCATATTCCTCTTGTGACAAGAGTCCCGTTACATATTTGCTTTCGAACAATTTAATGGAAAATTCCACAGAAGCCAACTCTAGCAAATGTACAACTCGAACATATAGAAAATCTGCTTAAGTACAAATAAGAGGCGATCGCAGCCGAACAAGTACTTTGTTTAATGCCAGTGTTTTTAGAGGAGCCCAACTCCAAGCAAGTTCAATAGAACATAACGAACGTTTAGAGCATTTGTCTGTATTAGGATTAATAAATAACGGCTGTAGGTCGAACTTGTAGGTTAGTTACACATATGGAGTATTCAATAAAAGAGAAGAGAATTCAAGATATTCTAATAAATGTTTGTTCGTTTGTTCAACAGTATTAATCTGGTTGAATACAACCTGTGTAATCTCAGCTCAACAAGCCCTAATGCAATAAATTTACAATAGTAGTAAATAAATATATATATTGATTTTTCAGAAGGATATTGGTGTTGGCAGTGCGAGGAAATGGATAAGTTTTTGAAGGATTGTGATGGCAAAGATAATAATTATACTGTTGCAGTACGAGAAGCGCGCTGTGGCACGAGTGTCTACACTACTGGATCCGCGGTTCAAAAATGAAGGTTTCTTCTCCAGTGTAACTGTCAAAGAGGCTGAGAAAGTTTTAGAAAATGAGCTCTCATCACTCAACCTAAAATGCGGCTTGCCGAAATTTTCTCCTTCCACATTCCTGCACACACCATCCACAACTGCCAAGCAGATTCACTTTTTAATAGATGGTCCGGAACAGTCAATATTGGCCCTTCGCCAATATTTTCAGTAGGATAATTTTGAAGCGAGATTGAGCCTATTAGATTACTGAAATGTAAAATGTTACATAACAAAATCTGCTTTGATGCGGTATTACCAAAAAAATTAGGATCTCCAATGAAGAATAGTTGCAAAAATATGTACCAAAATATCTATATATTTCTGCAACATCCACCGAAAGCGAGGGCATGTTTAGCAAAGCTGGACCAATAGCAAAAAGAGGAGCTATATATAGAATTATCTGACTGGAACAGAAATTTTTGTATATTATGATTTCTATATTTTTTAAGTCAACAACTAATAAGACCACCTTATTCTTCAAGTGCAGAGGTAATATAATCGCACACACAAGCAAAGCGCTCCCGGCGTGGGTACTATGATATCAGCATATCTGCATGGCGACAATGCCCAAAGCTAAATTATATACACATACTACTATACGCTAGTATAATAACTACATAGTAAGTACATAGACCGAGAGCAAACGCTTCGTTGTCTGCGCAGCCCTTAAGCTTTAGGCTAAGTTCACATTTGTATAGATATAAGAAATTAATTAAATAAAAGCCACACAACCGAACACATCGACTGCTCTTAGTATTGTGGAAGTTTAATTGCGGTGCGCTTTCATTGCCTTTTACTACAAAATACTATCGGTAAGTCCGCTCGAACGACGAATACGTATATATACACTATCTTTAATATTATTTATACTCTACTTCCGGTTATAGCTTGTCTTTGCACGCTTTACTATAAAGTAGCGTCGGATGATAGACGAATCATGGGGGATAAGCAAGACCAGCACACCACTAGCCGACGAGCCAGAGCCGGAAAAACAGCGTGCGCTCTCTCCTGTGTTCAACACCTCGCCTGGAATTGTACGTTGTAAATGCGTTGTAGCTTACAGAAAGATTTTTTATGATTTGTTGTCGATGATTTACATGGTGCGTGAATATCCTGGGCACGTACTTGCTTCATGTGGCCTAATTGTTCATATTCGTCCAAACACTGAGTGTATTGTTGTTTATCTCAGTTCCGCTGTGTAATTTTTCCCAGCTGAGGAATTCACGTAAGACGACGTCTCGTGACTCCCCCAGTGCTGCTGACTTTTGTTTCTTTTAACTCAACCTTTTTATTAAGCCCCAATAGCCCCCTTCCCTTATATTCAAGTAGGATTCTGGTAATAAACTTTCCATCTCGTGAAAACCGTAGAATTATGCTAAATGTTATCTTCATACAGTAGCTGATTAATGGTGAAATTGACTCTCCGACTTTAATAAGCCGAATTAGTTTTTGAGTCCCTCCTAGAACTAGTCTACAAATTGTGTTCCTATCTATCATCAGTACTGTAATTTAAACTGCACGAACCTTTTCGTGTCCTGTGTTCTAACTACAATAATCTCTTTAACTTTATCTCTATTAATAACTCAGTTAACTCAACTAAAACATCTATACCAACGCATCTAGCTAGTAAATAATGTAAATCGTTTGCGATTGTAGTTTTTTTCCTTTCATAGAAAGTGAGCGAGCGAGTCCGCGTATTTTCTTCCGTCTTCGCAATTTTGACCATTGTTTCACATTATTCCAACATATGCAGTTGCTAATAACGTGTACTTGTTAGGAGTGCCGTTTGTTAGGGCCACTGTTGGAGATACTTCAGATGTTTTTGCATGTTTTTCGAAATATCACAAGGCGTTGTAGCTTTGAATGCATTTAAAACATTATTTTCCTCTACACTCTTTGGCCTTATAATTATTTTCTAATCAATAATAACACATGTTTCTTGATTTAGCCTAATTTAGGCGCTCCAGAGCGTATTTTGATTGGAAGTGTTCACATTGATGGGATGGTTGTGCGATTTGTGGCAAAAATTACATTTGTCTGTCCGAATTGTTCTGCATCTCCTGACAGGGCGTTTTTCATCTACCTCTTTCATCTTTCGTCTACATCTTTGGTATGAATGGGATGGCAGAATTATGAATCATTTTGAAAAAATGTCATGAAATTCCTGCCATTTTAAATAGTTAAAATTCTGGGATAGACATTGTTGGTAATTGAATGGGCGATTGAATATTTTGCTTATCAACCGCCTATATGTCGACAAGTCATCACCCAATTATTGAGGGTTGGCTGACAATGTATGCAATTCATTGTGAATTGCTTCGATTTGACGCCAAAGATGATTAACAATTGGCTAGCACTGTTCTTGGGCATGTGGAGCAAGTTTAATTTTCTCCAACGTTCTAGGTAGTGACGCCATAATGGCTTTCTGCCTTCTCATTACAATGTCTCTGTTCCTCTGTTTTTTGCTATTGAATGGCCCGACACGCCCAAGTTCTAGTTAGCTAGTTAATTACAAGTAAATCTGGTAGCCAATTGGCCGGAGCTTCCCTTATTTTATATTGTATGTACATTCACTTTGTTATGAAGGTTGCAACGCACAGAAGGAAGCAATCACGACGATATAAAGTACACATATTCTTGATCAGCATGACGAGAGGATATGGATATGTCCGTCCGTCTGTCTGTCAAGCGCTCTTACATGTTACTCCATTCTCAAAAAATTGTGATGGTATATTAACTTTATCAGGAGGCTTGTAACGCGCAGAAGGAAGCACTTTACGTATATTCTTGATCAGTATCACAAGGCGAATCGATATAACCGTGGCCGTACACCTGTCCGTCCGTCTCTTCTGTTTCAACACAAAGATCTCAGAAGTCTTTAAAGCTAGAGAGCTGAAATTTGCAGCAGATGCTTCTTTTGTCCGCTCCCTGGTTAAGTTCAATGTCAATATCCAGATGAGACAATATGATATAGCTAATATATAACCGATTGATCCGGAACTAGTACTTCCTGTTTTTCATCCAAATAGAAAGAAGCATCTACAACCACATAAACTGTATATATTCTTGATCAGCATCAACAGCCGAGTCGATCTAGCCACGTTCGTCCGTCCGTCTGCCCGCCCGTAAGAATACCTAGATCTCGGAGACTATAAGAGCTAGAGTTACCCAATTTGGTATGTAGACGTGAGATCGAGTTTGTAGTTGCCCGACCTGAATAAAGCATCTTAAGATTAATACAAAGTGAATTTGGTTAAATTTGGATCAAAAACTATTCATTCCAAAAAAAAAAAAAAACAATTCTACTTGGGGTATATGATATAGTGGGCTGATCCGATTCAAATTTGGTCACTTAATGTAGATGCCTCTTGGATTCATCATCCCCAAATTTGGCTTAATTCTATTGAAAAACAAAAAAGGTATGAAATAAAAACACTAACATTGGCGGTAGTTTGTATAAGGGCCACCCTAAAAAGTGGGCGTGGCAAAAAAATAAACTTTATCTGGGCACATATTTATGGAAAATCGAAATGCAAATTTTAATATTTTATCTCTAGTAGTATCCAAGATCTAGGTTATCATACATCCGGACAGACAGATTGACATGGCCAGATCGACTCGGCTTGTCGAGCTGATCAAGAATCTATATACTTTCTCCCTGTCACATAGATTTCACAAGCTTAATATACCCTTGTACTATACACACAGGGTATACAAATTGATCAGGTTCGCAAAAGTTAAGATTTAAGTACGAAATTTCTTAATTCAAGAATTTTTTTGTAAGTCCGATTAAAATCAGGTATCACAAATTTTTAAATTCAAAAATGTCCGTTAAATGTCCTAAAATAAGAAAATAAATCTTGAATCAAGTCTGAAATAAGAATTTTTGATACTCAAAATAACCAGAAAACACTTAATTCAAGTATATTTAGCTCTTGATTTATTATTGAGATTCTTGTTTTTAGAATTTATTAAACTTGACTTCGAAACGTACTCGAGTTAGTAACAACATTTTTAATATAAGTACTTGAATCAAGAATTTTTTTTTCTTGATCTACGTTTTCTCTGAGTATTCATTCACTTTTTGCGAATGGTATAAAAATGTTTTCCGCAATGTAATTTTATAATATGCCCGGTAAAATATCTTTTACAAAATCTTCTGCTGCGGCCTTATCAGTTTCCGAGTTTCTTTATGGCGATTTCGCCAATGTCACAGCCAGTTATCATCTGGCAAGTATCAGAATATATCAAAATTTTAAAAACTTGATCTGCATTTATACCTATACTAGGAGAACCTGCATACAACATTTTGTGACTAGCTCTTATAGCTCCGAGATCTAGATTTTCATACACCCGAAAGGACGGCCAGACAGGCGAGCGGGCGGACAGACGGCTAGCGATGCTTATAAAGAATAGGCCAAGAAGCATATCACAAATATTGCAAAATGTGTGCATATTATTAACTGCACATATGCCTAGAGAATATATAAATATCAAAAAAAGTAAGGTATATTTATTTTTGATCAGGATTAACAGCCGAGCCGAAATGGACTTGTTTGTCTGTCCGTCCGACTGTATGAACACCTATATCTCAAAGACTGTATGACCTGGTGTCACCAAAATTGGAATGTAGACTCCGCTAGTGTGGCGTCAGATCATGATAGTGTATTTTAAAATTTTCCACACCCCTGCAACTCGATAAATGTGTATGAATAATTCACGCAATGATCGACCTACAGTTGTAAAAATGTAGATTGTGGAATATTGCGCCGCATGCTCACATTTTAATATCATAATATGAAGATGCGATTGTGACAGTTAATTATATTTTTAGCCGTGTTCGTCTGTCCGTCCCTCTGTATGACCACTTAGATATGGGAGACTATAAGAGGTAGAGTTACCAAATTTGGTGTAAGAACACCCCACCCCAAAAAAAAAAGTTTTTTCATACTTTTGAGTGTGTCGAATTTTGAATAGTTCGAATATCGACTATATCGTTCTTTCTTGTTTTTATTTATTTATATAATTATCGACAAAGATCTGTCAATGTTAAAAACTAAAGTACAAATTAAGAGATTTCATATTAGGATTAATACATTGAATTTATGCAGTGTCTGAAACTTCTGCCCGATTGGGCTTCTTTTTGTTGCTATGGCCCAATTCACAGTAATGCAACTATGGTCTCCTCAGCTTAATATGTCCTGGAAGGTTTTGAACATTTTGATAGGAAATTGTTAGTGAGTCAATTAAATTATTTTAAACTGATGACTGAGCAAGGGGCAAGTCATTTGTCCTATTCTGAGAAGAACGCTTTCTTTTTAGAGTAAATTCATGCACTGCTGATTCCAGTTTGAGGATTGAAGAGCTTGTACAAAAAGGATAGGGGCAACCACAATTTAAATGATGCGATCTCTCGCGCGTGCTTGAAGTTGAATTTATATCCTTCGGAATTTATATCCTTTATATCATTCGGAATTGCGTGGTTCAAGGTCCTACGGATATGGGATCTAACCATATCTTCGGTTACATTTACGGTAAGGCGGGACACAAATATAGATTTCCTGGAGGAACAGCAGGCTCTGATGTGCAGATGATGCGTGAATAACACGTTCGAAAAACAGCACTTTGGTCAAATCCAGCGCATCATGTATCGTATGAGCTATATTGGTACACAGCCAACAATAAGTTGACGTTTGGGGAGGAGTATTTTATTTTTGTGAGTACCGCGCTCGTAGCATCATTTTACCATAGTGGAAATTACAAATAAAATAAGAATACATTGAGTTGGACCGAAAACTGTTTTAAGATAGTGATTACGGGTAATTACCCGGCAGCAAATGTATTTGTGCTTCCATCAAAAAAAGCGGAGAGTTGTTATTAGATGTATACCACTTTGAATAAGAGATAAAATAAGAGAAACAAAGAAAACAAAGTGGGAGTTATTCCAGACAACAACACTTTCCTAACGCAAGATTGTAAGTACCGTTACTTTGAATAGAAATAGCGAGAGTTAGCAAGGAGCATACGACACAAGCGTAATGCAGCTGCACAACGACACATAAGAGAGCTCAAAGAGGAAAACAATTCGAAAAAATACAAAAAATAGGGCGTGGGGCTGCAGTGGATACAGTAGCTATATGATATAGGTCTCTAATCTCGACCAGATCATGCTAGCGGACGTGGTGCCACCTTGAATGGATAAAAACCAAATTTGAGGTGATTAGGGTCTCCTCACATGCATGCAAACCGAATTTGGTTGGATTTGGATGACAAACAGAAAAGTTATGCTACTAAGTGTTCATTCCGGAACAATCGGATATATTGGAGATTTATGATATGGTTGCCCGATTTGGATAAAGCGCGAACTTAACCATCGCGCAGACAAAAGAGTGTAAGTAAAGTAAAAGATGTTGTAAGACTTCTGAGATCCTTGGGTTGAAACAGACTGACGGACAGACAGACAGATTGACGGACATGGTTATATGGATTCCCCTTGTCATGATAAAGAATATATATACTTTTTATGGTCGGAAACGCTTCCTAATACACGTTGCAAGCTTTCTGGCAAAATTATTATACCATTTTGTGAATGGTATAAACCAAGTAAGAACGATATTCCCATAACCGATATTTCGACTATAATCTTATAGTATCTACTTGTACTCAGCATTTATTCAATATTCGACACACTCAAAAGTAAAAAATACTTTGTGATAGGCGTAATCCGCTCCCATGACCATTGCTTGAGCAGGTAGAAAAACACCCTTTCTGATATAGCTGCAGGAAAAGTCACGCGACCGCTAGTTGCTATATCAATGAACAAATGTTTGCCTAAAATATTGGGATTTTTTTTATTTTGTCCTCTAACTGAGTCAAAAGCAAAAACTGGACAAGCAAAAGGATAGCACCAATACAACAACACGTGTAAGGAAAATGTACATATGAACACATTATGTTTTCGCAGAACGTCTTTATCATAAAGAGCAAGAATAATTAGAACAGTAACACAGCTTTAAATTTATTTAATTGTATTTATTTTGCTCATATCCCAAAATGCAAAAAAAATGCACTGCAGCGGCTGCTTCCCTCTTCCACCTCTTAATCTTCAAGCAAGTTCAGTTCAGCAGCAGCAAGCACATGTGTTAGTGGAAGGAGACAGAAACATTCTTATTCAAGATGCCTGGCGTAAATTATAAAACTGAAGTAAAACGTAAATAATATTTCTGATGTTGTTTCTTAACCGATTTTAAAACTTGGATACTTTATAGAAAAAAAGACGCATTTATAAGTGGTTTTATTTACACATTTTTGTCTTGAAAATTGTAGGAGATATAGTTTTTTGCGATTTGCGGGGGTGGGAGAAGGCGTGCCAACATTTAAAAAAAAGTCGATTTGACGCCTCAAACGGGGAGTCTATATACCAAATTTGGTGACTGTAGCTCTTATAATCTCCGAGATCTAGGTGCTCATACGGACGGACAGATCGTTAAGATCGGATAATAATTGTAGACAAAATCGTAAAAATACATTTTGTATGAGAGCACCCCAAAAAAAATGTCATAACCGATTGTTCCGCAATGCACACATCTAACCAAATTGGGTGTATATCCATAAGAGGAGCCTCACGCCCGTTGAGCAACTTTGATTCAGATCGGGCCACTATACGATATATCCCCAATATAACCGATTTTTTCAGATTCAATTCTTATTAGGATAACATCATGTTTTTCATCCATATCAAACACAATTCGTATAATTTTGACGAGCACTATGCCTGAATCGGCTGTTGATCCTGATCAAGAATATACTCAATATATACTCAATATATACTTTATGGGGTCGTGGAGGCTCCCAAAACATACAAAAAAAGTTTTTGGTTTGATTTGGATGAAAAAAAAATGTTCCATATTAAGCAATACTGTTTGTAGAGCTTAGTGTGTTCATATGATCACAATAAAATGAAAAAGATGTAAAAACTGTTTACCCTCCAATAAAGTACAGCTATTTTACTTCACTTCAATATATTTATTATTTTATTTCAATGAAATATTGAAAATTTACATATATATATATTTATTTACTTTTCTTTTTTTCATTTTTCCCATTTTTGGCCAACCAAAATCAATATCAATTTTCAAACAGGTGTTTCCCATTAATCAAGAAGTTTCCAAACTGGATCATTTACATAACACTATGTATGTACTGATAAATATCACTTACTTTTATTTCGAATAATTTAAGTAGTTTTTAGGTAGAAATTTGCAATTCTTTACGATAAACTTATGCGTGATCATATGATCACGCTAGAAGCTTTCAAATTAAATAAATACTGAGTACGAGTTTCTTATCGTCGAAATATCAACTATAGCGTTCTTACTTGATTTAGATAGCTTTGATCGGTTTGCGTGAGGATATGAGTGTAAGCGACAGAATATCATACGGGTAAGATCTTTATTATGCTCATTTTAATTGTTCGACTATATCTCGGGTGAGTTTTCTAACGAGACACAGATAAACTAGAAAGACTGTATTAATATTACCAATATTTGCAATTGCAAACAAAAAAGTTGTGCGCATATTACCTAAATAATTATTTGGCAGCATTATATTTAATTGAATTTGTTTCTCCGAAATGGGACGTTATTAATATTAGCGCTAATATTTTTGAAAAATTACGATCGTATGTTATCCAAAGCAATTATAGCCCAAAACTGTAGCGTTTTATATGATTCATACTTATATGTGTAATTTCCATGAAATATTTGATTACATTTTGAAAGAATTTGATTTTTCTCAAAATCATAGAGATGATAATACACCGCACACTATTTCAGTGGACATCACTTTTAAAATAAAGTCATTATGAAAATTTCTCAATGTTCATTTTCCACTACTTTTTTGCCTTTCCAGGAAATTTTTATTATATTAAAAGTGCTTACGTTTATTAATTTAGTTTATTTAACTAAATGGCAGAAAATGTAGAGTATGTAGTAAGCATATGTATACGAATGTAAATAAAAGTGAGTATATATATGCTTGTGCTGGCACACCATGTACATTCGACTATACATGAGGTGCACGCTCAGGCACCATATATTTGTTTCAACCACTCCTTTTTGGATTCAACGTCATAAATCAAAAAGAGGCGTTGTCTTGAATTGACCAATCACAGAGCTCGCACGATAAATTACGACTGGGTTATGCTCCTCCCATGAATGCGTTTAATCAACTCCCATCAAATTTGTAGTTTTATAAGCTAGAAGAAGAATTCGATATATATTTTTAATATAAAGGCGTTTCTTAATTTCAAAATGTCTGAACGTAGGAAAGCATATTTAAAAATATGTAAAAAAAAAATAATTTTTGTACTTGTGCTCTAGTAAAGTAAACAAGTATTATTGCAAATTTATCTAACAGGCAAAATGAAGCGTTGCCGAGCCTATAACGTATATACATTTTTAATCAGGATCAGCAGCCGAATCGATCTGGCCCTGTCTGTCTGTCCGTCCGTATGAGCACCTAGATCTCGGAGATTATATGAGCTATAGTCACCAAATTTGTTTATGTAGACTCCCCTCGTGGGACGTCAGATAAATTTGTTTTTAAATTTGTCCACGTCCCCTCCCGCCTCTAGAAATCATCCACAGTTTTTAACATATTTAGTAAAAACTTGGTTTATATTATATATATTTAATATCTACAGATTAGCCAATTTCATTACGATCGGATAATATTTGTATACAAAATCTTAAAAAACACATTTTTTATGAAATAAATAAATATAAAATAAATAACGAGTATGATTATCTTATAATCGAAATTTCGACTCTAGCGTTCTTACTTGTCTTTTTTTAACAATGAAGGAAAGCTATTTTCAGACACTGGGATTAAAGGTTAACATATCACCTGTTTCTAGTTAGTAAATATATAGCTTATGGTACCGTTTCGGATTTATGGTCTTTATATATACGAGTATAAGCCATAAGGAGTTAAATTTCAACCAGCTAGTCCAGCTATAAGCTTCAATTAAAATTTGCTTTTACTTTCACTTTACATGTCCATTGCCACTTCGAACTTCGGACGATTCCACTTATCAAACATTCGACTTCATATCTATATGTATAAAGTGAGGTTTTTCAGCCCAAAACACAGATTGTTGCAAATTTATTTTCATTTTTGTTTGTGGTGAACGTATTCAAAATAATAATTATACCATTTACAAAATGGTATATTAATTTTGTCAGGAAGTTTGTAACGCATAGTAGTTTCCAACTAAATTAAGTGTATATATTCTTGACCATCATGACAAGGAAAATCGATATAACCATAACCTTCTGTCCGTCCGTTTGTTTCAACACAACGATCTCAGAAGTCTTAAAAGCTGCGAAGATGAAGTTTTTGCCAGATGCCTTCTTTGTTTGCAGGCTGGTCAAGTTCTACCCAAGTCTAGTCAAGTTTTATGCAGATCGGACAACAATATCATATAGCTCCCATATAACCGATTGTTCCGGAATGAACACATACGAGCATAACTTTTCTGTTTGTCATCCAAATCCAACCAAATTCGGTTTGCATGCATGTGAGGAGACCCTATCGGAGATCGGAGACTAAATCATATAGCTACCATACAACCGATTCTTCTGAAATGAACACTTAGGACTCAACTTAGGACAGACGGACACGGCTAGATCGACTCTGCTGTTGATGCTGATCAAGGATATATATACTTTATGGGGTCGGAGACGCTTCCTTCTGCCTGTTACATATATTTGCACGAATACAGTACAGCGTGTGATTCACAACATAACAATTGCTGGTCCGTAGTTAGACAACCCAATGAAATCATTGTCAGCTATTTCAGCATAATTTTTACTGCATGTCATTGTAACATAGTAGATTTACTTAATTGTTCAACATAGCATCTAAATAGTTTTCACACAAGTTTCTTGGCGATCCCGAAAATGAGAAGGGGATTTTTCACTGGCGTTACCAAGAGAACTTGCAGATTACACTGTGTAACAGGCAACGAAAGCGTTCCGACCTTATAAAGTATATACTTGATCAGGATCAACAGCCGAGTCGATCTAGCCCTAAAAGCCCAAAATTATGATTTCCGATATTGTCTACAAATGTTATTCGATTCTTGGCAGTTCGGTAGATAATGTGGCATTGTGGCATTGACGTAAGCGCCGTAAAGACACTCGGAAACTGATAAGGCCGCAGCAGAAGATTTTGTAAAAGATATTTTACTGGGCATATAACAAAATTACACTGAGGAAAACATTTTTATACCATTCGCAAAAAGTGAAGAATACTCAGAGAAAACGTTGATCATGATCAAAAAATCTTGATTCAAGTACTTGTATAAAAATGTTACACGTTTCGTTGCACGTTTCGAACTTAAGTCAAGTTTAATAAATTCTAAAAACAAGAATCTCAATAATAAATCAAGAGTTAAATATACTTGAATTAAGTTATTCATTTCTAGTGGTTTCTGGTTATTTTGAGTATCAAAAATTCTTATTTCAGACTTGATTCAAGATTTATTTTCATATTTTAGGACATTTAACGGACATTTTTGAATTTAAAAATTTGTCATACCTGATTTTAATCGGACTTACAAAAAATTCTTGAATTAAGAAATTTCGTACTTAAATCTTAACTTTTGCGAACCTGATCAATTTGTATACCCTGTGTCTATAGTACAAGGGTATATTAAGCTTGTGAAATCTATGTGACAGGGAGAAAGTATATAGATTCTTGATCAGCTCGACAAGCCGAGTCGATCTAGCCATGTCAATCTGTCTGTCCGGATGTATGATAACCTAGATCTTGGATACTACTAGAGATAAAATATTAAAATTTGCATTTCGATTTTTCATAAATATGTGCCCAGATAAAGTTTATTATTTTTGCCACGCTCACTTTTTAGGGTGGCCCTTATACAAACTACCGCCAATGTTAGTGTTTTTATTTCATACCTTTTTTGTTTTTCAATAGAATTGAGCCAAATTTGGAGATTGTGTGTAATAGAGGCATCTACATTAACTGACCACATTTGAATTGGTCTGTTGACCAAGTTTTATTCAGATCGGGCAAGTCCCCATAGATCCGATTTTTTCGAAATAAACTTGAAATGTTTGGTTTCCCTCCACATCGAGCCAAATTTGGCTTGTAGGAGGCCCCACGTTCACAGACAAAACTTTATTCAGATCAAACAACTTATCATATAGGATTGTTTGTTATTTTCCAAATCACACGAAATTTGTCTTTCGTTTATTTGCGGAGGCCATAAGTAAGTTGACCAAATTTAACTTTGATTAGGAAGCCAAATTTGGCGTGCCAGTTTTAGAGCGGCACAAAGATCCATCGCGGAATCAAAACAAACACCGAAACGCTCTCTATTTATACCCTAGTATATTGTTACTCTGTTTCTTACTCTCTCATATACATGACTGAAATTGCTTGATGATTGTAGTGGACACAATCAAGGTCAAGGTCATATCAAAAATTGTGAGAAAGGCATTAATATAATATATAATGTATATCAGAAGACAACGTTGTATGCACTGCTAAATTTCAGGGCATAAAATGTCGAAATGTTCCAATAATTTTACAATTTTCGGTCACTCACGCCCGATTCACGACTACTGATTGTGATTTCCCATCTGGTCATCTAGCTAGATTGTGAATAGTGTTAAATAATATTAATATGAGTTCGCGACTGCTTTTTCGAAGTTTCCGGTTTCGGTGTTCCTACTGCGTGTGTGTCGCTGCAGTTTCTGTCATAACATAGCTTCTGGTATAACAAGAAATAAAAACTGCATTCGGCTTTCCATTCACATTGTAATCGTATACCCAATTATATGCCAGCTATATGATATAATTGTCCGATACACTTCTAATTTGGTCAGAGTACCTGGAGCCTATTCAAATAGATACAAACCAAATTTGGTTTGATTTTTATGAAAAACTGAAAAATTATGAAATTTGATTGATTGATTAAATTTGGTCAGTGGACGTGGGGCTACCACAAATGGATACAACCCAAATTTGCTTTGAGTTAGATGAAAGGGAAAGATTTATGCTACTAAGTCTTAGTTCCGGAACAATCGGTTATACGGGAGCCATCTGAGATAGTTGCCCGATCTGGATGAATAATAAACAACCAGCATGCAGACAAAAGCAGCATCTCTCCACCTTTTGAGACTTCTGATATCTTTGTGTTGGTTATATCGCCTCCTCGGTCATGCTGATCAAGATATTCGGAACCGCTTCCGTCTTTATTACAAAATTAATGTACCATCATAATTATTTGTGAGCGGAATAATAATATAGCTTGCAAGCTAATTTTCTAGCTATATTTCTTGTATTTTCTTTTTAAAACTTTTAAAAATCGGTTGGGACATTCTCGAGTAATGCTTGCAGTTTTAAACACATCTATCAAAAAAGCTTTGAAAATTCGTAAATATTATACACTTGAGAGCGTATTATAATTTAGTCATGATATTTGTAAGGCATAGAAGGAAGCATCTCCGAAAACATAAATTATATAAATTTGTGATGAGCATGACAAGCGGAGTCGATATAGCCACGTGCGTCTGTCTGTCCGTCTGTCTGTTTCTATGCGAACTAGTCTCTCAGCTTAAGAGCTACCAAGTTGAAATTTTTACCATACACTTGGTCACCAAATTTGTTATGTATACCCCCCTTCTGAAGCGTCAGAATGTGTTTTTTTTTTAATTTTGCAACGCCCCCTCACGCCCCCCGAAAATCAATAAATACCTTATATCTCCCACAAAACTTAACGCGTTTAGTTGAAACTCAGTTTGCATATGTATTAGCACATAATATACCGATTTGACGATTTCATTAAGATCGGATAATTGCAGACAAACTTAAAAAACATTTTCTATAAAGCACCCTACCTCAAAAAAAAAAAAAAAACAAAGCGTGCTGTATACTTTCGAATATAAAATAAATAAAGAGTACTAGTGTATATTCTAGTCGGAATATGGAGAATAGCGTTCTTACTTGTTATACCATTTACAAAAAGGCATATTTATTGTGTCAGCAAGTTTTCAACGCATAGAAGGAAGCGTTACCGACTATATAAAGTATATATTCTTGATCCGTCCGTCCGTCTTTTCGTCCGTCTGTTTCAACACAAAGAACTCAGAAGTCTTGAAAGCTACAGAGCTACCAGATGCTTTTTTTTGTCTGCACGCTGGTTAAGTTCGAAATATCCAGATCGAACAACTAAATCATATAGCTACCATATAACCGATTGTTCCAGAATGATTACTTAGGAACGTAACTTTTCGTTTTTCATCAAAATCAGACTAAATTTGGTATGTGTCTATTTGAGGAGGCCACACGTCCAATGGTCTGATCTGATCAAGATCGGACGAATGTCAACCGAATCTGCAAGGTAGACTCCTTTCTTGTTATACTCGTACTCTAGTAGAATAAACGAGTATATTTTACTCGTGCAAATGTATGTAACAGGCAAAAGGAGGCGGTTCCGACCCCATAAAGTACACAAATATATTCTTGATCACCATCAACAGCCGAGTCGATCTAGCCATATCCGTCTGTCCGTCAGTATGAAAATCAAGATCTTGGTGACTATAAGAGCTAGGGCCGCAAATTTGGTATATAGACTCCCCTCGTGGGGCGTCAGATCAAGTTTGTCTTAAAATTATGCCATGCCGCCTCCCGTCCCAACAAATCCATAAAGTTCTTATAGCTCCCACAATTTTAAAAGATTTGGTTAAAACTTCGTTTATATATGTATAAGTACGAGTACAATATATTAGTTTACTCTCCTAGAGTACGATTATCTTATAGTCGGAATATCGACTATAGCTTTCTTACATGTTTTAAACTTATTTTCAGAGTTGACCTTGCAGTGTTGCTCATTACTCGAAAATGCCGCAGCCGCTCAAAATCTTTACGGCGTTTAAAAACTTTTTAATATATTTATTAATCACTTACAGACACTTTTAGTGGTTTTGCAGTTATGTAATGGTGTTGTAATATGTGTTGCAATATATGCTAACAAAAACGTCACATTTAGAACAATATGCAAGCCCATTGGAATACTGTTTGTAGAGATTCGTGGTATTAATCTTAAAGACCTTAACTGCTGCATACATACACCACACCGGAATGCCGATTTCTCAAAGTCGAAGTCGCTAAATTACAATACAATCATACTTACTGGGGACTTGCACAGTAGTATGCTTGTCGAGATAAATCTCTCTGACAATATCATGTCGTTTATCTTACATCTCGTAAACATCTCCACCTCATTTTTCCAACAGTAGCAACACTCTTCTAAAAGGGTTTTTTGTTAGCAATTGTGTAAGTCCCTTCTGTATGACCAAGTGTCTGTGCCCGTCTTCTCTAAACATGACCTTATATTTCTTTCGTATGGCATACCTTTCTCATTCGCATGAACGCATATCTTAGCGCAATTTGAAAAATATTGACTATGCCTTGTTAAGCGCCAAATGTTCTATGCTCAATTCGAATGTAATATTTGACACCCCTATGCTGGATGCACAACTCTCATTGCTGCAGTACACTTATCCAATCTATGCGTACCAATTAAAACTAGAGTTATAAGGCCTCGATGCGGATGTGGACCTAAACCAATTGAATAGAAAGTTTCTGCAATCGAATGTACCTGAAATAACGACGTATACCTATACCCAAATGTTCTGTGATAATAGTAGTATTAGCTGAATGGTATGGGGTTGGGCAAAACAGGGACCAAACTTTTATATATCACAATTTAGTTCCATGGCAGCATCTATATACATGGCCCACAACACCTCTCCTTTTACAAAAATAACGTAATATAATATGAAGTTATTTAAAATTAACAATTCAAGTGTTTGGTTTACTTATAAGGTACTCTATATAGAGTAAACGAGTATATTGCATTCGTGCAAATGTATGTAACAGGCAAAAGGAAGCGTTTTCGACAAAGTATATACATTCGTTTTCAGCATCAACAGCCGAGCCGATCTAGCCATGTCCGTCTGTCCGTCCGTGTGAACTCGATTTCGGAGACTATAAGTGCTAGGGTCACCAAATTTGGAATGTAGGCTCCCCTTGGGGTGCGTGAGATCAAGTTTGTTTTAAAACAACTCCATAAAAACCATATCTCATACAATTTTTGACACATTTACTTGAACTTAATATATGTATAATATATGTATCGACCAATTTGCCATTAAGACCGGATAATAATTGTAGACAATAACGTAAAAAACGTTTTATTTGAGAGCACCACATCAAAAAAAGTGTTGCATACTTTCGAGTGTGTTTAATATAAAATATATGAAGAGTACGAGTATCTTATAATCGGAATATCGACTATACCGTTTTTACTTGTTATCTATTACATTTGTTGTTAATGGCGTCAACGCAAGAGTTAGGCTCGAAAGGCATTTATTTCCCATACTTTTAAATTAAACTAAACATTTACACTTTCATCATCAAGCCAAGCGATTCGCAGCGCTAGCTGCTAGAGAAACTTCAACTGGAGGATGAGGCGTAAATCGATGCCATCCTGCGGCTGTGCGTGCGCCAGACGACAATTCTAATGACTTACGCAGAGCTGCTGCAGATCTACGAACACATACAAACCATCGCCTACTGGAAATCAATTGGATATTGTTATATTAATTATAATTTGTTGGGTCAATCTTAAACGGTTATGAATATATAGATAAGCCACTTTTTTCCAATTTGAAGCATTTTCCTAGACATTCTTTATACCCTACTCTAGTAGGGTAAACGAGTATATTGTATTCGTGCAAATGTAGGTAACAGGCAGAAGGAAGCGTCTAAGACCCCATATATTCTTGATCAGCATCAACAGCCGAATAGATTTAGCCATGTCCGTCTGTCCGTACCAAATTCGATCTTTGTATATCTTGCAGTCTCCGAGATCTAGGTGTTCATACGGACAGATAGACGGCCAGACGGTCAGGTGGACATGGCGTGACTCCGCTGTTGATGCTGGTCAAGAATCTTCATACCTTATGGCGTCGGAGACGCTGATAAATCCACCCCTTTCCCCCCCAACAGCACGATATCACTCTTACTAATGACTACCTATAGCTCTCTCACACCCACGCCAGATAACTAGTACTAAGCTACTTTCTCTATACGACACTCTTCTTTCTTCTTCTCCCAACGCTCTACAATAGAAATTATTTCTGTCTATTAATAACAAGTAAGAACGCTATAGTCAATAAACCGACTACAAGATACTCGTGCTCAGCATTTTTTTAATATTCTTAGCATATCATAAGCATCTCCGACCCCATAAAATATATATATTCTTGATCAGCATGACAATTCGTGTCGATATGGCCATGTTCGTCTTTCTTCCCGTCTGTTTCTATGCAAGCTAGTCTCTCAATTTTAAAGCAATCGACTTATAATTTACGCTATATTCTTCTTTCTGCAGTAAGCTGCTCATATGTAAAAATCATCAAGATTATCACATAGCCACCATATAGCCGATCGATTTGAAATGAACCCTAAGAATAAACAACTTTTTGTTTTTCATCCATATTGAATCAATTTTTGAATGCCTCCACGTATGATGACCAAATTGCATTTGGATCGGATAACTATATGATATAGCTCACATATAACAGACCGATTCGGAATAAGCTCTTAGTCCAGCAAAATTTGTGGATGTTTATCTAAATTGCACCAAATTTGGTAAATGTCAGTTTTAGAAGCCTCTACGTCTGCTGACCAGAGTTTATCCAGATCGTATCACTATATATAATAGCTCCCATATAACCGACCGATTAACATGGTAGACCTTAAGGCATATCAGAAAATTATAGTTGTACTTTGTGTGTGATCATAAAATGTTATTCATTGTTTCATGCGTCATAAATTTTGAGACTTTTATTATAATTTTTAATGTTTTTTTTTTCAAAAAATACTACAAATTGTACTTTATATAGCGCACATAGGCTGAAACCGCATAAGCAGTTTTAAATCGATCTGAAGCTGCTACTTAAGAAGAGTACGCGTTCTAATTGTTATGTTGTGTGAAAATAGAGGCTTAGCAAGCGTTTCTGTTGTTGGAGCGACAGTGAGAGAAAATTCAATAATTTAAGAATTCTACCAACATTGTTGAACTAATACAAAATCTGCGACCTCAATTCGCTGAGGGTTGAAACAGCAACATTTTCTATTGGTGGATTTCCCTTGCCAGTTTAAAGTTTGAGATGAAATAGCTATCTCTTTCTATCGCATGCTAAAGTTGGCTCATTTGCTAGAGTGAGTGAGACACGTATAGTAAAATGTGGGCATGAACTGTTACAAAAGGCTAAAGTAACTTAACGGCAAATTTATTTCCAGCCCATTATATGGCTTTCTGTGTTCTTATTGGTTGGCTGAAATAAAAAGAATAGGCAATATTTTCATGTTTGTTTTGTCCATCCAAGTGTGTAGCCAGTACCAAACAGAGTACAGAGTCATCATTAATAGGAAAAACTTATTCGAGGGCTATCCAGAAGCCATCTGAGGAGTACTCGTCAGTACTGTTCAGACCTCTTATTTCATTTGACGGAATCGTGTCGAGTGGATATTCATAATAAATTCACTGACGTGGGTTTATGTGTTGAAATTTACATACATATATTGTGCTGTAAAAACAAAAATCAGGTGTTATATATGCTTAGTGTTTTGTCAATAAGTATTATTGGAATTTAAAATTAATATCCGTGTAAAAGTAATTGAATAAAAAAGAATCAATTCGTATTCGCATGACTTGTTTTGATTAAGCCAGCATTTTAAGTGAAATAGCAATGAGCTATTTATGTAAATAGAACTTATTAAATTTTAAGCGTAAAGGAGTCTCTCAAAAATGATTCAAGTAAGCGTATTCAAATATTTATGTATCTTTAGGTAAAATTAATAACTATGAACATTAATATTTTTTTCATTTTTTTAATATTAATACATAATAAGTATTATTCTACAATCTAGTTTAAATTCGGATAAGATTTAATATTTAATTAAAAAAAAACCAATCACTAATAAAACCATAGTATTATTTATTATGTAAAGCTTTTCAACTATGTTACTAATTGTTCAACCCGGAACAATCGGTTATATGGTAGTTGATATAGTTATCCGATCCTGATAAGATCACTCTAGCGAACGTACCACCTCAAATGGATGGATACAAATCGAATTTGGTTTCGTTTGGATGAAATACAGAAAAGTTATGCTACTTAGTGGTCATTCTTGAAAAATCGGTTACATGGGAGCTATATATAGTTGACCGATCTGGTAAAAATTTCAGTTCTTTAGCGGACGGATCCCCTGATCAAGGCTACATATACTTTATACAGTCGGTAAAGCTTATTTTCTATGCGTTGCAAACTTCCTAAAAAATGAATATACCATTTTGCGAATGGTATAAAAAGCATTTGGTGAACGTTTCAGCTTCTAGCTTTAAAGACTTCTGAGATCTTTGTGTTGAAAGATAAGGCGGACGCGAACGGGCGGACATGGTCATGGATCAAGAATATATTGTGTATAATTGGAAAGGTTTCCTTCTGTGCATTGCAAACTTCCTGACCAAGTTAATACACCATCACATAGCTATATCGAGTCCCCGGTTCACGCACATTAAGAATATATACTTTATAGCTTTTATAGCTCGGAAAAGTTTCGCCCTATGAGTTGCAAACTTCATGACAAAATTAATATACATTCACAAATGTTGTAAATTGAATAAAAAGCACAAATTTTTGTATTTTTGTTCTCTGGCATATTATAACAGTGCATCATGGAATCCGACAACTGCCAACAAATGTATTTTAGCTTAAATCAGATGCCATACTTCAAATATTTCAAAATAAACATTAAATGATAACTAACATTCAATCGTTTTCCGCGGGTTCATTACGCAACTCTATTTTGCCCGTTTCATACATTTGCACTGATACAGTATACACGTTTACTCTCCAAAAGTACGAGTATAAAATTAAATAATATTTAAAATAAGTAATAAACTAATAAACTGCAATAAAATATATGCTAAATATATATGGATATAAACGAAATTTTTCTCAATTTGTGTGAAAAGCAAACAATTTATGTTCATTCCGAAAAAATCGGTTATATGAGGGGCTGTATGATATAAATGACCGATCTGAATAAAATGTAGCCTATGAATATGAAAGCTCAAAAAATGTATAAGCACCAAATTTGGTGAGATTTGGAGGCAACCAAACCAAACCAAAAGAAAGCCTCTCCGACCCCATAAAGTATATATTCTTGATCAGCATCAACATCCGAGTCGATGTAGCCATGTCCGTATGAACACATAGATCTCGGAGATTATAAGAGCTAGAGAGACCAAATTTAGTAAGTAGACTACCTTTTGGGTCGTCAGAGAGGGAGAAGAGGGGGGATATTTAAAAAAAAAAATTGAAAAACAAGCTTGATCTTACGCCCCACAAGGGGAGTCTACATACCAAATTGGGGCTCTCTTTACAGTCTCTGCGATCTAGATGTTCAAACGGACGGACAGACGGATTTGGCTAGGTCGACCCGACTGTTGATGCTGAACAAGAATATATATACTTTATGGGGTCTTAGACGCTTTCTTCTGTCTGTTCATACATTTGCACGAATTTTACTCTACAAGAGTACGAGTATAACAAGGAAGGAAGGCTAGCTTCGGCTTGTCGAGGCTTACATACCACTCCACATTGTAAATATATGTCCGCTTCTACGCCAGCTGCCTGCTATAGTATCCAATCTGAATCAAATTATGCCAGATGGGATGGGAACTCCTCAAATGGAAACCCTTCATTCTTCGTTCTGGAATAATCGTCTATTATATAGACGTAAACGTTAAGGTTATTTAAGTATCCATTTGAACCGAATTTGGTTTGATTTGGATGAAAAATAGAAAAGTTATCTTCCTAAGTATTTATTTCCGAACGATTCCGAACGATATAGTGGCCCGATCAGCGGGTGTGGGGGCTTCCAAACCAAATTTGGTTAGATTTAGATCAAAAACAGAATTGTTCAATTCGGAACAATCGGTTTTATGGGAGCTATATGATATAGTGGTTTGATCTGGATGAAACTCGAGCTAAACCAATGTGCATCTGGTTAAAATTTCAGCTTTGTAGCTTTTAAGACTCCTGAGATTTTTGTGTTGAAACAGACGGACGGACAGACGGACATGGTTATATCGATGCCCCTAGTCATGCTCATCAAGAATATATATACAGTCGGAAACGCTTGCGTTGCAAACTTTCTGACAAAATTGAAATACCATTTTGTGAATGGTATAAAAAGAAAACAGCTAAGAAACAAAAACACTAAAATAGGCGGTGGTGTGCATGAGGGCTACCCTAAATGTGAGCATGCCAAAAAAATAAAAAAAAATAAAACGACCTGGGTACATATCTATAGAAAATGAAAATTTGACGTCTCTACTCTGTTATAGTTACAAAAAGCTAGATTTTCATAAACACGGACGGACTGAAGGACATGGATAGATCGGCTATCCATTCTTTTAAAAATTTTCTTTTTATAATTCCTTTTTTCTAATATGTAGAAAAAAAACATGGAATCAGTTTTAATTTTTCGAACATACAAAATTTGAATTTACATTGATTAACTGCGTGCAACGTGAATGGCCTTAAAGGACTGTCAGTACTTTTGTTGAATATTTATTTTCATTTCGAATATTAATTTTTGCTTGTAAGAAAGCAATACATGTTATTAGGTTGCATATAAAATACTTTTTTATATGGAAGTGCTTTTTTATTGTAATTAAACAAAAAATTTAAATTTACAAGTGCGCGCCCAACTTTTTAGCTGCACTGACAAATGTTTGTTAAACAACATTGTGAATGACAAGCGCAATTACTTATTTCTTTTTGGTTAAATTTGAAAATTGTCTGTTACGTTTATTTGCAATCGTTTTTCTGCGGAAAATACAAATGCAGGAGGAAACCATTCAAAGAAAGCACCTTCGGTGTACATCCGAGTCGTTGTGATGCTCAGACATAACACAAGTTCCAGTTTTAGCACGTTCATTTTTACACCCGATTATCATAGAGTAGATCGACATGGCTTCCATACAATATTTTAACTGTTTGTGTTCACATTTGTATTGTGATAATTTAAATACGATTGTGATCCTATTCAATCTAATAAAATATGATGTACCACAAGTATATCGTTTTCTAATACTGTAGTTGGCCACTTCGCTTTGTTTCTTTTGTATTTACAAAAAGTAAACATTCTTCATCTTTTATTTCACATTAATTACTTGTGATAAAAACCAAATTAAAACGCAATTTAAAATATGACCACGTTATTAATAAATTGTTTACTTCAATTTAAAGCAAAATGTAATAGTCTTTTCAATAAAAAAAAATCTTCGAAATATTTCGAACTCATTTTGATTAAAGTAGCTGGTCAACTGTTTGGTTGGATTCATGTACCAGTCACCACGGCGTACTGAGGTTAATGTTTAATCTAGTGAATTCGTAAAATGCAAAATTAATAAATTTTTTATATAGAATGTTATAAGCAAATCATGCAAATTAATCAGAAAACAGTATTATTTTCAGTTGCTTCAAAATAAAAGTAAAATATATTTCTTAGGAGGTGTATTTAACCATATTTCCAATAAAGCTACTAGAATTATCAATCTAACCGAAAGAGTTTTCCATCACACCGAAATTTCGAATTGGTGGGTTGAATTCGGGTGAAAGAGATTTCCGTGACACGGCCATATATTTTACTAACATTTAAATTGTATGGCGAATCTTTCTAAAATTCAGATAATACTTATATATATAGAAATATTTATACTCGTACTCTAGTAGAGTAAACAAGTATATTATATTCATGCAAATGTACGTAACAGGCAGTCGGTCCGCTCGCCCGTCCGTCCGTATGAACACCTAGATCTGGATCTCGGAGATTATAACAGCTATAGAGACCCAATTTGGGGGGCGTCATATCAAGTTTGTTTTTCAGATCAAGTTTGTTTTTAAATTTTGCAAAGGGAGGAAGGGGGCTCCCGTCCCCGCAAACAGCAAAACTATATATCTTCCACAAATTTTAGTTGAAACTTGGTTTGTTTATGTATAAGCACATAATCTTCCGATTTGCTACAATCGTCAGCAGATTGCATAATAATTGTAGACAAAATCGTAAAAAAACATTTTATATAAGAACACACCAAACAAAAAAAAATTTTGTTTTATACTATTGAGGGTGCCGAATATTGAATAAATGCTGAGTACGAGTATCTTATAGTCGGAATATCAACTATAGCGTTCTTACTTGTTATTTCATCAATCGTTGCAAATCTACGGTCTTTCATATATCTTTTAAGTTTTAGGAAAAGGAAAAAGTCGCAAATGACCAGAGACATGATTGTCATTTTGAATTCGGCCAAAAAGCTCCCACAAGTGATATTCAAGCGACGGTTGTTTTGATAAAAATTCAGAAGTTTCGGAACAAACTTCGCTTACACCCGCCGCATGCCCAAAACATCCGATAAAATGCATGAATTGAGCCGACAGATATGCCAAAATCCCCAGCAACTTCTCTTATGGTAATTCGACGATTTCGACGAAGCGTCCCGAATGTGATTCGTCGTCATCATCTTCTCGGTTTTTAGTCTTATATACTAGCTGGACATCTTTAGTAGACCACCATATTGAATTACCAAGCCCATTTAATGAATATACATATAATGGGGACGCATAAAGTACAACAAGTCCGCCACTTTGAGAGTCCGCCATTTTGAATTAAGAATGTCGTCATTTAGTAACCATATTTTCGGACTTTTCTCATTTCTCGTTCACTTTTAATTGATACCCATATCGTTTAGAATATTGTCAGTTAGCTAACCATGGTTTGTCATCACAATTAAAAGTGTATTCGAAATATCAGCTGAATCAGTTGGGAATAACTGCCCTTTTAAATGAAAGCTTTTAAACATAACCAGATTTAAATCAGAAAGAAAAACTAACTTGCATTTCTTATCGGCAGACTCGTAGAAAGCAAAGCGCAGCGAAGATCTTTTCTTAGGTTCCTTCATATGCTTGAACATTCTGTTTCCGCGGAAAGGCCATTATCACATCAAACCACAATTTGAGTTAACATTGGGCAGCTACCACCTATTATAAAAATAAATATAGTGCTAACGGAAAGTTTGCAGACCAAATTTGATCAGCAGAAGTTTTATTTACTTAGAGTTCATTATGAAGCGGTCGGTTATATAGGAGATATACGATATAATTGACGGATCTTAACAATTATCCCCTACCGATTCGGCTGAAATTTTTCATACACATAAAGCATGTACGACAAAGCGTGGTTAGCTATAAAACTACATTCTTAATCCAATACGACGTGCTACCTGGCCGATCTTAATGCTTGGATTAAAAGATCTACCGAAACTAAAATCCTTTGAACAACAAGGTGGCGTCTGACTCCTATGAATTCAAAACTTAAAACAATGGCACTCTGCGTATATATGGTGTGGACTCTGCTACGCACAGAAGAATCACTAAAAAGCGGCAGTCCGTAAATATTAGAGTGGATTGTCAAAGAAAAAATTCTAGCATCAGTCAGTGCTTTAGGTGGCAGGGGTTCGACCATAGAACTACTGTCTGAAATAGCCTGTCTGTGGACGTTACGCCAAGGAGCACTGGACCAATGATATCAAACTGCCAAGCCAAAACTGTGGCTGACATGAAGTGCGCAAGCTGTGACGGTAACCACGGCGCAAACTACAAGAGCTGCCTTGTCTTCCAGAAACTTCTGGATTCTGGAACTCTGTTGGCATAACCACTAAGCCTGATGAACTGAATGTGTTTCTCAGCAGACATAACATAGATGTCTTGCTGCCAAATCTTCCCTGGAGCTGCGCGGATTTCGACCTTTTGCTAGCCCAAGTTGGCCGCAGTTCCGGACATCAATGCTCCACGCCTGGACTTCTTGATGAACAGGGGCGACCGCAGCGATTTTCTCGTCACCCGCATCTCTCAGAATGTTGCATCCGACGACCTGCCAATGCTGGTCGATATAAGACTTCAATATCATCTAGTCCCTCACAGAAACAGATTAATTGGATCATGATGCAACGTTACTGAAAAAACTTAGGGCCGCCGCTCTTGACGCCTCTGACCCTTCCCAGGCACAGACAGCCTTCGTCAGTCAGCCAGACCTCTGAAGCTCTGCTCACTCTCAATAAGCGCGTGAGGGTGGAGTATATCCGTACGCCTGATCCTAGGATCTACAGGAATTACACGCCCATATGATGATCGAGGGGGTGTCCCCAAACGAAAGTTCTGGCTATGCACTCGGGAAACTCACCTAGAGGTTTAAAAGACACGCCACCCCTCGGTTCCCTATCATTAACCCAGATGGGTCCTGGGCCCTATCCCAGAGCGATAGCGCTGAGGCCTTTGCGGTTAACCTGGATGCCAGGATCCAGCCCTACAACTTCGCTTCACCTCGCAGGGTACAAATCGTGGCAGAAGCGATCAGACACCGCTCCAGATCAAGCTCCATGGAAGGCTTCCATGCGAAGCAGTACGTCGCTGCTTTCCTGGATATCCAGCAAACGTTTGATAGGGTGTGGCATGATGGGCTACTCTTCAAATAGAATGCTCTTCTGAACCCTCAGCTCTATACTCAGCTGCGGACTTTCCTGCAGGAGGGAACTTGCTCTAACGTCAAGCACATCCGAGACGGTGTGTCACAAGGCAGTGTGCTGCGTCTACAATGTACAGCCTATCACCACTGCCCGTCACCGGGACCTCATGGTGTGCAATTTAGCCGTTGACACAGCTATCCCTGCCAGGGTCTCCTGCATCTACTCAGCCACTGTTATGCTTCAGGAGTACCTGAAAAAGTTTAGCAATTGGGCGTGCTGGTGGAACATCTCCGTAAACCCTGACAAATAAGCCACAATGACTTACACGATCAGGCATAATTCCTATCCAGAGCTTTTCATATACGATGAGCTCCTCAGCCATAAGACTGCCCATAAATACTTGGTAGTCACTCTAGACCGTCGGTTGACGTTCAGGAATCACGTCATCCAAGTCGTACACAACATCAGCACGAGGGCTGGGACAAAAGTCTGCGCAGGACTCAACCAGAGGACCTGACGCATCGCGGGATATAAATAAATGTAATATATCCCTGTAGCATAAGTTGCCCATGGTGGTAACAATAAGCTACAAATTGTTCATACAAAATGCAAATGTATGTAACAGGCAGAAATAAAGTATATATGATCAGCATCAACAGCCGAGTCGATCTAGCCATGTCCGTCTGTCCGTCCGTCCGTATGAACACCTAGATCTCGGAGACTATAAAGGCAAGAGTTACCAAATTTGGTATGCAGACTCCCATTATGGGGCGTCAGATCGTTTGTTTTAAAATTTTAAAATTGTAAGCAAAAATTGTATATAAGAACACCCCACCCAAAAAAAAAAGTTTGTTTTTCATATTTTTTAGGTGTCGAATATTGAATGAACAGTATTGAAGTAACAGTATCTTATAGTCGAAATATCGACAATAGCGTTCTTACATGTTTTATATAAAAAAGGGCCAGTGCCTGTGTAATGGAGTCATAACCAGTAATAACAAAAACTCAATGCCCATCTTCAATGCCCACAGAAGCGCACAATGCTGCCACGAAGTTTGTTTTTTCGAGGCTGAGTCTCAGTAGACTTGCCCTTGGGGTAGCCAAATTGTGTAAGGGAAACGTTCGACCCAGAGAGTTCCTAATGTGAAGATCTATTTGTCGTTCGAAAGTCCTCAAAACGAAGAAAGTAAGGCTGATTAATACATGGGATTGGCGTGGCTCCATCGGTCTGTTGCCCTGATTTGGTATAAAGAGCACGTTCACCTTCCTAAATACAAATGGTATATACCCCAAGATCCAACGATCAGGGTTGGCATAAGGTTCGGAGCCGGAAAAGTGGACTTGTATAACATTTTCCAAAGTCTCTTTTTGGATCTCTGTGAAGGAACCATCTTTTCTCTTCAATAGTCCGATTTCATTAGAAGGTGTGCGGCTTGAGGCAGCGAGTGCACCTCCTCTCAATACCTTCTCCACAATTTGTGTTTGGATTGTGTAATGTGTGTGCTGTAAACAATGAGGACAGCCATGTATTCTGCCCAATCTAAACGGCTTCCTGACCTTTCGTGTGGTTTCATGTGATTGTGAGCAAGCAATGTTGATGTCATAAAGGCATGTTATTAATAGCTGACCGAGCTGGTCCGCAGCAATGACTTACTCACTTCTTGGGTCAGCTTGAGAGTTAACGAGATCCCTGAAGAGGTTCCATTTGATCTTCCTGAGTTGGTGGACAGGTGGTGGTAGCTCAGCCCTTCCAGGAATTTCAAACTGGATGTGAAGGTAAATAGAGAGCCTTGAGTCTTTGATAAAGTCTGATAGAAAGCTGCCTTTGCTAACTATGTCTACATGATTAGTCATAATATAACTAAGGAGAGACTCTCTCATGTCCGATGATGATTTGAAGATAAGGCGCTGAGTTTCAGCGCGTGGTGTCTCATCGCAGACACTGGTAAAGCAAGCAGAGGTAAGGATACTTTCCTGCCAGCCTCTTTCCGTAAAAATCTCCACTATCACCGCCGTGTGGTCTTACCAAATCAAATTTGTTTATCGGTTGTGATTGATAGTCTTGTCAATCAGGATGCAAGGCACATCAGCTGAGCGATCAGATATCTTCTTACTTGATGGTGATTAAGTCCACAGACTTCGCCACCGACAACCGAGGTCTCTTGAATGAGGCCAACGGCCGTCATCTACACACGGTGGCCGGTCTTCCCCTGAAGCACTTTTAAATTGCTCATTTACCCTCTGTGAGCGATCGCTGGATGGGGCCGTGCGTTTTCAAAACCCCCTTCCGATTGCCCAATACTTGACTAGAAAAAGAGCTTATGTTTTACTCCCGCTAGCAGCATTACCCACTCCCGATGTACTGGACTGGCAGGCGCACTGGCACGCTGGAATCACAATGAAAAAGCCAGGACTGGTATGAAGGGGCTGGGAACCGATTTTTCTGGACACACGCAAGATAGAGGACGCATCCTGACTGCAAGTCTACATTGAGTCTTGTCTCAACGCACCAGTCGTTGCGGATTCTTTTCCCTCCAGAAGCCGGGAATTGGTGAGCCCCAGTCTGAGGAGACCCAAGTGGTAGGGCAACGGGAATCTTTGCTCGACCAAGCGGTGCAGGTCATGCTCCCCCAAGGCAATAACCAAGTGAGTGGTTGGACCCTGGTTCAATCTCTGCACGACTGTTTAGTGCTCAGTGTGAAGAAGACTTTCAGCACCGACGGTTGCCAGTATCTGTACACTGGGAATGGCGGAACTGTGTGGGAAATACCTCCACCTCCACAAGTAAGAGCTCGAATTGTCACTTAGCCCAACTAATGTTGCGATGGCGGCGTTAGAGCAGCTGAGCCAGCCTGAGTGGGGAATACACCCCCAAATTCCGGCCCCATCTCACCATTCGCTCTTTCGATCGACAATGGCCTCCTGCACAAATGCCAATTGCTCAGGTGTCAGAGGGGTATTCGACGGATCAGCCGCATTGAAGTTGTAGCTGACTCACGATGTGAGTTTTTGGGATTCTTGGTTTTTAGTTCAGTGAACTGATCCTCAAAACGAACTCTTTGAGCTCTGATATATTCGCCCTGGCACCAAAGAGCCTCTGTCATGGGATAGCCATTTTAAATAGTCTGGTTAAAGCGTCTCTTTTCCTTGCTAATGAGGAAGACGTGGAAAAGTTCCTGTTGATCGCTAGCTTCTTTTGAAGGTTTTGAAGGTATTCATTCTTTCTTCGAATGAAGTATATTTGGCCATAACTTGGGGAGTAGCTGTTTTTTTGTTTGTTATTTCTTGTGTGTGTTTTTTGTAATCCATAAATGACCCCAAGGAGGTCGACTATGCCAGAGCCAGTTGTCATGGTAAGCCTATTTAAAACTGGAAGTATGCAGAGTTCGCAAACAAGAGACCAGGCTCCCCACGGATTGCGTAATTTTTATGCACCGCATGATATTGATATCAATGAAAAGGATTTGTTAAGAAGATAACAAAAATAATCTAAGTAAGTCATTCTAAATTCAACATGGCGGACTCTCAAAGATAGCGGTCAAGTTAGTTAGACTAATAAACAAAAAATTAATTGATTAAAAAAAAAATTTTGAAGGACAAGTTATTAAATGAATATTATCAACTGAATTATCAATTTAATAAAATAATATTGTATAAATTTGTGTCTGGAGACTTACCTATTTTATTGTGATTACATATTTATTTTTGTCCAGAGTCAAGTTAAATATATACTTTTAGCAAGTAAAAAAGCTATAGTCGATATTCCGACTATAAGATACTCGTGCTCAGCTTTTATTCAATATTCGACACACTCAAAAGAATGCAACACTTTGGGATAGACCTAATTCATATGAGCGACCATTGCTTGAGCAGGTAGAAAACCTGCTTTTCGCCACAGCCGCAGCAAATGTTACACGAGTGCCTCTAAAATGTTGGTATTCCTTTGATTTTGTCCGTTGACTGAGTCAAAAGCAACAAGTAAGGAAAGCTGGCTTCGGCTTGCCGAATGGGGATGGAGTGGATACAAAATGAATTTGTTTTAGTTTGGATGAAAAAGTTATGCTACTAAATGTTCATTCCGGAAACATTCGGTCATATGGTACCTATATGATATAGTTGTCCTATCTTTATCAGATCCGGCCAGCAGATGTGGCGCCTCCTCAAATAGATACAAACCGAATTTAAGTGTTCATTCTGGAACAATCGGTTATATGGGAGCTGTATGATATAGTTGTCCAATCTGGATAAAACTTGAACTTAACCAGCGTGCAGACTAAAGAAGCATCAGCTCTGTAGCTTTTAAGACTTCTGAGATTTTTGTGTTGAAACAGACTTAGCTTGTCACGCTGATCAAGGATATATATACTTTATCTGGTCGGATATGCTTCTTTCTATGCGTTACAAATATCGTGACAAAATTATAATAGCCTCTGCAAGAGTATAAAAAAGCATAGAAGGCAAAACCCGATAAAATCGGTCATGTGGAAAATATATGATATATAGTTGTCCGATCTTGACCAGATCGGGCCAGCGGTCGAGGGGCGCCTCAAATGGATACAAAATTTTGAGTGTGTCGAATATTTAATAAATGCTTAGTACAAGTATCATATATTGGGAATATCGACTATAGCGTTTTTACTTGTTTAAATATTGATTTGCATAAAATGCCAAAGTTATTTTCGGTTAGTGTTAGCCCAAAATGAAAACCACATTCTTATGTTTATTTCTAGGGGCCAGATCTACTTTTTAAGATATCTGCAAAGTTACAAAAACTTTTTTATTATTATGAAATTATAAAATTTTTAATTCTATTTCAGGTTAAAGGTTAAACTTGCAAGAGTATTTTATCTGTCTTTGCATGGCAATAAAAGTGTTATGCGATTCATCAACTATCGAAAAAAGAAATGTTGGGTCAATATCTGACCAAAGTAACACAAATTCGGTAACTGAATTAAATGCAGTTGATATTGTTATGAGTTTATCTCCAAAAGACATACTTATTCCGTCGGAGTCTTCCCAAAATCACCAAATAGATACTCTCTCAAAAACGAATATAAACGAATTATCGCCGCAAAATACGGTTTCAGCTGCAACCGCAGCAGCGGTTGCACATCACCACCACAGTCTTTCTAGCCTTCATCATATCCAAAGTCTGCACAACCAACATCAGAATTCGATATTTAATAATAACCACTCAACACCATTTAGTGTAACCGATATTCTCAGTCCAGTAGAGGAATCATATCGCAAACTGGAACTTAACGGAAATCCCCCATCTCCGTTTCGGTAAGTTATAAAACATATATGTTATATAATAAATACTATTAAATAGCAATTTAACCGATAAACTTTAACAAGAATAGTCACAAAACTAAAGGATCAACTTTCATTGCTAAAATTTTCACTTGAATGTAAAAAAACAAGAAAGGAAAGCTATCTTCGGCTTGCCGATCTAGATCAAATCTAGGCGAAGTCGATACAAAGGATGCAAGATGAATTTCTTTTAATTTGGAAGAAAAACAGTGTTCATTCAGGAACAATCAGTTATATGAGATATATATGATATAGTTGTCCGATCTGGACAGAAGTCGAACTTGGCCAGCCTGCAAACAAAGTCAAAGACAAAGCATCTGTGTTGAAACAGACGGACATGGTTATATCGATCCCCTTGTCATGCTGATCAAGAATATATACACTTTATATAGTAGGAAACGCTTCTTTCTATTCGTTGATAACTTCCTGACAAAATTAAAATACCATTTTGTAAATAGTATAAAAACTATTAAGTAAGAACGCTATAGTCGATATTCCGATTATAAGATCCTCATACTCAGCATTTTTTTAATATTTGATTCACTCAAAAGTATGCTACACTTTCTGATTTTTATATCCTGTACCTATAGTACAAGGGTATATTAAGTTTTGTGAAATGTAGAAATGCAGAAAGAAGCTCTTCAAGCTACATAAAATATATATATATTCTTGATCAGCAAGCCATGTCCGTCTGGATGATCTTGGAAAAGTTGTATTCCAATTTTCCATATATATGTACCCAGATCAAGATTATTTTAGTCTTTTGCCACGCTCACTTTTTAGGGTACCCCCCATACAAACTACAGAAAATGTTAGTGTTTTTATTTCATAGCTGTTTTGTTTTTCATTGGAATTGAGCCAAATTTGGGGATTATGTGTCCTAGAGGCATCTATATCAACTGACCAAATTTCGGATCGGGCCACTATATCATATAGCCCCCATAAAACCGATTTTTTCGAAATGAACACAAAATGAACTCCAAAACAAACCAAATTTCAATTATAATAATTTTATGAGGTCCCACGTATGTTGATCAAATTTTATTCAGATCGGGCAACTACCACATATAGCTCCATATAACCGATTTTTCGAAATAAACACAAAGTGTTTCGCTTACTCTTAATGCAAAGACAAAGAGATTATTGTAGTTAGAACAGAGGATACGAAAAGGTTCATGAAGGACATACAGTGCTGAAGGTAGATACGAACATAATTTCTAGTTCTACGAGGGAAAGAAAAACTAATTTGATTCATTAAAGTCGGCGAGATAATTTCAACACTAATCAGCTTATGTATAAAGATAACATTAAGAATAATTCTACGGGTTTCAAGACATGGAAGGTTTATTATCAGAAGCCTACTTGAATATAAAGGAAGCGGGCTACTTTGAACCCAATTCAAACCACGGAGAGCAAACAGTAAAAATTTCACTTGAACAGACTCAATGCAGTCCTAGTGATTCCTGTATCGAGGACGCCAAAATTGGTCGGACCAGAGAACTGTATAGTAATTTAGCTGTATAAGGGTCTTTAAATTCCTTCTAACATCGCTTAATAAAACCTTTAACTTAATTGATGGTAATTTAAATGTGTATGTTAAATTGGAATTTAGGGTCCAAGTCATCTTCGGTATCGATCCGATCGTTAAGAAGGTAATTTCTCTGAAGCGGTATACTAAATGCAAAGACATTTAGAACAGTTGGGATTTAGGAAATTGGCCTGACACCACGATTGGAAAGCATTGGAAAACAACCTAAAATGAGAGGAAAAATCGTTCAAGGACAATCAAGATCAACATTAGTACATGAGAATGGGATAGTAAAAATTGAAATTGAAAAATTGAAAGTGCACACAGAACCTAACCATCAAGTTTTCTGCTTTTGTTTAAAGAATGCGAAGTAGCAATTACGAAAAAAAGTAATACCAGTGTAAACAAAATAAAAAATTTACAAACACTTTTCTGAGAGACATGCTTAAAAGTGAAATGAATGAGACCCGTGAAAGTCAAGACAAAGGTGCTGACCTTAATTGACAAGAGTAAAACAATGTGAGTCCCTGATAAAACCATCTTAAAAATGGAAAATCTGGACTGAGAAAGCTGTTTGATTGCACGCGCCCGAATGTTGTGAAGTGCATTACAATAGGTGATGTAACATACTTTATATTGGACTCAAGAACGTTATTAGACCCACAATTTTATATTCAATTGAAATATAGTAATATAAATGAAGTGAATTTAAAATTTTGGAATGATAAATTTGACGGCAAGTTCATTGTTTGGTATGCTATTTGTTGATGTTGTCAGTAAAGCACACAATTTGTTCCCAAACACACTATTAGGGCCGATATTTACCAAAAGTATATTTAAAAGTATATAACACCATAGTAAAAGAAATATAAAGTGTTAAATATATTTTGAACTGGTTTCACTAGTTCCCACTACTTTCATTACACTATTACTATCCTGAATGGAATCAATGTACGTTGACAAGCACAAACGCTCCACAAATTCGACCAATTGAAAGATATAGTGATATTGTGAAAAGAATCGTAAAGAAAGAACAGCTAATTACCCATATCACAGAAAAGTTTAAAAAACCGGAACGAGGAGGGCAGGATAGCCACAACATCGCCCTTGTCCGATAAAAGAGGACGAACTTAAATTTTCCTGTACATTATATTAATGGAAATTATTAAAATCAAATAAAACAAAAAAAGTCTAATACCGGCATCTGTAAAACTATCGAAATGATGACAAATACTAAGTGTGCAGTTTGTTTGATAAATTAATGCGGAGCTTAAAAGAAGTGTTTTTAAACAGAACTTTCTGTGTCGAAGTATAAACAGTCGGAAATCCACTCAAAAAGATGTGGATGAAGCGAAGGAAATCCAATTTACTTATAAGTAATTCAGTGTACATGATGTCAGTTTGCATATTACTCTTAAATCCTTGTAAGACAAAAGAAGAAATAATTAGTAGTGGTAGACGTACGACTCATAAACACATGCTGAGAAGATGAAATTCTGGAACCACAAGAAAGCTGTGACTGCGAAGTTAAAATTTGTTCAAGAATATGAGTTTAAGAATAGCGGCCAGTTTTTTATATGCCTTTATAGTTTTGGACATCAGTCTTGCTTCTTTTTTATGAAAAAGAAAGATTAACGACTCCTTCCAGAAAGAAGGGAAAGACGAAGAATTCAAAGATTAGCTTCCAGTAATTAGGAGAGGAGGGATGTTATTAGGTCTAACGTAAGAGAGGAATAGGCTGTCTAAAAAAACTATGCAAAACGGCAATGCCTTGATCTTTTGGGACGTGTAATGAAGAATGGAATTTGATTTCAGGATGCTGAAGCGAACTTATTCTTGACACAGATGTACTGGAAGGGTCAGCAGCAAGATGAAATTATAAAATCATAAGATCAAATCATAAATTATTTCTCATTAAGAAAATTAAGTTGAATTGGTTCCGACGAAAAGCCGAAATCCACAGTAGTCACGCTTTAAATATTAATATGTGAAAATCAGACGATAGGCTATCAGTATAAAATTTAGAACGGATGAATTTAAGGCCTCTAACATTTTGGTAATCAAGAAAAAAAGAAATTAATTTTTTGGAACTCTATTAGAGGGTACAGATTGCTCTGGTGCTCAGGAAATAGACTGATTTTATAAATTTTGTCGTGACTTGAATATTTCTACCTTAATTTAACGTACGCTGATGATATGACAATTATGTCACGTCATAAAACCCCTGACGAGGCGGTTAACAAGCTGGAAAAAATAGCAGATGCGGTGGCTACACTTACAAATAATATGATATGATAATAATAATATGATAATATGAGTAGTATCTATTTGAGTATCTATGAGTATCTATTTTATCGCACATTTCCTTCAAAGCAGACTCTGAGGCTAGTCTAGATTTAAAGACCATCTTCGGCTTTGGATTGCCGATACGAGGTCTTGGCTGTGCGTTCGTAGTTGTTAAAACCTGGGATTAGTCACCAATCTAGAAAGCGCGGCACAAGAAAGGTTGACAGTGTTAGCCCTTAAATACCCCTGCCCACAAGGAGAAGGAGCAGTTCTTCTGCCTTCGCCATCCACATTATTGGCTGGAGGGCAATGGGAAGTACTTGCGGCTTGGGCTGGGGAACTATGAACGAAACAGGAGTTGTAAAGGCAACAAGCGAGGTAGTACGCTCAGGAGTTTGGAGCACTCCAGTGGACGGATCACAGGAGTGTACCTGCAGTCTAGACATACCCAAATCATTATTCTTTAGTTTAGGCATTTCCACTTAGAAAGAATTGAAATTTTATACGAGCTTCGAAACCGTTTCGTTTAATTGTCAAAAGCCAGCGTAAAAGGCCTTTAAGCCGTCCTTTACGTTCCTTAAAAAAGCACTTATCTCGGCCTTAGCTAGTTGACACGACTAACAAGTAAACTTCAATACCTTATCACTATAATTCAATGGTACCGGGCCGATACACTTGTAGTAAATGGTAGTTTCACATTATAGCAATAAAATAGAGGCTTATCAGGATCTGCCTTGATTGGGCACGACTTTTTATAATAGACAGACATTGTTAGTACAAATTAACTAACAAGTGGGTTCAATAAATTTGGCTCGGGGCAGGTGGTAAAATCGAACGAAATAGCTGCATAACACAAAAGCAAAATAATGATAAGCAATAATTGCACTTCGAAGCAGAGACGCGAGAAAATGGGAATAGAAAAGAGATAGACGAAAGCATATACTAAGCGCACAGTTAAGTTAACAAGCAGAGCACAAACACGAGAGGTTATGCGAACACAAATACAAATGCTATAGGCAATTAAAGAATATAACAACGAAGATTGTGTGGCAATGCATGCTTTAGGCTTATGATTTAGTCAACTCGTTTTAATTGCAATAACCATTAGAAAGTAAGCAAGCAGTAAGTAAGCAAAGTTTACATTAAACCGAAACCGAGGTTAAGAACAATAAAAACAAAGACACAACTGAAAAAATTAATTAGAATGAAGTATGTAAAAAAGCAACTGTCGAGGAAAATAAAGGAAGCATCTCCGACCCCATAAAGTATATATATTCTGAACTAGCACGACAAGACAAATCGATATAGCAATGTCTGTCTGTCCGTCTGAATGTTTCTATGCGAACTAGTCTCTCAATTTTAAAGCAATAGAGCTAAGATAAAAATTGTTTTTTTCATACTTTTGAGTGTGTCTGAATGTTGACTATAGCATTCTTACTTGTTTTATATCTGAACTGAAGCAATTTGGTATGTGTCACTTTTAACAAATATTATCCGAATCGGACAACTATATCGTATACCTCCCATATAAAATGTCACATGGCACACATGGTATCTCAGTTCGCATTACGCTGAAAGGGTCTTAACCAAAACAGAAGAATGCTATCTCTCTCTAAACTAAAAAGCTATTTACATTTAAGTATGTTTGTATGTATATATATATAATAATGAAATGATGTTTGTATGCATAAGTGAATTTATGTATGGGCGTGAATGGCAACGGTATGCAGTACCCCGCACAGAGACATCTATAAGCTTGGCTTTTCTTACTTGTTTTAAGGTGGATTATTTAGTCTAATTGCCGACTCCTAAAATCGAGCGTATGCATGTATTTCTGTCTGTCCACTATATATATATATATATATATATATATTTATGGCACAGGTCAAACGGAAATAGGTAGGACGCCGAAACTTTCACACATATTAGATTTTATAATATAGGCGCACACTAAGGATTCGTCTTTAGCAAGTTCCAACTGCAAATGGGTCAAAATCAAGGTCAAGGATTGTATGGATGCAAGGGGCAGAACAACCAAAAAATGAATTGCCCAACCAACCCGTTAACACCGATTATATGTATGTATGTGTGTCTAATACTATAGATTTAGATTAAGGATAGATTCGATACTCGATTGTGATACAAAAATATTTAATGATAAAACAAAGATGATTCATATTTACAATTTTTATACTCGTACTCTTGTAGAGTAATATTCTTGATCAGCATCAATAGCCGAGTCGATCTAGCCATGTCCGTCTGTTCGTATGAACACCTAGAACTCGGAGACTATAAGAGCTAGAGAGACCCAATTTGGTATGTAGACTATCCTTGTGGGGCGTAAGATCAAGTTTGTTTTTAAATTTTGCCACGCCCCCTCCCGCTCCCGCAAATGGCAAAACTTTATATCTTCCACAAATATTAACGCATTTAGTTGAAACTCGGTCTGTATATGTGTAAGTCACATAATCTACCGATTTGCTAAGATCGGATAATAATTGTAGACAAAATCGTAAAAAAAACATTTTGTATGAAAACAACCCACCCCAAAACAGGAAGAAAAAATTCTTTTTTTTTTGAGTGTATCGAATATTGAATGAATGCAGAGTACGAGTATCTTATAGTCGGAATATCGACTATTATGTGAGTATGAGATTGCAAGCAAAATGTAATATAACTGGCCAGTTCACCATTCGTTTTCCAGGCTTAATTTTTGTTAGTTCTCAAGAAAGCTTAAACAACGCATGCACAGCTTCGTAACAATATAGTTTGAGCTTGTGCGTTGGCTTTTTGATCGTTAAGTTTGATTTTGAATCTCTCTTTATTTTCAAACTGCATATCAGAAGCATTTGGGGAAAAGCAAAAATATTTAAAAAAACAAAATGCAATATATTTGAAACTATTTTTCCACATATATAAGGTACTGTATTTGTGTATGTGTATGCGACAGGTATAAGGAAACGTCTATATATCTTTGATCAGCATCAACAGGCCACATATAGACGCAAAATTCAGGTCTAAGGGTATATGGAGGCAAGCGGTGCACCGTTCTTCTCTTAGCGCCTAAGCTATATAGGTATAGAAAAACCTAAATATCGATAAATATCGATATACGTCGTTTTCTAAAATTTCTTTTACAAATCGCCCAACAGAAGATGAATAGCCAATATATCGATATACGAACAAGCCGATATACCGATATGTATCGTTAAAAAGAAAACAAAACTATTTTGATGTAAAATGTATAATGTACGAAACAACATATGTCTGCGTGAACAACAAAAAATTATCGATAAATTTCGTTATCAGATTGTTTTCAGATGAGGGGCCCTCTTGCAAGAAAAACAACAACAAAATCACTAAACCGCTGGCGGCTACGCAAACAGTACCATATCTAGCATTTCTGTTTTGTCTTAATCATTTTATACTCGTACTCAAGTAGAAACGCCAAAACGCGTTCAATGTCTGGAGTAACATAGAAACAACGCGATCTTCTTGCATGAAACTTATTTAAGCGTCGATGTAGCTTGCGATGTTGTGCTAAAGTACGGAAGCGAGATTCAGTTGCCCGCTCATAGCCTAGAGAGGATCCGCTTGTTGCAAAATACTGCTGCCCCTGCCCGCTCTGCCCGCTTAATGACCCCTACATATCGTGCGGAACAGGATGCAATAACCCTTCCTTTGGTATATCTTCTTAATATGAATGGTATAGCTTTCCATTTGAATTTTGTATGATTTGTATGATTTATATAAGCATATTTCCTACTGATCTGCAAGATATACTCAAATTGGATAGTTGTATGTATGGTTGTATGATATTCCAATGAAAACAATTTTTATACTCGTACTCTAGTATTGTATTCGTGAAAATGTGTGTAACAGCAAAAAGGAAGCATCTAAGACCCCATAAAGTATAAATATTCGTGATCATCATGAACAGCCGCGTCGGACACTATAAGAGCTAGGATTACCAAATTTTTTTTATGTAGACCCCCCTGGGGAAGCGTCAGAGGAAGTTTGTTTTTAAATTCTGCCGCGCCCCCTCCCCCTGCCGCCCTAGCAAACCGAAAAACTTTATATCTTCCACATTTATATAAGCATTTGTATAAGCACGATTTGCCGAGTTTTGTTAAGATCGGATAATAATTGTAGACAAAATCGTTAAAAACAAAAACAAAATTTTTGTTCATACCTTTGAGTGCGTCGAATATTGAATATATGCTGAGTACGAGTATCTTGTAGAGCAATATTGACTATAGCGTTCTTACTTGTTTTTGTTAGCATTTGGTCTTCGCTTTCATAGCCAGGAACATGGGATTTAAATCGCTCACTGAGACACATACACATAAAAACATACTGTCATGTGTTCAGTGATCTGCATTAGTGTATGCATATGCAAGCATGCAAATGAAAATTTTACAGGTATAGTTCATATATATATATATATATATATATATATATATATATATATACGGCGGTGTCACGGAAATCTCTTCCAATCATATTCCAATTTAAAGCCCTATTACTATTGAAAGCTATATTGATTTTCTGATAATTTGAATTCATTTGATTATAACATTCTATATCAAAAATTTATTCATTCTGCATTTTACGAATTCACTAGATTAAAAATTAACCTCACCATGCCGTGGAGACTCATGAATCCAACCAAACAGTTACCTGCCGCCAACTTGCTGCAAAATGAGTTCGAAATAATTCGAAGACTTTTATTGAAAAGTCTATTACTTTTTGTTTTAAATTAAAGTAAGAAATGTATATGAATACATGTTATGAAACATAGTCATATTTTAAGTAGCATTATATTGCGTTTTCATTTGGTTTTTGTCACTGGTAATTAATGTCAAATACAAGATGAAGAATGTTTACTTTTTGTAAATAGCCGACACCAAAGAAACAAAGCGAAGCGGCCAACTACAGTATTGAAAAAATAGATCCATGTGGTACATCATCTTTTATTAGATTGAATATCATTACAATTGTATTTAAATTATCACACTGCAAATGTCAACACAAACAGTTTATGTATTGCATGGAAACCATCCAAAGTGCTAAAACTCTGGCTTATGTTAAGTCTGAGCAACACATCGCCAGTGCTTTCTTTGAATGGTTTCCTCCTGCAGTTTTAATTTCCGCAGAAAATGTATTGCAAATAAACGCAACAGACGTTTACCAAAATAAAATAAGCAAATGCGTTTGTCATTCACAATGTTGTATAACAAACTGTTGGGCATAGCAGAGTTGTCAGGCCTGATAAAAAGTTGGGCGCGCATTTGAAAAATCAAAAATTGAATATTTCTGTTTACAATAAAAAAGCATTTCCAAATACTTTAGTATATCTCATATCCAGTTCTAATTTGCTTGTTTGCAAGTAAGACACCCACATATATCGATAAATATCGATACATCGGGCTTTATACAACACTACATAGCTACTGATTTTCCCCTGCTTGATATTAGTATACTGAAAAATGATTCCAAAATAATAATGGATATGTAAATCAATTAATTTGGTTTCCAAACGATTAATATCGATATATCAGCTTGTCAATATAATAGCCCTTCATCTTCTATTTAACGATATTATTACATTTATAATTATCGAGATTTCGGTTTTCTACACCGATATATACTCTTGGATCTTCCCCTGGCCGTTAGAACACAGTAAAAAGCATTGCGATGGGTAAGAAAAGAACAGTGACCTTCATTTTGACCCACTTGCATTGGGACCTTTGCAAAATGGCTCCTTAGTGAACTATACCTTGCATACAAATCCTACTTGTTTGACCTGTGCGATTACCATCAGTTAGTGAGCAATCAGTCAGGACAAAGAACTTTATACAGCACGCGCACATACACACATCACACTCATCCATAAATATGTCTTTAAGAGTATACATTTTTCTAAAAATATAGAATTTCTTGATTTTAAGGCGAATTTAGGCTTTTTTGAGTATATGTATAAATAACGCCCACGGGAAGATCAAGGGTTTTAAAAAGGCGCGTCAACCAAGGTAAACAATTAAAGGAAATCGTAAAGGTATGAATATTTAACTACGAACCAGAAATTAAATAAAATGGTAAAGAAATTGAAATATTGCAAAATTGTGTTCGGTAAATAAGTGTAAGAATTAAAACAAAAAAGCTAGCTCTCCAGCGAGTACATCTGAAACATTTGCGCAACGAAAACCCAGAAGAGTTCGTGTTGGCAATGTTGGAGCCCGACGAGCACCCCACCTTAACGGATGCGCCTATTGTAGAGCCTATAAATTAAAAAGGGAAAAAAGGAATATGCTGCGGGGGTGCAAAGTAAAACTGTGAACATTTAAATTGCCACATGAATCATTGTCTATTTTGGTATCCGGCGAAACAAGACGATCAAAAGAGCGTCCGCCTCTCCGGGTTAGCTTGTAAGCATTGTTTGTCCACTGTTTGTGGCTCACGAATCATGAGCTACCTGACACTATAATACTTTGTACGAATTATTCAAGGCGGGGTAGAAGTTTTCCTTAACACCAGAGGGTTGGAGTTTTCAAAAACATAATTATTTTCGTTAAATAATTATGTACAAAATATCAGGAGACAAAGAATTCAATTGATTCCCGGGTGGAAGGACGTGTGTCAAAATTTTTAAACTAAATTATCTTGATTTAAAATTTTTTACTATTGCTCTTCCGATATCTAGATGTTTATAAGGAAAGACAGATAGATAGACAGATAGACAGAATTCGCTAGTTCGGCAAGGATATTGATCCTCACATAAAATATATATAGCTTATGGGGTCGGAAAAGGCAAGTTTACAGAGAAGTTGTGTAAACGGCTCTTAGTCCTTCCTATATAATTCCCAAAATGGTATACTTATTCATTATACCTGATAGGAAGCGGTCGACAACATATGTTATTAAAATGTCAAAATATATATAAATATATATATATGGGATCTATATATATATATATATATATATATATATATATATATATATATATATATATCCCACAAGTCTTAGGAGCTATAAAACTAAATAGTTTAGATGCTGATTAAATACAAGATTCATCCGGATCGAACGAATATATCATATAGCTGCCATAGAGCCGATTTCTTCAGAAGAAAAGTTTTTGTTTTTTTTTTATCGAAATTGATTAATACTTAAGACAGCTGGAAAATATATTGAAATCTGACCTTTTTGTAGAAAAAACGAAACTCGTATATCAATTAAAAATGCTAGTATTTTAAAAGATTATGCAGTTATAATTATAAACTTATTACCTGATATTTTGTTAATATAGATCCAATTCGAGTGGTAGCAGTATTAACTCTCCTGGAACGTTAAATACTTCAACTATGGCAAATCCATATGCCATGGGATCTCTATATCATAGTCCCGGAGTGCAAAGTTATTGTGGGCCCACGGATAACTTATCATTGGCTGGTCATTATACGGACATGAGAAGCTCTGCATCATGGTATGGGTCGACCGCAAACGATCCAAGGTTTGCAAGTAAGTAGAAATATCTTCTTTTTTTTTGCCAAATATATATATATATATATATATATATATATATATATATATATATATATATGTGTGTATATATATATATGTGTATACATGTTTTTTTGTCCTGACTGATTGGACAGGCCAGCCATAAGAGCTAGACGACTGATTTGTATACAAGTGCGAAAACACTAAAAGCCATATTGCAATATTCCATCAGCAAGTGAGTGAAAATCGAGGTCGAAGTTAGTATAAAAGGCTAAGCAGCAGAAGCAGCCACGCGATATCAACAGCAAAAAGAGTCTTCGTTGGCGTAACATGCACCCATTAAAATACCATTTATTTTGCATAGGCGAGATTAAGTGGCTTCTCTTAAAATTGTAACTGCACGCACTTCATCTTTCCCTCATACACATATATTATATTATGTAATGCTCTCTCACAGAGCAGTAAATAAACGCAAGAACACTTTTTGTGGTACTCATGCACTTTCTGTATACCGTACAGCTAATTTTACCATCCACCAAAAAACTGTGATGCTATATTCAATTTTTTAGGAAGTTTTCAACTCAAAAAAAAAATATATATACAAAATATATATATTTTTGATAAGCACTACAAGGAGAGTTGATATAACCATGTCCGTCTGCCCGACCGTTTGTTTTAACCCCGATATCTCAGAAGTCTTAAGAGCTACAGAGACCAGATGCTTCTTATATCTCCACGTTGATTGAGTTTAAAAATCCTAAGGATTGGATTGAGTTTGGACAACCGTATTATTTAGATGCCGTAGAACAATTTTTTTCAGATGCTTGTCCATGAAAACAAAGCTATTTGTTTCAAACATTTTAAAAAAGTAAAATTTACGATAAATATCATGAATTTGAAAACCAATTGTAAGCATATTGTACCATTCAACATTCTTTTAGAACTACGATTACTCCAGCCAACTCGCTAATAATGCGATCTTAATGCAAGAAATAATTCCTTTGTGCGAGAAGTAAGGCAATTGCAAAAGATTGTTGCCCATTGTTCTCGCCTACCTAGCCCTAAATATCGTGTCTCTCTGTTGATACATGAAGCTATGAACGAAATAAGTTCAAGAAATGTTAATTTAAATTTACAATGTGAATTGTATATAAGCTTCGGCATGCCGAAGCGCACCTTCCTTTCTTGCTTTATTTATTTATTTGTACATACTTATACACGATTACATACATATACTTGGTGCACTTGACATTTTCTGCTGTCTCACCTTTATATCTCTCAAAAACAAACAAACAATGCAAAATTGCTAATAATATAGAATTTGTTGGGGACATTTGTACAAATCTGAATAAAACTTTTTTGTAAATATAGTGAACTAATCGCGAGATATTTGAAAAATAAACTTTTTTTGAAAAAAAAAAACAAGGAAAAAATGCATACTAAAAATTATCTTGACCATATCACAAAAAACTGGGGATGATAACAAAATAGGTGTATTATAGTATCAAGGGTAGGTAGCTAAAACACAATTTCCTATCATAGTCCATGTGGCATAACTAGTTTAATAGTAATAAGCAAGGAAACTCCTCTTATTTGCGTAAAAAGCATGAAAAATGTGGCATAACTAGTTTAATAGTAATAAGCAAGGAAACTCCTCTTATTTGCGTAAAAAGCATGAAATTGAAAAATGAAAATTAAAAAAATTCAGACGTGGTGAAAAATTTGAACTATATATTTTTATAGCCACCAAGACAAAGTAAAAGAAGTTCGTGTGGCAAAAACTTTTATTTTGCCGACCAGGGTTATTTTTAATGAAATTAATATGAAAGATTTTCGGATTACAAAATACATACTATAATGGAAGCTAAGTTTAGTTTTAGACCGGTAAGAAACCATTTCTGCACGGCACTTGAAAAATGAATTTCTAAATGCCAGTTTAATGTATATGCATATAGATATTTGTACATATGTATGTCTGTATTGATCCAAACTGCTGTGAAAACATTTGATGGAAAGAAATACAAACTAAAATAAACGCAATGCACTTGAAATGCTGCATGTTTTTAGTGATATACTCATAGTAGATGAGATATAATTGCTGAGTCACGCAATCAATGAAGATTTTTCAGCTCAATGTTTATTTAAAATCAAAAAGGTTTGTGTGTGAAAAAGTGATTTTACATTATTTGTATGTCATTGTTTACTCAAGAATTGAAAAGATGATGAGTTTCTTTATATATATGACGATTTCCACAACTCACTCACATATGAATGTGTGCCTCTTTTTATGACGTGACAGAGCGAATATTCAAATGTTAAGCTTCTTATATCGGCTTTGTAACAATTTAGGTAACTGAAATGTGTTTTTAAACGAGAAAGATATGCTGCTCCTATGTTAGCCATATGATTTAGCAGTCCGATCCGAACCAATTTAAATATTTATAAACACAAATAAAGTTTTCCACACTGGTTACTGTAATTTGGATGGAAACTAAAAAAATTGTCCTCTAAATATTTATTCTAAAATAATCGGTTCTGTATTATTATAGTTGTCCGAGAGCACGAATTGTATAAAAATACACAATATATATTTACCACTGCAAAGGCAGGCATTTTCGGAAAGAAATCATAAAATTTTTGCATAGGGGGACTTTTAATAAAAATTTAAAACTATTTTTTAGCATTTTTTAATTTTGAATGTTTGAATGTTTTTTTTTTTGGTTTTTGAATGTTGTGAAGCTCGCTGTCTGTCGACAATTTCAAAAGATTTTGCGTAATAAGACCAAAGAGCGAAAGACTTTGAAGAAAGATAAGTATAGAAGGATTATAAAACATATTTTGTCGTTCTCTGGCAGCAAAATGATATGACAGACTTGGAAGCTGTTTGAAAACTCATATACCATATTAAGAGCAGCAAGTTTTTAGTAAGTTTTCATTCTGACGAAATCGGTAGTCTGAAAGTGGAGCATCGCATGACCAAAACGCGTTCAATGTCTGGAGTAACATAGAAACAACGCGATCTTCTTGCGTGAAACTTATTTAAGCGTCGGAGGAGCTTCCTAAGTCGTGCCACAGAATGGAAACGAGATTCAGTAGCCCGCTCATAGACCAGAGAGGATCCGCTTGTGCAAAAAGAAGGTTGCAAAATACTTCAGTAGCAAAATACTGCTGCTCCCGCCCGCTGAATGAGCCCTACATATTGTGCGGCGGAACAGGATGCAATAGCCCTTCCTTTTGTTACATCTTTTTAATATGAATGGTATAGCTTTCCATTTGAATTTTGTATGATTTGTATGATTTATATAAGCATATTTCCAACTGATCTGCAATATATACTCAAATTGGATAGTTGTATGTATGGTTGAAAGATATTCCACTGAAAACAAATTTTTATACTTGTACTCTAGTATTGTATTCGTGAAAATGTATGTAACAGGCAGAAGCAAGCGTCTAGACCCCATAAAGTACATATATTCTTGATCAGCATCAACAGCCGAGTTGATCTAGCCATGTCAGTCTGTATGAACACCTAGATCTCAGGAACTATAAGAGCTACTGAGACCCGATTTGGCGTATAGACTCCCCTTGTGAAGCGTCAGAGCATTTTTTTTTAAATTATGCCACGCCCCCTCCCCCTGCCGTCCTCGCAAACCGTAAAACTTTATATCTTCTACAAATCTTAACGCATTTAGTTGAAACTCGGCTTGTATATGTATTAGTACATAGTCTACCGATTTGCCGATTTGTTAAGATCGGATAATAATTGTAGACAAAATCGTAAAAAAATTGCATGACAACATGTTTTTATACCCGGTACTCGTAGCGTACGATCAGATAATAATCTAGAAAAATCCCGAAAATGCATTTCGTATGATAACCAGACACCCAAAAAATATAAATGCTGAGCACGAATATCTTATAGTCGGAATATCGACTATAGCGTTCAAAATTGTTTTTAGTATAATGCATTCTGAATGAGGCTATATTATATTTTTTAAATTTTTTAAATTTTCGGAACTGTTCCTTTTACCCGTTACATACATTTTCGCAAATACAATAAAAAAAAAATGTTGCACATTAAATAGATGCTGAGTACGAGTATCTCATGGTCGGAATATCGACTATAGCGTTCTTACTTGTTTTACTCGTACTCAAGTAGAGTAAACGAGTATATTGTCTTCGTGCAAGTGTATATAATAGGTAAAAGAAAGCGTTCCGACCCCATAAACTATAAATATTCGTGATCAGCATCAACAGCCGCGTCGGACACTATAAGAGCTAGAACTACCAAATTTGGTATGCAGACTCCCCTCGTGAGGCGGCAGATCAACTTTGTATTAAAATTTTGCCACGCCCCCTCCCACCCGCGCAATTCGATAAAGTCCTTGTATATCCCAAATATAGTTGAAACTCCCAAAAAAAAAAATATATTAAATAAAATCAAAAAGTGTTGCATACTTTCGAGTGTTAACTATTAATAAATTAAATAAATGCTGCGCTACTAAGGCGTTTTCATATGTGTGTCTTTTGGAGATGGGGTAATACAAAATGTTCTTTACGCTTTTGTCTACTATTATTATCCGATCTTAACGAAATTTAGCAAACTAATAAAGTTAGTTTCCACTAAATGAGTCAAAAATTGTAAGAGATATAAGATTTTTATTGATTTTTAAAACAAACTTGATCTGACGCCTCACAAGGGGAGACTTAGGTGTTCATGCAGACGGTCAGACGTAGAGATGGACACGTCTGCAGTCGTGCAGACGAAGTAGGCATCTGGTAAAAATTTAAGCTCTGTAGCTTTCAAGAATTCTGAAATCTTTGTGTTGAAACAGACGAACGGACGGATAGGCGGACATGGTTATATCGATTCCATTTGTCATGCTGATCAAGAATATATATACTTTTCCTTCTGTGCGTTGTAAACTTCCTGAGAAAATGAAAATGCCATTTCATAAAATGTATAAAAAGAAAGATTAACTGTTCATGGCCTAAAAATACAAGCTTTGAACCGATGGTTATCAGTTGTCAAAATGATTTACACACATTTAATCTACGTCAAAGTTATTTACACAATGCAAATTCAAGATTGGTCTTTGATTTGCGTTAAATAAGTGCAGTTTCTAGTTGATATTTCGAAGCAATAATTTGTTCGCAAATAAATTGAAGCATTCAATTAGTAAAATGACAAAAAATGACCGATACACTAAATAAATCCGGATACCTCCATATCTTAAATGGTCATGCTTTTAAGTCAGAAAAATAGTTGTGTTAACTTTATATTAATAAAATATTTTGTTTAAATTGAATACTAAACATAAGAAGCAAGAACGCTATAGTCGATATTCCGACTATAAGATACTTGTACTCATCATTTATATAGATTTGTACACTCAAAAGTATGAAAACAAATTTTTTTTTGGGTGCGTGGAGTGTTCTCATACAAACCGTTTTCTCACGATTTTATCTACAACTTGTATCCGCTCTTAACAAAACTCGGCAAGATTATGTGCTTATATATATAAAAACCGAGCTTCAACGCATTTACGTTAAAATTTGTTATCTTCCACAAATAAAGTTTTGCGGTTTGCGTGAGCGAAAGGGGGGCGTGGCAAAATTTAAAAACAACCTTGATCTGATGCCCTACAAAAGGAGTCTACATACCAAATTGGGTCTCTCTAGCTCTTACAGTCTCCGAGATCTATATTACCAGCGTACAGGAGAAATAAGCCTATGCTGAAAATTTCGGCTCTATAGCTTTAAAACTAGAGTTTAATAGGAGGAGAATATTAACTTCGGATACCTGAACTTAATATACACTTACAAGGAAAGAAAACTTAGTTGTCCGATGCTGATCAAATGCTGGTCATTAAAGCAACAAAAGCTGCTAAAGCGCATTTGCTTGTTTTAGCTTGCGAATCCAACATTACTTCTTAGCTTCATTCATTAAAACATATATTCATATTCATACTTAAAAACATATATATTATCTTGATCAGCATTAGAAAGGGAATCGGTACAACCATGTCCATCTGCTTCAACACAAAGATCTCGGAAGTCTTAAAAGCTATAAAGCTGCAATTTTTACCAGTTGCTTCCTTTGTCTGCAAGTCTGGTCTAGTTCGAGTTTTATTCAGATTGGAAAACTATACCATATTGCTCCCATATAACCGATTGTTCCGGAATGAACACTTAGGAGCATAACTTTTCTGTTTTTCATCCATATTAAAACAAAATCGTCTTCTATCCCTTGTATCCACTCCATCCAGATTTGATCTAGATCGGCTATATATTTACAATGCAAATGTTATAGCTTTCCTTTCTTGTTTTTGTTTTTTTTTTTCTTGTGGGGCGGGGCGTTCTCATACAAAATGTATTCTTACGATTTTGTGCCCAATCATTATCCGATCTTAATGAGTTTCAACTAAATGTGTCAAAAATGGATGGAAATATAAGGTTTTTATCGATTTGTGGGGACGGGAGGTGCAAAATTTTAAAACAAACTTCAGCTGACCAAACATTAGGGGGAGTCCACATACCAAATTTGGTAACTCTAGCTCTTATAGTCTCCAAGATCTAGGTGTTCGGACATGGCTAAATCGATACGGCTGTTGCTCCTGATCAAGAATATATATACTTTATGCTGTCGGAAACGCTTCCTTTTGCATGTTATATACAATTGTACGAATACACTAGAGTACGAGTATAATAAAAAGCAACAATGCAAAATGGTAAAAACGGAGTTCCATCTCGCTTTTACATGTTATTTAAGAGATCCAGAATATTTTTGTTTATTACTATTAATTAATTAAAAGTTCTTCCATAAGTCTGAATTTAATGATATTTTTCCACTTTATTTCTTAATTCAAAAATATACACAGTCAAAACTAATGATATGTATAATAAATAAATACATGCATTGGCTCAAAAAGGCTTAATGGTTTTAAAATCGGTTCTGGCATTCTCTTGTAATGAGCAAACGGCAAGCTCATCTCTGAAAAACATAAAAATATTAGATTTTAAAAATTCTTTAAAAAACATCCATTTTTATTTTTCTCATCTATATATTTCAGAACAATAGGCTTTGAGGCTGATACTAAATAAAGTTGAATTTTGTTATCTAGTGTACACTTTAGAGTGTTTTTGCATTCTTGCAAATAAATGTAACAGGCAAGTGGATCAACATAACATGTAGCTATGCCCGTCTGTCCGTCTGTTCGTCTGGAATGTCTAGATCTCGGAGATCGGTAAAGAATGTCCGGATCCCACAAGAATTCCGGAACCAGCGGGAATTCCTGATGGCGCAGAAATCTCGGTCGGCCTGAAATTTTTTTTAGCCCGATTATCCCGATCGCATCCATAATGGGAGCTATATGATATAGTGGTCCGATCTTGAAGATATGAGCAGTTTACATCAGAAACAAGTAAGAACGCTATAGTCAATATTTCGATTATAAGATACTTGTACTCTTTATTTATTTTATATTCGACACACTCAAAAGTATGCAAAACTTTTCGATTTTTTTTTTCTTTTTTTGGGTGGGGTGCTCTCATACAAATTGTTTCTTAACGATTTTGTTTACAATTATTATCTTAATGAAGCTTGCAAATCGGCAGATTATGTGCTAATAAATACATACACAAACCGAGTTTCAGCTAAATGCATTAAGATTTGTGGGCGATATTAGGTTTTTATCGATTTGCGGGGACGCGACGCTTCACAAGGTGAGTCTACATACCAAATTTGGTACCTCTAGCTCTTAAAGTCTCCGAGATCTAGGTGGTCACACGGACGGACGGACGTACATAACTAGATCGACTCGGCTGTTGATGCTGATCAATAATATATATACTTTATGGGATCGGAGACGCTTCCTTCTGCCTGTTACATACATTTGCACGAATACAATGTACTCGTTTACTCTACTAGTCTAAAGGATTTATTGCACATTTAATACTTATTTAAAGCTCACTGAAAATGTTACCATGATGTAAATAACCTCCAACCCTGAAATATACATTACATTTTCCTTAAAATGCGAAATATAATAAATCCAACTTTCAGTATCACGGCTTATGGGTACATCAGCTGGTGGATCTATGGGACATATGGGAAATATGAGTGGATTAGCAGCATGCAGCGTAAGTGATACAAAGCCTCTACAATTTCCTTTGGCGCAACGAAGAAAGCGAAGAGTTTTATTTACTCAAGCTCAGGTGAGTAAAATTTATTCATTATAGAGTAAGAGGTAACTTTTTTTAATAGTACAAGGTCTAAAATAGATCCTTTTGACATGAACATCGTCATATATGAGATACCATGCGGCGGAGATAATAGTTGAACATGCAACATATGTTGGGACAACAAAATACAAATTAACAAGTAAGAACGCTATAGTCGATATTCCGACTATAAGTTACTCGTACTTTTTATTTATTTTATATTCGAGACACTCGAAAGTGTGCAACGCTTTTTGTTTTTTTTTTTTTATGGGGTGAGGTGCTCTCATACAAAATGTTATTTTACTTTTTTGTCTACACCTGTTATCCGAATCAATGGCATTTGACAAAACGGTAGATTATGTGCTAATATATACAAAACGAGTTTCAACTGAATTCGTAAAGACTTGCTGGAGATATAAGGTTTTTATCGATTTGAGAGGGTGAGAGGTGGCGTAGCAAAATTTTAAAACAAACGATCTGACGCCTCAAAAGGGGAGTCTACATACCAAATTTTGTGACTCTAGATATCTCTGATATCTAGGTGTTCAGACGGTCAGACTGACATGGCTAGATCGGCTCGGCTGTTGCTGCTCATCAAGAACATATATACTTTATGGGTTCGGAGGTGCTTCCTTTTGACTTGTACATGCATTTGAACCAATACAATATACTCGTTTGCTATATTAGAGTACGAGTATAAAAACACGGCTAGCCCAACACAAATCAGATGTAAAACTGAGACACCAAAAATATGCGCAAAGAACTGCGCTTGCAGCACACTGTGCCCAGGACGGCCACTATCCAAATTTCGAAGCTAAAAAGATACTACAACAAGAAAAAGACAAAACTAAAAATTTGGTTTTCTTGCATTTTGATGTTTTCATGTAGTGCTTTGAAGAGACGGGAGTCTACATACCAAATTGGGTCTCTCCAGCTTTTACAGTCTCCGAGGTCTAGGTGTTCTTACGGACGGATGGACAGACGGACATGGCTAGATCGACTCGGCTGTTGATGCTGATCATGGATATATTTACTTAGGGGTCTTAGACACATCCTTCTGCCTGTTATATACATTTGCACGAATACAATATACTCGTTTACTCTACTAGAGTACGAGTATAACTACGAATTAGAAACACTAAAATGGGCGGTAGTTTGAATGGGGGCCACCCTAAAAAGTAGACGTGGGAAAAACATAAAATAAACTTGATTTGGCTACGTAGTTAAGGAAAATAAAATGCCAAATTTGAAGTCTCTATCTTTTTTTTATTTATACATCCGGACGGACGGACTGTTACGTTCTTACTTGTTTAAATGTAAAAGTGTGTATTGATGATATATAAATAGTTTTGAAATGCCATAAAGCCTGTTAAAATTGGTTGTGGCATTCGTAAGTAATGATAAAAAAAAATGCAAGCGCGCCTTTGAGAAAAGTCTACAAAATACCAGATATTGAAAATAATTTTAAAAATGTGACATCATAAATATGCTTTTAAAGCGTTTTTTTTTTCTAAACTGGGGCTACATATGTACCAGAAAAAGTAGGTTTGTAGCTTATACATAAAAAAATTTTAATTTAAAACTGAGTTTTGTCGATTTTGTCAATATTATCCATTATGAATACAGGTCAGTAGAAAATGTGGTTATAGATATACCAAACGAGTTTCAACTGGGTGTGTAATAAAATGAGAGATATTCGTTTTTATCGGCTTCGAGGGCGGAAAGGGGTGTGGCAATTTTTAAAATACTTGATCTATGTGTACACCACTCAAGTCTGCAAACCAAATTTGATGACTCGTGCTCTGATCAAGAAGGTTGGTGACATTTTCTTTTGCCTGTTACATACATCTACACCAGCGGTGGGCCCAAAAAAAAGTCTGCAGCTGACGAAAGAGCTTACAGACGAGACTTATACACTGAACGAAAAAAGTGTCAGCAAAAAACAGGCAAAATGGAATTTCGATGATCTTAAGCAATCATCGTCTCTAAAAGTTCAATTCCAAAAAATAATAACCACATAGGCGCAGCCAAAAATGCAAAAAGAAAGTTGCATAATTAATAGTATTTATAAAAACTGAATTACTCTTACAAAATTAAGTGTATATACAAAATATTATACAGAAAAATTAAACGTTTGCGTATGCTTAAGTTATACTTATACTTAATTTGATATCAAAACACTTATAATTTCAGCTTGCAATAAAAATTGTAGAGATTTATTATACATTTTTGGCATTGAAATATATTCCAAGTTTTGAAAACTTTTTGTTTTTATAAATTTGTCCAATTAAAAATTTATATGTGATATATTTTATTCAAATGTTTTTAAATAAACTATATCTATAGAAAACAAGTAAGAACGCTATAGTCGATATTCCGACTATAAGATACTCGTACTCAGCATTTATTACCTCTGAGGGGAAGGCTAAGTTTAGGTTCTGGGTTTATGTACATATTAGTGGTGAAATTTACTACAATTTTCGTCTTTTGTCATACTAGGACTTAAGAAACAAACTGACGTAATTTACACTGACTTCAGCAAAGCATGTGAATCGGTAAATCACTGTTTACTTATACATACTTATACATATTTGGCTCTCCATCTGTATCTTCTTAAGTGGATTTCCGACTACCTTAATCTCAGAACTCAGAAAGTTCTTTTTAAAAATTACTTTTCTATGCCCCTTAGGTTTACATCAGGGGTAGCGTAGGTTAGCCATCTCGGTCGCCTTCTCTTCACCTTATTTATCAACGATCTGCCTCAGATACTATCACGTTCTCTTGTTCTAATGTAGGCCGGCGATATGAAACTTAGCTTTTTCTTTATCGACTCTTCCTCACACTTTAGGCTTCAAAATGACCTTGATTTTTTTCAATCGTGGTGTCTGGTCAACTTCTTAAATCTCCACTGTTCTAAATGCAAAGTCATGTCTTCTTGTCGTGCAAACCGCTTCAGAAATCGTACCATCGGTTCCTTGATCGAATCGATACTGTAGATGACTTATGTGTTCTTTTAAAACCTAAATTAAACATTAGATTTACACATTTCAAATACTTTCAATAGGGAGTTGGGTGTTCTGGGTTTTATTAAGCGATGGTCGAAGGAGTTTTATGACCCTTACACACCTTAATTACTGTACTTTTTTTTGTGGCCAGCGCAATTTTCGAGTACGCATCGTGAGTTTGGTGTCCACAATACAGGAGTCACCATTACCGCATTGAGTCTGTTCAAAACAAATTTATTCTGTTTGCTCTCCGTGGGTTGAATTGGGACCTAAATGGGCCTCCCCCTTCATATTCAGAGAAATCCGTAGATCAAGTAGAATAGCTTTGTTGTTTCTTTTCCGACAAATTGAATAAAATTTGGTACAATCCGTTAAAGCAGCCGTCAAGCTTATTCAGATCAGACACCTCTATCATATAGCATATAGCTGCCATTGAACATTCTGATTCAAAATGATTCAGATCGAAGAACTATATCATAAAACATTCTGATTCATAAACTACACTTAGTAGAATATAAAACTTTTGCTGGATCAGGATCAACAGCCTAGTCGAACTAGCCGTGTCCGTCTGTCCGTCCGAATGAGCACCTAACCCTCGTAGACTAGAGTTATAAAATTTGGTATGTAGACCCCCCTATTGTTTCATCAAATCAGATTTCTTTTTATTTTTTGCCATACTCCCTCCCGACTCCGCAAATAGATTAAAATCTTTCCCACAATTTTTACACATTTATTTGAAAATCGTAAAAAAAACTGTATGAGAACTCGCACCCCCACCAAAAAAAAAACCAAAAAGTGTTTCATACTTTGAGTGTGTCGATTATTAAATAAATGCTGAGTACGAGTATCTTATAATCGGAATATCGACTATAGCGTTCTTTCTTGTTCTTATACCAGTCACAAAATGGTATATTAATTTTGTCAGGAAGTTTGGAACGCATAGAAAGAAGCGTTTCCAACCATATAAAGGATATATATTCTTGATCAGCATGACAAGGGGAATCGATATAACCATGTCCGCCTGTCCGTCCGCTCGCCTGTTTCAACACAAAGATCTCAGAAGTCTTAAAAGCTACAGAGCTACAAATTTTGAAATATGCTTATTTTGTCTGATCCAGATCGGACAACTATATTATATAGCTACCTTATAACCAAATAATCCGGAATAAGCACTTAGTAGCATAAGTTTTCTGTTTTTCATCTAAATCAAACCAAATTCGGTTTGTATCCATTTGAGCAGCCCCACGTCTGCTGGTCTGATCTGGTTAAGATCGGACAACGATATCATATAGCTACCATATGACCGATTGTTCCGGAATGAACACTGAGGAGCATAAGTTTTCTGTTCTTCATCCAAATTAAAACAAATTCGTCTTGTATCCACTGTAGTCTCACGCCCACCAACCAGATTTGAACTAGATCGGTTATATATTTAGAATGTGAATGGTATACAGCCTTCCTTTCTTGTTATTTTTCAAAGTTAACCCAATTTGGTGTTTATCAGGCCTTTTCCGTTTCTGCTGTTTAAAAAGTAAGATAAACTGCAATCTACTTCCACTTCGAATTCGTGTTTGTGCTTTCGCATGAACTTTTTTTTATGTCCGAATCTTGCTATGACACCAACCGACAGAACGATGAACATTAACAACTCGAAGTGGGTTCAATCCACACCATTGGTTTTTTATGAATACCAGAAATGGGTTATATCTTTGTAAAATATATTCGTATTATATTATTAAACTCTTCCCAATGAATTAAAAATTGACTTTAAGAAAATGTGTCTGGTGTATATTACTCGCAATACTACTGAATTACTTTTGATTGCGCCAGCTGCATGGCAAGACATATGAAACCGCATAGTTGAATGGGAGGGTCAATCAGATTCGGAATAACGAACACCAATCAAAATGTATTCCGCATGATTTGAGTAGAAGCGGAAACGCAGACAGGGCTGATAATCTTTTTAATACTAATAAAACATAAATACTATTTTACTTATCACTTAGATAATGACAATCGTTTATTGTTCGTTTTTCCTTTTTTTACGTGTGCACGCGAATATACGTTTTTGTTTTCAGTCTTCGTATTATATGCATGTTTTCGATGGGTCCACGTACGCTGGTGAAAATTAATACCGATATGGCTACTATATCATATGACTTCCTCAGACTGATTGTTTCCAAATATTTTTTTTTTTTATCGAAATTGAATTAAATTAATCTTCGGAAGGCCGATGTTAGTTTTCTTTACCACTACGGTCTCTTAGCCCTTAATAGATTGCTGAGGGGAACTAAATCAACAAAAAGGGAACGAAGAGTTTTGTAGAAAAATGTCTAGCGCACCGTCCATATCGATACATGCGTATAGATAGAATCAGTCTAACGAAATCATCCGGCTCTAGAAACAATTATAATGGAGCGGTCCTCAATACAAATTTATTTAAACCAACCGATTTCAAAATGCACATGCGGTAAGAATAATTCAAGTAGGCCTTTAATAAACTCATGCTACCTTGAAGATATCAAAAAATCTCCGGTGTCACCTTGTACGTCTTGTTTTTTTGTGTCCTAGAGGTGGAAGGCTATCGATAGCCGATACCATCGACACATAACGATAGTTTTTGGTAAGCCATCGATAGCGCAATATGTTGTTTAAAAATACGAAAGCAAGAAGCTCTTGTACCCTTTATGTATAATACAAGGGTGTCTTGTACCGTTTATATATAATACAAGGGTATATTAAAGTTGCTGATGTATATGGAACAGCTAAAAGGAGCTTGACAGGCCACATAAAGTATGTATACATATTCATGATCAGCATGAGGAGGGGATATAGTTATGTCCGTCCGTTTGTTTAAGCCCCGAAATCACAGAAGTCTTAAGAGCTAAAGAGCTGAAATTTTTTACCAGTTCAATATGTATGCGAATCGGACAACCAAATCATATACACAAAGGTGACATAGAACCGACTACTTCAGAATGAACATTAAGTAGAACAACTTTTTGTTTGAAAGCAACTTTGTTTTATAAGTTCACTTACAAAACTTGATCAAGATCGGACACACGGCTGTCATCGAACTTATTGATTTAAAACGAACACTTAGTATAGGAAACTTTTTGTTCTTTATTCGTTATTCGTTTTGAAAGTCTCTATACCTGCCGACAAAATGTAATCCCGCTCAGGCAACTATTTCATTTAACTGTCATAGAACTAAATGCTTAAGAGTGAATAATGAGTATGCAAAACTCTGGTTTTTATTGAAATTTAATCAAATTCGATCCGGATCAGGTTTCCATGAGATAAGGATATATACAATGTTGTACGCTCTCTAGAGAAGCTTCGCTTTCCTAAGTACACATTTAAATTCAATGTACACACTTACACATATTCATTTAAACAACCTATGCACATGGTATATACTCTGGCATACATATGAATGCCTGTAATTTCTTTATACATACATATGTTTGTGTGTGTGTATTTCAACGGTAGTGACTAGCGCTAGCGAACGGTATACACAAAGTGGCATTTGCACAACGCAAACAAAGGCATATATTTATATTTATATTTGTTTACGTCTTGGAACTTCAAGTGTTTAGTAAATACCAAATTCGTTTTTCATTATAACATTTTAAATATTTGATATGCATTTTTTAAAGCTATTTTAAGAAAGCTTTTTATGTATATTTACGTAAATATGTAAATGTAAAGCTTTAAAATACTGATCCACATTTAAATATATGTACTTTTGTTTATTAATATTTTAAGGTTTATGAACTGGAAAGGAGATTCAAACAACAAAGATATTTGTCAGCACCAGAACGTGAACACTTAGCTAGTCTTATCCACTTAACACCAACACAGGTAAGTAAGCACTATAATGTTAATGTACGGCTATATATGAAACTCTTTCTTCTGACTGACTGACCGTATTGGGATCAACGCACATTCTACTGTATAGCAAATTGTATAGCAAATTAGAAATTGTGTTAAAGCTACGCACTAAGAAACCGATTTTAAAAATTCCGGCGAAAGTACTTTAAAATAAAGGCTAGAGTTGGAACGGAAGTGCCAGTAACAGCAATAGCATCAAAAATATGCAAAATAAATTCAAAACAAGAAACTATTGGACCGATTTGTATGAAATTTTTACTGTATACTACTACAGACCAGGGAAAGGTCAAGGGCTATACATGGTTTCGGAAAAGTGTGCGTAGCACCGCCCCTCATATATGCGAAAATAAAAGTTCCTCTTATCTTTGCACCCATTGGCCCGATTGCAATTAAATTTGTGCAGTATATTAGTATATTGTTTTTTTTAAAAATGGGCGTGGCCCTTTCATATAAGAGGTCAGACCGATTGTCAGGAAACGTCGAGATATGTATCTTTTTGGAATATCGACATATGAATATCGATTTTAAGTTATCGATATATGTGAATTGATTTATTAAGACAAAGATAATAACTATCAATATACTCAGCGGTCGATGTATTGGGTTATTGACATATGTCCATCGATAAAATGAGTTTACGATATATGTACGCCGATATCTTGATTTAGCGGTATATGTTTATCGATATATTGAGATAATGGTATTTGTCTTAAGTGACAAAGAGACATTCATTATCCTCGTTCTCTAGTAGAGTCAACGAGTACATTGTATTCGTGCAAATGTATGTAACAGGCAGAAGGAAGCGTCTCCGCCCCCATAAAGTATATATATTCTTGATCAACATCAAGAGCCGAGTCGATCTGGCCATTTCAGTCTGTCCGTATGAACACGTAGATCTCGGGACTGTAAGAGCTGGAGAAACCCAATTTGGTATGTAGACTCCCCTTGTGGGGCGTCAGATCAAGTTTGTTTTTAAATTTTTCCACGCAACATTTTTTTTCCACAAATTTTAACGCATTTAGTTAAAACTCGGTTTGTATAAGCACATAATCTACCGATTTGCCGACTTTTGTTAAAATCGGATAACAATTGTAGGCAAAATCGTCAAAAAATATTTTGTATAAGAACACCACCACAAACAAAAAAAAAAAAGACAAGTAGGAACGCTATAGTCGATGATAAGTTACTTGTACTCAGCATTTATTCAATATTCGACAATATTCTATATTCTACAAAATTAAAAAAAAAATGTGTTGGGTTTGTAATGAGTTTGTGTTCTCTTAGCACACTTCGTTTTCTTTTTACGTCCAGCTCCATTTTGGAATCTAGTCAACTTATTAATTGCTTTATTTTATAAATTTTGAAGAGCAGTTTTATTCTGTTTTAGCCATGTCCATCTGTCCGTTCGTCCGTCTACCCGCCCATATGAACACCTAGATGTCGGAGCCTGTAAAAGCTAGATAGACCCAATTTGGTATGTAGATTCCTTTTGTGGGGCGTCAGATCAAGTTTGTTTTTAAATTTTTCCACGCCCCTTCCCGCCTTCGCAACCCGCAAGACTTTATAACTTCCACAAATTTTAACGCATTTAGTTGAAACTCGATTTGTATATATATGAGCACATAATCTACCGATTTGCCAATTTGTTAAGATCGGTTAATAATTGTAAACAAAATCGTAGAAAAACATGTTGTATAAAAACACTCCACCCCACCTCCTCATACTTGAGTGTGTCGAATATTTAATATATGTTGAGTATGAGTATCTTATAGTCGGAACATCGACTATGGCGTTCTTACTTGTTATTTTTATTATCTGCTGGATTTATTTTAGCTTGTCATATTTAATGTGTGTGGTTTTGTATTTATTATCATCCTTTTTCTATGGTTCAGTTTCACTTACAATTAAAAAAAGGACAAGAAAAAAGCAACAGCATGACTTCCTATTTGGGGTTAAATAATATTTATTCCATAATTGAAAGATAAATTGTAGATTTTCAACATCTAGAAAATGTACCAATGGTTTGGATGCAGCAAAACAGGAATAATTTTATCGAATTCACAAATGATGAATGGAATTATTAACATAAATATATACCGTTGAGACTTGAACAATACGAGTTTTAATGCCCGTCACATTAAGTTATCATTTATTAATTCCAACAATTAAATGTACATAAGTTTAAATATATAAAATCCGATATTATGATTATGTTTTGAAATTTCTAAGAAAATGCAGTCCGTATTAATATATGATATATTCGTATATAAGCAAACAGTTTTATCAAAGAAGTCTAACATAACAAATGTTTTAATAAATGAAATACATTTATAACCAATAATATAAAGTAAGTAAGCAACTAGTTGTAACATAAATTCACAAACCACTTAGAAACAATTTTGCAAGAAAATTTGTACAAAAAGGAATACATGACCACTTGGCAAATAGATCTAGTTAAAATGATTCCACTTCACCAATTCAATGTTTGAAATCGGTATTTACTCCCAGTAATTGATACTTTTTCGAAATATGCATATGCAGTGCAAGTTAAGTCGAAGTCCGTCACTGATATTGTGAGTGTCATACAAAGCGTATTCAAATCTGCAAAGCGACAACCAACAAAATTTTCACTCTGAGTTTTTAATAAGAGTTTCAAATCTCTGATGATTGCAAACAACATTAATCATTATCATACGTATACACACTTAAAGGCTTCAATCTGTGAACGTTTGAATAAATCCCTAAAAAATCGTATGTGGAAAAAGTGTAGTCTGCAAGGCAACTATAGGTGGGCTCATAACTTGCAGGGGTTAGTTTCAAGATATAATAATACCTAACATCGAACTATTAAAACGAAGCCAATTGATGTACACAATTGTACCGTGTACAACATCCCAAAAATATTTCCCAAGCATAAGTTCGCAATTGGAGACTACGTTCGTTTAAGAAAATATAAGGGTATATTTTTGAAAAAGGATATCAATCATAAAATTATTAAACTAACATTTACAGATTTTGTTACGTATATTCTAAAACATTACAAAAATGAAATTATAAAGGGCTGTTTTCATGAGCAAGAGCTTCAACCAGTTAAAGATAAGAGCGAATATTAATGGACTCATATTTGACACGGAGAAATAATAAAGTTTTTGTAAAATGATTAGGCTTTGACGACTCACACAATACATGGATTGAAAGAAAAAATATATTAAATTAGAGAAATAAACCCGGACAATTTTATGTTGACATTTATTTAATTATTTTGTTACTTATATTTTACGAACAGTTATAATAATATGAAAAAACTGTATTTTACATTATTACATTTCATAAAATATACATCAATAAATATTATCATTTACATTTGAATCAGTATATTGTATTCGTGCAAATGTATGTAAGAGGCAGAAACAAGCGTCTCCGACCCCATAAAGTATATATACTCTTGATCACCATCAACACCTGAGTCGATCTAGCCATGCCCGTGTGTCCGACTGTCCGGCCGAACGTCTATCCGTCTGTCCGTCCGTAATCCACAGATCTCGGAGACTATAAGAACTAGCGAGACCAAATTTGGTAAGTAGCCTCCCCTTTTGGGGCGTCAGATCAAGTTTGTTTTAAAGTTCTGATCCGTCCCCTCCCACCCCCGCAAATCGAGAAAAACGTTATCCACAATCCAAACTATGTCTCGGAGAATATAAGAGCTAAGGTCCCTCCATACAAAATGTTTTTTTACGTCTTTGTCAATTATTGTCCGATCTTAATGAAACTTGCCGAGTCCGTAGATTATGGGCTAATGCATATACAAACCGAGTTTCAGCAAAATGAGTTAAGATTTGTGTTTACTCCACTAGAGTAGAAGTATAAAAATCAAAAAGTGTTGCATACATTCGAGTGTGTCGAATATAACATAAGCACAGAGTACGAGTATCTTATAGTGGGAAGGAATATCGACTATAGCGTTTTTACTTGTTTTTTTTTTATATATAGATGAACAAGTTGTCATATTCACCGTCAGATTGTGTTTCTGTTTTACTTTTCCCATTGCACTCAACTTCACTGAATTTGTTAGATTTTAATTGGTTTTCTTTTTTGGTTTGGTTTTATTTAATTGCGTTGTTTTTTAATTCACGATCACAAAAATATGGTCTTGCCGTACGCTTGATTTTACAATTATATTATATTTATATTAGTGAGCCCACGTCATAATATAATAATAATCGGAATATCGACGATAGCGTTCTTACTTGTTTTTGTTTGAAATTGTTTAAGGAAGGCAGAGAAAAGAAAAGGGAATCGAAGATAACTATGCCATTTTTTGCTATCTGAAATATAAACAACAACATACTAGCAATATCACAATGCGTTTTGTTGTTCTTGCCGGTAAAACAAGAACTTGCTGTAAATGCCGTTCCAATTGTGTGTGTTTTTGAGCCTGATTTTGCGTAGCTGCCTACAGCGGCTATATTTAAAATTTTTTCTTCATCTGCTGTGAATCTTGGACCTTTTTCCGCTCCTAGGCACTCATACGGACAGAGGGACGGACGACTGACAAACGGACTCTGCTATAGCTAGACTAACTTGGCTGTTTATGTTGATCAAAAATATATGGGCTGACTTATACCAGCTGCATACATTCACATAAATACAATATATTACATTTTCAGAAAAAATATTAGCAAATATATTGCACCAACTGGCGCTTACAAAGTCACATGCATTTTTGATATTTTTATTTCTGCTTTTCTTCTCCCAAATGCTATGTGCTATGCAGTGTGAAAATAAATACAGAAAAGAAGAGAGGCAAAATCAAAACAACGATTAAGAAGCCAACGTCATCTGTTATTGTTGTTTTGAAATTTTCGTGTCGAACAGCAGCTTGCATATTGTAACATGACCGAAAGTTAAAGCAGCACGAATTCGGACTTCAGGTGTGCTAATTTGTGTGTGTATGTGATGTGTATCAGACAACTCTATCATAAACCTCCCACATACCCGATTGTTTCGTAATGAACACTTAGGAGCATAACTTTTCTGTTTTTCATCCAAATTATATCATACAGCTACCATATAACCAATTGTTCCGGAATGAACACTTAGGAGCATAACTTTTCTGGTTTTCACCCAAATCAAACCAAAATCGGTTTGTATCAATTTAAATAAGCCTTACGTCCACTGGCCTGATTTGATCAAGATCGGGGAACTATATCATATAGCTACCATATAGCCGATTGTTCCGGAATGAACACTTCGGAGCATAGCTTTTCTGTTTTCATCTAAATCAACCCACATTCGGTTTGCATCCATTTAAGGACTAGCCACGCATACTGGAATGATCTGAATAAGATCGGACAAATATATCATGTGGCTGACATTTTTGGGTTTTCATCCAAAGCTAACCAAATTTTGTATGTGTCCATTTGAAAAGCTCCCACACCCGGTAACCTAACTAACTTTTTTGCTTTTTTTTTCCAAACCAAACCAAATTTGGGTCATATCTATTTGTAGGTCGTCTGGCTTGTATGGACCTATAAACATGACCATGGTCATAGTACGAGTATAAATATGAAATAAATGTTGAGTATGATTTTCTTACAGTCGAAATTTCGACTTTAGCATTCTTATTTGTGTTTATTAAATATATATTGAATCAAGTTAAGTCCGGGTTAGGCTACCATAGAACCGGATATATATGTATTTATATTGTGATTGATAGTATGTACGCTTCGGCAAAAAAAACGAACCATCCAAATCAAACCGAATTTAGATTTTATTTTTTTAAAAAGTTTCTCAATTATTTTGTCTACAATTACTATCCAATCGTTATAAAATTTGACAAAGGAATATTTTATACATATACAAATGTGACAAAAATTATAACAGATATACGTTTGTATCGATTTTCGGGGGCGGGACTGGTCTTAGTAAAATTCGAAAACAAACTTCATCTGACACCACACTAGGAGAGTCTACATACCAAATTTGGTGACTCTATCTCTTATAGCCTCAGAGATTTAGGTGTTCGCACAGACAGACGGACAGGGTTAGGTCGACTCGGCTGTTGATCCTGATCAACAGTCTATATACTTTATGTGGCCGGAAACGCTTCCTTTTGCCTTTTACATAAATCTACATGAATACAATTACTCATTTACTCTATAGCGTGCAAGTATAAAAGAAAAGAAAAACCCAAGCTTACATTGAAAATATATTTTTTTTACATGATAAAGTGGCCATAACCAATCAAATTTCGATAAATAATGAATAAACTTGAACAAGTGACTGTTTTATATTAGGACATACTGATTTAAATATATTCAGAAGGACAGAACTATATCAATTCCCTTTCTCATGCTGATAAAAATGGTATACTTTATTTAGTATACCATGAAGTCTTAGGAGTCTTGTACCATTACTGCAGGGTATAAACTTAGGTATATACAACAGGGGATGTAGATATTAAAAAAAACATGTACTCTAACATACGAGTATCTATGAATGCAAACACATGTATTGCGTTCGGCTTTGTATTTTTTGAAGAATGTTTTATTATGGGCTCATACATTTATCACAATGCCAGGACCTTTCAATAACGAAGAACATGATCAAACAATGACCAACTTTCAATACCACTTCGGGGTGAGTTTAAAATGTATTATTTTTTCATTGTTCGTTAATGCGTTTTTATCTTTCGAAAACAAGCCACTGTTATGCACATATTCATATATATTTGTTCTGGAGCTGTTTTGTCCAAAGGTAATCACCATTCTTGTTTATGTGGGTAGCCATTGTACAAGAGTTCACCATAATAAAGCTGAAGGGTGACAATACACAATTCGAACGTTTTTATTGTTATAACACGTCGCATTCTGAAGCAATTGTGAGCACTGTGAAAGTAATTGCTTAACCTAATGACAATTATATTTAAAGTGCCAGGTATTGTAATCATCACGCCCTTATATTTGTTCACCCATGTAAACAAAAGTGACTACTTTAAGAGCTGAATTACTACTTATACATATATAGTAGTAGCTAACCGAGCTCGTATAAAGTTGTTCGTTTATACGAATTTTTAATCTCGATGTACTTTTTCCGTTTAACATATATTTTGTCTTAATTATTAATTATTATTTTAATTATTTTAATTATTATTTTGTATTATTTAACAAAAATTTAACTTGCCAATCAGTGGCAGAGCTCACTATGCTAGAAATTTAAGCTAGTTTTGTTTTGTTATGCCCTACATGATCCTGCACTTATAGTGCAAGGGTATATTAAACAGGGCTGTAAACCGAACTTGTATAAAACCGGGTATCCGACGTTTTTTCAGCAGTGATGCGAACCATGTTCCAAACTAAGTTCAGCTTGAACCGAACCCTTACTGAAACAACTTTTCAGCTGGGTTTAAAGATACAACATTCCTAAGTATGTATTCCAATTGTACATTTGAGACAGATTTGTAATAAACGTATTAGGTGCATGCATATGGATTAGTAAACCTTCTCCAGCGGGAGAAAGTGGCAAAGCATCTGCCAATACGAAGCCCCTTCGCATTTTTTTGATAAATCAAATCGTTGATAAGAATACTGTGGTGAGCACATAGCAAAAGACTCTGGTTGCTTCAGACAATTAAAGCAAGAATAAAAGTAGGCCTAAAATAATATTAATTGACCAAGAAAGATTTCATATATTGTCAATAAATTGAATTGAAGATTTCGTGAAAATATAGCAACGCTGTGAGAAAATGCCCCATAGAATGGTTAGCAGCGCGATCTGAAACAGATTACAGTGCCACAACAACCGCCGACTTGGTGTTTATATTGTGTTGCCCAAAATTTAGAAATTTCAAAAGAAGCGAAAAATTAAAAAAATACAACACAGAAATGGTGTTTGCGGAGCACAAGAAGGTCTCTCCCTCTCTCTCTCTCTCTAAGAAGTCTGACTCCGTAAGCCTGGAAGTCGAGGGAGAAGGTTTTAATAAAAATCTAAATATGGTACAATTATCAATTTTTATTTGTAGGTGTGTGCACATTTATACAAAATTAATATACCATGATAATCTTTTGTGAATGGTATAAAAAATGCCAAGATAAATTCAAGCCTAAACTTATTGATTCTATACTGGATTCTATCTTGAAACTTCAAATTCGAAGCCAGGATAAAAGTGTTGAATCAAGTAAGGAATAACATTTAATTGAGAATCAAGCGCGAAATAAAAAATTAAGAGTTATTGAACTAGAAAATCATACGTATTAAAAAGGTTCAAGGAGAATTTAAAAATAATCCCCATCTCTTTAATACAAAGAGATCCAAAAATAGAATAAATTTGTATTTTCCATTTATTTAAATTTATTTTCATTTTTTTTTTATTTCATTTAAGAAGTGTTTAATCCGTACATTGCATAAATAACACCTTAACAACACAAATATATATATAAATAGAGCCAAACCTTATGCAACCCGCACAAGGACTTATGCTATTATTTTAAATAAATCAATTTTATTGACTTAAAAAAATTGTAAGTACAGATAATCGGCTTAAGCGCAGAAAATGCTCTTTCGAAGGAGACTTGCCAATACAGACAAGGGTATATGCATTTTTTGTCTTCCCAGTACTTAATAATGTTTTAATTAATATCAATTGGCTTAGGAAAATATCCGTTCATTTTCGTCATCGCCAATTTCAATTGAGGATCATCGTCGGCATCTGACTCTTCATTTCCAGGAAACTCCTTATGATCTGATCAAGATCGGACAATTATTTCACATACATACCATATAGCCGGTTGTTGAGCACTTAGGAGCATAAGTTTTCTGTTTTTCATCCAAATAAAAATAAATTCGTATAGTATCTCTTGTATCCACTGTAGCCACACGCCCACCGACCAGATTAAACCTATCTTATGTATTTACAATGTGAATGGAATATAAGCTTCGGCAAGTCGACACTAGCCTTTTTGTTTTTTTTTTTTTTGTAAAAGTTTCGATCTTTTTTCCATTGTCGCATCGTGTACATTGTGAAATGTACGGGGTCTATATATGGCCCTCTACAAATTTGATCCGTCAACTATACAAAGGGGGTTAAATCTAGGGCTGTAACTAACTGCACACAAACGTCCCGCACTTCCAAATGCTTAAAAGCAAGTTTAAATTTATTTTTCTTCTCCGCGGGTGCGTATTGCTCCACCTTACTTTTTGTAAATCTCGCCATGACACTCCTGCAAGGGTCTCTTCAAATTTTTAAGAGAAAACCCCTTTTAAAGGAATGAATCCAAATTTTGCATTTTGAAAAATGTTCTTCCGAGTGGACAACAAAAAAAAAATGGTACACAATTAAATCATATTTGTCGTCCCATAGTCTTCAACACTCTAATGTTTCAAAAATCTAGACGAGATATGCTGACAAAGACTTAAATGAAGCCCCAAAAACCAGCAATCCTTAATATTGATCCACATTGCACTTTTTATGATTCGTCCTTTGGTTCTTAAATTATTATACTCGTACTCTAGTAGAGTAAACGAGCAAATGTATGTAACAGGCAAAAGGAAGCGTTTCCTACCCCATAAAGTATATATATTCTTGATCAGCATCAACAGCCAAGTTTATCTAACCGTGTCCGTCTGTCTGCCCGTCCGTCCGTCCGTCCGTCTGTCTGTCCTGTATGAACACCTAGATCTCGGAGACCATAAAGACTAGAGAGAACAAATTTGGTATGTTGACTCTCCTCGGGGAGGGGTCAGATCAAATTTGTTTTAAAATTTTGCTTCGCTCCCGCAAAAACTATATCTCCTAAAATTTTTAAGATATCAGTCTGCAATTGAAACCACTCATAAATCTGACTATTTTCAATGAAGTAATCAAATTTTGTTAGAATCGGTTTAGAAACAACGTCAGTATTAGCATTAACATTTTGGTTCAGTTTTATAATTTACGCAGCAAGCGTGAATAATAATGTTTCTGTCTCCCTCTTACTAATACATGCGCTTGCTGCTGCTGCTGCTTCAATGGGTGACGTGCTTGTTGCTTAAGAGGTGGAAGGGGGCTATAATCAGCCGCTGATCGCGCCTTTTTGGCATTTTTAGGATATGAGCAAGCGAAAAAACTTAGCTATTTGAAAGGAAAATTTAAAAACAATGCTGATAACACATCGTTCTTGCTTAATTCAAAAATATGTGCAGTAAAACCTAAGGACTTAAATGTATAATAAAAATATATATTGTTGGTTTAAAAAAGATTAAACACCTAGATCTAGGAGACTATAGACTAGAGTCTCCAAATTTGGAATGTAGTGTGGCATTAATTTGAGCTGTTTAACATTTTTTTTTCGGAAAATGGAGCAGCGCATATCCAAAATGCGTTCACTATCTGGAGTAACATAGAAACAACGCGATCTTGCATGAAACTTATTTCAGCGTTGCAGGAGCTTGCTATATCATGCCGCAAGCTCATAGACTAGATTCAATAGTCCGCTTATGCAAAAAGAAGGTTGCAAAATACTTCAGCTGCAAAATACTGCGGGCCATTTTGGCCCAAATTTAGTTGAAAAAAATGTATGAGACCCACGTTCACTGCTCAAATTTTATTCACATCGGGCCACAATATCATATAGCTTCCATATAACCGTTATTTTCAGAATGAACAAATGGCATAACTTCTTTGCTTTTCATACACATTCAATTATAATATATATAGACAGACAGGAAAGTTCACTCTCGAAAAGTAGGCAACAAAAAACCAAGAAATAGATTGGCACAACAGCGACGTCGGCTGCGTAGCGGCAAAGCCTGACAAAATATTTCCTGGTTTTAGATGGGCAGCGACAGCGCAGCCCTCACAATCTATTTCTCCGTTTTTGGTATGATTTCGTATCTTGGTGTGTGTTCATGTGTGTGCACAAGCATGCAGCCACCCACAATTGGCTTTCGATTGCCAATTAATAATTATACTAGTACTCTAGTAATATAAAAGAGTATATTGTATTCGTGCAAATGTATGTAACAGGCAAAAGGAAGCGTCTCCGACCCCATAAAGTACATATATATTTTTGATCAGCATCAACAGCCGAGTCGATATAGCCTTGACAGTCTGAGAGGTGGAATACGGATCCGGATGAGATCATGATGGCTACGCACGCTGATGATACGACAATTACGTCACAGCATAAAGCCACTGACGAGGCGGTTAGCAAACTCAAAGAAATGGTAAGGGAAAACGAGGCCTGGGATGGACAGTCGGACTCTACTAGAGTAGGAGAATAACAAATGAGAACGCTATAGTTGATATTCCTACTATGAGATACTCGTACTCAGCATTTATTCAATATCCGACACACTCAAAAGTAAAAAAAAATTTTTTTGTTACCATTTTCAAAATGGTATAATAATTTTGACAGGAAGTTTGCAACGCATAAAGGAAGCATTTCCGGAAGCGTTTCCGACTATATAAAGTTTATATAACCGATTGTGCCGGAGTTATGCTTAGAAGCATAACTTTTCTGTTTTTCATTATATTGAAAGAAACTCGTCTTGTATCCCTGGTATCCTCTTCATTAATATTTGATTTGGATCGGTTATATATTTACAATGTAAATGGATATAAGCTTCGGCAATACGAAGCTAGCTTTCCTTTCTTGTTTTTATACTTGTTCTATAGTAGAGTTTTTAAATTTTATATCATTATCTTTATATACAATCTGTCCTATTATGTGGACAATCAGTATATTGTATGGCATTTACATTAGCAATTACAGTACATTAACTTGTGTCGAGTTGTTGAGGACGGGTGATAAGTAGGTGAGGTGGTGAGGGGGTGAGTTGGTGAAGGGATGAGGGGTTGAGGGGAGTTCAGCGTCCTGGTACACACAATTGACAGGGACGAGGACGAGCACAAACAATCACAACACATACATATATATATACAACACGGAACACCCAGCCCAAGCGCGGGAATCGAACCCGCGACCGCTGTTGATCTCCTGACGTCAAAAGTTTGAGCCTTTAGACGCCAGCGCCAACACCAGCGGCCTATAGTAGAGTAAACGAGCATATTGAATTCGTGCAAATGTATGTAACAGGCAGAAGAAAGCGTCTAAGATATATTCTTGATCAGCATCAACAGCCGAATCGATCTAGCAATGTTTGTCCGTATGCTGCTTATATCGTTTTCCCTTGTCTTGCTGATCAAGAATATATATACTTTATATATTGGAAAACGCTTCTTTCTATGCGTTGCAAACTTCCTAATATACAATTTTGTAAATGGTATAAAAAGCAGAAAAGCATTCTGCTTCGGGTTCCCCAAGTTTACATACCATTAACATTGGATGTATATGCCCGCTTCTATGCCAGCTGCCTACTACAGTAATCAGATCGAATCAAATTAAGCCAGCAGACGTAAGGGCTCTTCAAATGAATTAGAACCGAATTTGGTTTGATTTGGATAAAAAGCAAAGAAGTTATGCTACTAAGTGTTCATTCTGAAAAATAATAATAAATTTTAAAAAAATTATTTGAATTTTGCAAGCCTTTTAAAATCCAAATTGTAAACGTATTGCACTATTAAACACTCATATACATAGTTTTTTCAAAAGCAATGCCGCCTTTGTTACGTAAATCTCAAGAGCGGGTACGGTAGGCACGTCGAAATCGGAACCATACTTACCATAGTCAGCATGCCACTCAATTTAGAGAGAACAATGCGCATCACAAAAAGCGTGAAAATACTAGAATAACACAGGAACAACGCGATCTTAATTCAAGAAATAACTCGCAGCGTCGCCAGATCTTGCGATTTCATGACGCGATTTCCCGCTTGTGCGAGAAGTATAACAATTGCAAAATACTGCAGCCCACTCTGTTTTTATACCAATCACAAAAAGTTATATTCATTTTGTCAGGAAGCTTGCAACGCATAGAAGGGAATTATTCCGACTATATAAAGTATATGTATTCTTGATCAGCATGAAAACGGGAAATCGATATTACCATATTCGTCTGTCCGTCTGTTTCCACACAAGGACCTCAGAAGTCTTAAAGGCTACAGAGCTGAAATGCTTACAAGATGCTTATTTCGTCTTCACGCTGGTAATGATGCAGTTTCATCCAGGTCGGACAACTATATCATATAGCTCCCTTATAACCGATTACTCCAAAGTGAACACTTAGGAGCATAACTTTTCAGTTTTTCATTCAAATGAAACTAAATTCAGTTTTTTTCCATTTGAGGTGCCACCACGTCCGCTGTAATGATCCGCTGATCAAGATCGGACAACTAAATCATATAGCTACTATATAACCGATTGTTCCGGAATGAATCCTCAGTAGCATAAGTTTTCTGTTTTTCATCCAAATCAAAACAAATTCGTCTTGTATCTCTTGTATCCATTGTAGACCCATGCCCACCTATCAGATTTGATCTAGATCGGTTATGTATTTACACTGTGAATGGTATATATATCCTTCGGCAAGCCGAACCTGCTGCTAAAATTATGCTACAGTAGTTGTTTGGCTGCAGTGTTTTAATAGTCGGCGTATTTAATTCATAAGTACATATGTACATTAAATTTTTAATAATTTACAGTAAGCTAAATTGTTAGCATCGTAGCTCCTGCGGATTGACCTGCGCGTTTATTACCAATTTGTCAGTTTTGAAGAGAGTTTTATATAATTTTTATATTTGCATTAAAAGAGTTGACTATTTATGCATAACTTTATACTTAACCATATTTCAGGTTAAAATATGGTTTCAGAACCATAGATATAAATGTAAGCGGCAAGCAAAAGAGAAAGCAATGGCTGAACAAAATCAACATAACCAGGTAATATAGTTATATCCTCTCTTAAGAATGACTTTATTTTAAGATGTTATATATATGGAGTTCAGCTAGGCGCAACTAGGCTTGTGCCCTGCAATGACGGTGCTGACCCATCTGAGTGTGTTATTGGAAAAAAGTTTCTCAAAAGTGGGCAAGTACAAGCCCCCTATAGTCAATGTCCCGTCATTTGGTTATTGACCATAAATTACTACAGATACAGATCATAAATAAAGATAACCTTAAATACCAGTATAAAAATTAAATCAAAAGTATTGCATTCTTTTGAGTGTGTCGAAAAGTAAGTAAACGCTGAGTACGAATACCTTAAAGTCGGAATATCGACTATAGCGTCTTTCTTGTATTACATTGTATTGTGGTATAATAACCATAGTTTTACTTATAATATTATATATTTTTTTTGGCTGGGGTCTTATACAAAATGATTTTTACGTTTTGGTCTGCAATTATTATTCGATTTCAACGGTAGATTATGTGCTTATGCATATATAAACAGAGTCACCAAATTTGGAAGGTAGACTCCCCTATTGTGGCGTCAGATCATAATAAAGTGTTTGCAAAACACTTGAAACTGTGTTTGCATATGTATAAGCACATTATCTAGACAAAATCAGAAATCATAATTTTGGGCTTTTAGGGCTAGATCAACTCGGCTGTTGACCATGATCAAGTATATATATATACTTTATGAGGTCGGAACGCTTGCGTTGCCTGTTACATAGAGTAATATGCGAATTCTAGTGGTAACGCCAATGAAAAATCCACTTCTCATTTTTTTGACCATGTATTTAAACTATTTAGATGCTATGTTGAACAATTCACTAATGCTTCTCTGTTACAATGACATGTAATAAAAATTGGGCTGAATAACTGGCAATGATTTCCTTGAGCCATCTAACTACCGACCAGAAATTGTTGTTTCAAATAAGAGGCTTGCCGCATGCTTATATTTTGATATTATAACATGAAGTATAACATAATATGCTACACGTTTTGATTTTTTATACTCGTACTCTAGTAGAGTCAACTAGTATATTGTATTCGTGCAAATGTATGTAGGCAGAAGGAAACGCATAAGACCTCATAAAGTATATATTCTTGATCAGCATCAACAGCCGAGTCGATCTAGCCTTGTCCGTCTGTCCATCCGTCTATCCATATGCACACCTAGATCTCGGAGACTGTAAGAGCTAGAGAGACCCAATTTGGTATTTAGACTCCCCTTGTGTTTTTCAATTTTGCCACACCTCATCCCACAAATTTTAACGCATTTAGTTGAAACTCGGTTTGTATATGTAAAGGCACATAATCTACAGATTTGCCTAAATTTTTTTGCAAAGACCCCTCTTCCCCTCGCAAAAAGCAAAACCTCATATCTTCCACAAATTTTAACGCGTTTAGCTGAATAAATGCTCAGTACGAGTATCTCATGGTCGGAATATAGAATATAGCGTTCTTACTTGTAGAAATGGAAGATTTTTTTTACTAAGAGTATAACATTTTATAAAACTTTCGTATTTGAGATTTGAAAAATGTTTGCAGATTCTTTTAAATTCCTACTATATAGACTAAACGAGTATAATGTATTCGTGCAAATGTATGTACCAGGCAGAAAGATGCGTTTCCGACAACATAAAGTATTTATTCTTGGGTGCTGGGTGGTGCCTTGCCCACTTTCTCAAAAAAAAAGTTCTTTATCCAAGGGGTAACAAAAGAAATTTTATCCAAAGTCGGCATATTGAGGCCAGTCAACACATGCTTTTAAATTTCAATTTGAACGAATTTCAGAAGCAATGCGAATTCGAAGCTTCTCATTGCTCAGCAGTACGTGAAGGTATTGAGGTATTCTTAAAGAAATTGCACACTTCACTTTGCTTTTCCAATTTTAACACGAATTTTTCCATATGTAAAATAACATTCCTTATAAGCACTTCTTTTGCCTCTTTCTTTCGATGCACCGTGATGTAAGGGCTTTACGTCGGCCAATCATTTTTATACTCGTTCTCTAATAGAGTATATTGTATTCGTGCAAATGTATGTAACAGCCAGAACGAAGCGTCTAAGACAGCATAAAGAATATATATTCTTGATCACCATTGACAGCCGAGTTGACCTAGCCATGTCCATCTGTCCGTCCGTCCGCCCGAGAGACCCAATTTGGTATGTAGACTCCTTTTCTGGGGCGTCAGATGAAGTCTGTTTTTAAATTTATAACTTCCACATATAACTTTATAACTTCCACAAATTTTAACGCATTTAGTTAGCACATAATCTACCAATTGTTTCGGAATGAACACTTAGGAACATGCGTTTTTTGTTTGTCATCAAAATCAAACTAAATTCGGTTTGCATCCATTTAAGGAGGCCATACGTAAAATGGTCTGATCGGACAACTATATCGTATAGCTCCCATATAACCAATTCTTCCTAAATGAACACTTGGTAGCATCATTTTTCAATTTTTCATACAAATCAAACCAAAATCGGTTCGTATTCTGGCCTTATCTGATCAAGATTGAACAACTATATCATATAGCTACCATATAGTCGAATTTTCTTCTTTCATACACTCCATTCAGATTTAGCTCTCCGTTCTGGTTTTTTTTTTTTTTTTTTTTTTTTTTGTATATTTGTTTAAGTGGGACCCACACGACACCAAGGCTTGTTAATCTAAAAGCTCATACCTCCCAACCGGCCGATTCGCGCAGCCGCATTAACGATCGACACGAATCGCGAAGACGGAAAAAAAACGCGGACTCGATCGCGCACTTTCAATGAAAAGAATAACTACAAACCATGAACAATTTACATTAACTACTAGCCAGATGCGTTTTTTTGAGTTAAGGGAGTTATTAATAAAGTAAAATTAAAGAGATTATTGTAATTACAACAAAGAACACGAAAAGGTTCATGCAGGGATAGTTTAACTAACAATGCTGAAGATAGATAGGACCATTTCTAGTAGTTCTACGAGGAACCAAAAAACTTATTTGGCTAATTAAAGTCGGAGGGAGTGAAGGGAGGGGGCTATTGGGGTGTCAATTCAATTCACGGAGATCAAACAGTAAAACTTTCTTTTGAACAGACTCAACGCGGTCCTAGTGATTCCTGGAAAACAAACACACGATGCGTACTCCTAAATAGGTCGGAAAAGAGTCAGAAATAAGAGTCACATTTTCAATATTTTGAAACTGGTTAAATTATGAATTATGCGGTAACTAGTGTGATCTAGAAGGCTTTGTAAAGGGAATTGCGAGATAATATTTGTTACAGTAATATCAAAAGGCCTACGTTTGGATTTAGTTTCTCTCATTTTGTTGTAAACGGGAAAAAGATCACAGGAAAGTATTGTCTTTTAATTAGTAAATTTTTAAGAAGAAATGACTCTTTCTCTAAGGCAAAAAGGTTTTTCTAAGAAATGTGTAGTTGAGCGTTATCTTTTTTTTCGTTTGATTTTTCGGCCGACACTGCAGCAACATGCACAAGAAGAGATGTGTCGGGACCTTGATTACGAGCTACATCGGACGATAGATTTTCTTCCTGCATGTACATATACAATCGGTGGGCGTCCAACTGATCTTTATGTTGACGGTTTAGCATTTTGGACAAAAGCCATATGCTTTTTCTTAAATTTGCCCATGCGTCTGCCGTATTTTGCTAGGCACTTTTGAATATGTATGTAAGAGTTCCTTACTTTATTATTAACTTCATCCCTTTTCTCCGAGCTTAAACTGCATGCCCTTAGCTCTTCAAAAATCCACGTCAAAACAGCGGAAGTGCTTCGATTGTTCTGTATACAAATATCGAGCAGCTTTTCTTATACGAACTCAACCTCAGCTACAAAAAATGAAAATACGCGCAAAAGTGCAAAAAGGCGCAAAAATGATTTTTAAGATTAGATAATATAAAGCTTGCACGTTCACGTTGGTTAAGTTTTCTCTTATTTTGGACAACACAAATTAATGAACGCCAACAACACATTGACAGATATAAACATTTCTTTTAAAATAAACATTCTACATACCCTGGCTTTTCTTTTCCATTATTTAGATTTAAGTTTTAATCAGCAAAAAAATATTGGGAAGCTCTTAAAGTAAATACAAACTTTGCCGCGCTTTTTTCTTTTTTCAGCATGTGATTGAACAGGTGACTTTAAATTGTTGCAAAAAAGCCATGGTTGCATTAAAACCAAATATATTTATGATCCTTTTATAGTTGAAGTGAAATTTATATTTTAATCAGCTTGATTGATCACCATGAAATTTTGAATTTATGCACGAAAATCAGCAGTCTGGCAATATGTGCAACGATCCGGATCAAATTTTGTCAACATATTAAGTCCTTAAATGATAACAAACCTAATTTGGTTCGAGTTGAAAAAAAATAAACATTTTATGTTAATTTCCAAAAAAAACAAAACGGTTCTAGCTATATAATATAGTTTCCCAATCCGGATTAAATTTGATCAACAGACGTATTATTTCTTAAAATGAATACAAACCAAATTGGGTTTGATTTGAATGAAAAACAAACTTTTTGTGTTTAAAAATAAAAACACTTACGGTGGTCGTAGGTTTGTATGGGGCCACCATAAAAGTGGGTGTGGTAAAAAAAAAAAACAAACTTGATCTGGGTACACATTTATAAAAAAAAAAATAAAAACCAAATTTGAAGTCTCTATTTCTTATAGTTTCCAAGATCTAGATCTGTTCTCATACAAAATGTTTTTCTACGATTTTGTTTACAATTGTTATCCGATCTTAACAAATCGGCAAATCGGTACAGTCGTCTCAAGAGTTAGTCCGCTTTTGCTTCCTGAAGACCCGTTCCATGCCTCATTACATGTTACTATGGATATCCCTATTCCTGCAGTGCATCTTCTAACATATTGGCTAGAACTTATTCTTTTAAAAACGCTGATTTCGTTAGCCCCAACGAAGTCATCTTTCAAGCCGACTTTTCACATTTTTGCGCTTGTACGGATATGGACAGCAATTTTATAACTTTGTTAATTCAAAATGAAAACCATCTGTTTTTCACGCTGTTAAGATAAATTGCACCTTTGTTACATATTTACAATGTGAATGGCATTTTCCAAAACGATATTGAGCCATTGACCTTCTCCTGGCCTGGATTAGTATACAGTAAAAATATGTTTCTGTTGCTGTTCTGCCTTTCAAAAATATCGCTTTACGATAAGTCAATTTATATCGATAACTCGATTTATCGATACACATAATACAATACAATAAATTTGTATTATATTGATATACATCTATCGATAACTTAATATATTGATAGACATATGTCAACATAATATTTCGATGTAGACGCATCGACAACTAAATATATCGATAATTATTAGCGACAGCTAAATATATCGTTATAGAAATATCAATCGATCGCTAAACATTATCGACATTTTAATATATTGCTACACATATATTTATAGCTGAATATATCGGTACTTCAAGCCAATATGTAGCTCGACCTCTAATGATAATCGGTCTAATGGGATGCAGATATGTCAAATTTTTATTATCGTCTATATGAGGAGGCAGCGCCTTCAAATTACAAATACAAATTTCATTACAATCGGACCCTCCCATTCCGTGGTCCAGGTCATATTTGATCGACAGAAATGGAGCCGTTGCATCTTTCGAAGTTGGTTTAGAAGAGGCTTTTTCTTTAATTTTAGACGCTTCATATCTTCAGCATTCGAAATAACTCTTTGTACAGTCCGAACTTTAACACCAGTTTTTTCTTTTATTTTAGCGGCTGAGTCGTGAGAATTAGATGCGGGCCTCAATATAATTCGCTTGGCGGTTGGTGTTATTATTGATGAGGGCCGACCTTTCATGTTTTTTCCATAGGTTTTCTCATTATTTAAGTATGCGGTAATAACTTTACGGCTGCGTTCAATATTTTTTTATATTTTAAGTATCGAGTAACCGCACTCCATGTAAGCCTTTATTTTGCCTTTTTCAGACTCATTCAACGGTTTTGCTTTTCCCATTACTTCTTTATTTTATTGATAATTGATCACAAAAAATAAATAATAGTTTTAATCAGCCAAACACGACAGCTTACACGCAAAAATTGATACTAAAGCAAAAATGTTCTAATCGGCTGTCGCAAAAAAAATTCATGCGTTTTTGTCGCACTTCCAAAAAAATAGCTACACAAAATAACTGTGCACTTCCAGAACTCAAAGTTACTCTCAGAATGAGTAAAAATGATGAGGAGGCAGCGCCTTCAAATTACAAATACAAATTTCATTACAATCGGACCAATAGGTGCAAAGATGTAATGCATTTTTATTATCGCCCATACAACGACATATAGCCCTTGACATTACCGTGGTCGATATTATTATACGGTAAAAAGGAGCATGTGGGGAAAATTTCACCTCTGTAGCTTTAAAGACTTGTGAGATCTTTGTGTTAAAGAAGAGGGACGGGCGGACGGACAGACAGACTGCTGATCAAGAATATATATACTTTGTATAATCGGAAACGTTACGATAATAATATACCATTACAATTTTTTGTGAATGGTATAAAAAGTTGGTTTGGTTACAGATGCAATGTGTCTGTTACCTAGTGTTATCTGCTCAATCGATGGCCCAATGAAAGGCTTTGAAGGAATATACACATTTTTATCTAGTTTTCGCAGAATTGTAGGGTATAATAATTGAAAAAATATCAAAAGGGGATCTATTGGATCTCCCTACCAGGTTCCTTCATTAATGTGCTCTTCCTCAGTCTCTTCCTTTGTAAATAATATACATTTGCCCATCTATGTAAAATAAATTCTATATAAGTATCACCTGTGATCAATTGTTCTTTCCCTTAATCTTAAAACAGGATTAAGTTGCCAAAAAGTTAACAAAAAAAATAAAGAAAGTAAGAACGCTATAGATGATTGCAGGGGCGGGAGGAGTCGTTGCAAAATATTAAAACAAACTTGATCCTACGAAACACTTGCGTCTACATACTAAATTTGGTGACTCTAGCTCTTATAGTCTCCGAGATCTAGGTGTTCATACGGATGGACAGACGCACACGGCTAGATCCGCTCGGCTGTTACTCCTGATCGAAACCGCTTCCTTTTGCCTGTTACATACATTTGCCTTAATATAATATGCTCGTTTACTGTACTAGAGTACGAATATAACAAGTAATGATGCTGTACTCGATATTCTGACTATAAGGTACTCCTACTCAGCATTTAATTAACATTCGACACACTCAAAAGTATACAACACTTTTTTTTTTTTTTTTTTTTGTATACACTGGAATATAAGTTGAATATTTTCTGCCGGACTCGTACACTTTGCGGGCTAACCATCCCCAAACATTTTCTATAATGTTCAGGTCGGGTGAGTAAGGCGGCCAAGTCAACAATTCAACGTTCTGACCCTCAATCCAGGACTTTACGAATTGTGTGTAAATTGGAGCGTTATCCTGCTGGAACTTGCATTCCAAAGTTACAATATATCCTTGACTGTAGGAAAACCCATTTTCAGTACTTTTTTGTACGCAATGGCATTCATACGGCTGTTTAGAAATTGCAGTTCTATGGTGCCAAAGTAAGAAATAGGTCCCCACACCATGACATAGCATAGGCATAGCCATCAGGACCCTCCCATTCCGTGGTCCAGGTCATATTTGATCGACAGAAATGGAGCCGTTGCATCTTTCGAAGTTGGTTTAGAAGAGGCTTTTTCTTTAATTTTAGACGCTTCATATCTTCAGCATTCGAAATAACTCTTTGTACAGTCCGAACTTTAACACCAGTTTTTTCTTTTATTTTAGCGGCTGAGTCGTGAGAATTAGATGCGGGCCTCAATATAATTCGCTTGGCGGTTGGTGTTATTATTGATGAGGGCCGACCTTTCATGTTTTTTCCATAGGTTTTCTCATTATTTAAGTATGCGGTAATAACTTTACGGCTGCGTTCAATATTTTTTTATATTTTAAGTATCGAGTAACCGCACTCCATGTAAGCCTTTATTTTGCCTTTTTCAGACTCATTCAACGGTTTTGCTTTTCCCATTACTTCTTTATTTTATTGATAATTGATCACAAAAAATAAATAATAGTTTTAATCAGCCAAACACGACAGCTTACACGCAAAAATTGATACTAAAGCAAAAATGTTCTAATCGGCTGTCGCAAAAAAAATTCATGCGTTTTTGTCGCACTTCCAAAAAAATAGCTACACAAAATAACTGTGCACTTCCAGAACTCAAAGTTACTCTCAGAATGAGTAAAAATGATGAAGACAAAAAAAAAGAGACAAAAAAAGGGCATGAAAAATATTTAAAGATTACAGGTATTTGCCTTTAAACAAATAGGTTAGAGGGTGTGCTAATCGGTTGTCGGGCAGTGTATATACCTCTGATCAGCAGGACAAGCAGTGTCAAGTCTATTTTTTTTTGCCACGCGAAATTATTATGGGGTCCCCATACAAACTGCTGCCCATTTTATTGTTTTTATTTCATAGCTTTTTTGTTTTGTATTTTAATTGAACCAAATTAGGGGATTATGTGTCCTAGAGGCATCTGCAGCAACTGACCACACATAATTCGGACCAAATTCGATTTGCATTAAATTTCGGATGCCTCACGCCTGTCTACCAAGTTTTATTCAAATCGGACAACTACATCGTATAGCCCCATAGAAAAGATTTTTTCGAAATGTACAGATTTTTTTTTTATCCAAATCGAATCAAATTTGGTTTGCATGCATTTTATTAGGCCCCAAGTCCGAATTTGACCAAAATTGACCAGGAGCGGCTTGCTATATATAATAGCGGCTTATTAGTTACAGGGTATTTAACTATCGAGCAAGCTCGACTGCTGCATACAAGTGTTTTTTTACGATTTTGTCTACAATTATTATCCGATCGAAATGAAATGAAAATCAGTAGATTAGGTGCTTATAGACACATAAACCGAGTTTCAAATAAATGTGTCAAAAATTGTGAGAGATATAAGGTTTTTATTGTTTTGCGCGGCGGGAGGGGGCGATGAAAATTTCAAAACAAACTAAAATTGGCAACTCTACCTCTTATAGTCTCCGAGATCTACGTCTTCATGCAGATGGATCTACGGACACCGATAGATCGACTCGCTGTTGATACTGATCAAGAATATATATATTTATGGGGTCGGAGACGCTTCCTTCTGCCTGTTACATATATTTGCACGAATACAGTATACTCGTTTACTCTTCTAGAGTACGAGTATAAAAAGGGTGTTTTTGAAGTAATTAAAATATTCAAGATTAAACTAATTTGATTATGTACTTGACTTGTCGGGAAAGTTGCAACACACAGAACGAAGTGTTTTCGACTATGTAAAGTATAAAGATTCGATATAGCTATGTCCGATCGTCTACTGGTCTATCCGTCTGTTTGTTTAAGCTCTGAGATCTCAAAAGTCTTAAAAGCTACAGATCTGAAATTTTTAAAATACCAGTTAAATATGGAAAGCAATGCCTAGGAAGAAATAGTGCAACGCAATCGCAGCCCCATACAAATCAGCAACGGCATCAAACAACAGCAACGGCAATACCATAAATGTAAGCAGTGGAACATCAGTAGCCGGCAATTTTCCAAGTGTGTGAAATCTTATAACAGCTACACCTAATTCGCACTATCATTTACCTGATACATACTCATCATTAATAGCAAGCTACAGTGGAACAGTTGGAGGTTCTAATGTTGCTATGCTAGTGGTCCGTTCTGCATAAAATTTTATAAGCTGCTCAAATGGATACAAACCGAGTTAAAGAGGACCAAGAAGTTATGCTACTAAATGTTCATCCTTTAAAAATCGGTTATGCGAGCTATATGATATAGTGGCCCGATCTGAATCAATTTTTTTCAGCCGGTGTAGGTTCCCCTCGAAAGCTTTGCGAACTATTGTTTATATGGGAGCTATATGATATAGTCGTCTGATCTGTATTGCTTATATGGGAGCTATATGATATAGTCGTCTGATCTGTATGAAACTGTACGAACTTAACGAGCGTGCAGACAAAAGAAGCATATGGTAAAAATTGCAGCTCCGTAGCTCCACGAACTTACCTTGCTGTACTGCGCGAATGCCAATCCCTTCACCCAGAGCCTTCCCGATATTTTATTCCTTGAAAATTGCAGTGATATCTGTAAGCCTGGAGGTATGCAGCATAATCTATGTTTTGGCTCGTGTCTCAGCTAGTTTTTCACTAATAGTGACAACTCTGCCAACAGCTGTGATATGCAACAGCTGGTTGCGCCTGGGCCTTGTAGCACTGCGACAATGACAACTGCAGAGTAGAAGAAAAGGTAATAGTGCGGTAGAAATTGAGAGAAAGCCACTCACTCACAAGCCAATCACCTTCCTTACCATGGGCCTACGCCGCCGTTTTCGACCTCCCAGCCGAGCACCAAAAGCCAAGTGGAGGAAGGCGAATACAAACTTTTTTGTGTACTTTCAATACTCTCTTTTATTTTGGTTTAAAGGTATCGCGGATTTTTGGTTTTAAAGTTTGAAAAAGTAGGCATTATTTAAAAACGCGACTCTTTGAACTCTCTGCACATACTATTTACGTGTGTCTATGAGTGAATATTTTCGTGTCCGTTTGCTGTGGCTGCCATTTGTCATCTATATATAAAACTCTGTGTCCTGACTGACTGACTGAGTATCAACGCGTAGTTTAAAAGATAGGTAGGACGCTGCAATTTTTACACAAGGTTTAGTTCATGGCTTAGGCACACAATAACAAGCCATTTTGCCATAGTCCAGGTGCACGTGGGTCAAAATGAAGGTCAAAGTTGTATGGAGGCAAGCAACGCACTGTTCTTCTCTTGGCGCCTATACTATTGGAAAGATAGGCATGCCAGGGCCAGTTTAATTAAGTCTTGTTACATATTGTTATTTGTTATATAAGTAATTTCTTCTTATTTAATTTCAGTCTGCAAGTTCACCTAGGCGTGTTGCCGTACCAGTCTTAGTTAAAGATGGGAAGCCATGCTCTGGAGGAAATAGTGCAACGCAATCGCAGTCCCATACGAGTACGGCGACGGCATCAGGCAATAGCAACGCCAATACCATAAATGGAAGCAGTGGAACACCAGCAACCGGCAATGTTACGAGCGGCTTAAATCTTATAACAGATGCACCTAATTCACACTCCCATTCACCTGATACATCCTCATCTTTAATAGCAAGCTACAGTGGAACAGTTGGAGGTTCCAATGTTGCTATGCTACAGCAACCCTGCAATAATACTCTTATGTCTAATAGTTTAGCTATGGCTTATAGAAACCAAAATAATTTTATTTCAAATGGGCATCAGCAACAGTGTGGAGGCTATTTGCCAATACAGGGTAGAGCATGGTAAACATATCAAAAAATAAAGAAACATTCTATCTAGAATACTGGACTTATAAACAAATTTTTATAGTTGCAGCATTATATTTGTAATCAATTTCATTGAATGAAATTCATTTAGGTAGTATGTACGAGTTTGCTTATACATAACTAGTGACGAGTATTTAATAGTATTCTAAAATCTAATTACGCGTATGTACAATAAAGGTGTCTCTATTTAAGTGTATATAAATAGGAAAATGTATTATAAAATAAAAAAATAATAAAAATGAAAGTAATAAACAAAAACTTGTAGATTGATGGTCTCTGTTAATTTACAGTATCGCCTTTTTTATAACAAATGCCGCAAAACAGTTGTCACATGCTAAGGTGTTACCATATGCTGAAGATCACAGAAAACAGCTGTCCGACTAACAAAGCTTGACGTTTAAAATTTCTGTACTTTATTGCCCTTTTTTCTATTTGTGTATTCGTAGAGAAATGATCTTCTACGGGTTTTTTTTAGGGCGCTTTAATCGCGGAAAATGTGAGGACAAGTATGATATGATCCATGTAGATATACGGTTAGTCATGAGCGACTGCGAGGTTTCTTAGGCATGGGTTACCATGTCTTTGTCTCTGGGTGTACAGATATGCATTTACATACTTGCTTGATTGCTCAGATTCCGCAAATGGGGCATGTACCCTATATATATTTCCGAGTCTGGTTGGTAGTTATGCAAAAACCAAGTGGGAGAAAATTTTATGTGAGTGTGTGACTCACCAATACTAGAAATCTTTATATGGTGTCTACTCCTGGGTAAACCCAATGCTTGTGCAAATTCTTCTGACATAAAGTTAACCTGCGAGCACGAATCTAGCAATGTACGACCAATCCTGTAGTGTCAAAAAATCAATGTCTCTATTACCTACAGGTTCAAAAGTCAGCAAGGTTCAAAGATTCGTTCCATTTGCCTCTGGTATTCTGGTCGGCTTTCTCCATGACGATTGAGATTAACATGGCCTCCGCAATTTGCGAATCGTTACCTAACGATTTGAGTGAGTTGAATAAGGCATTATCAACTACGGCATTATCAACTAGGCTATGAAGCTGCTGTTTTATTTATTCATACTGAAAATGTGATAAAATATTATTCAAAAATACCAAAGTCGGGATAATTTAGTGCTTGTTGAGACGCTCTAGTGCCTTTGTATAGTTTTCATCTCTTACCAGGAATGCCTTCACCGTTTCTAAAGTTGCTCCCTTTATGAAGCTGATTAAACTTTTCAACCTTTGATACTGATGATTGCTTAGCTATCACCTGGAATAATAATGAAATTTGAATATTCCGAATAATTACCGGAATAATTACTGATGGCAATTTAATATTAGGCAACTTTATGGCAAAGTTGATGGCCCCATACTCCTTTTCCAGATCCCAACCTTGGATCTTGATCAACTGATCTTAGTTTGTTTCTGGAGTTTCGAGTCTGCACTGAAGCTCAACTGTCAACGGATCCCTTTTTGTTGGTGGTGCTAATATTACTCCAATTCGAACAATTTTCTAATTTCATCTAGGCTCATTTAAAAAAACAAAGAAAGCGATCTTTTGAACTGTTTCTTTTAGTTTTAAGCGAGAATTTTGTATGCCCTCTTTTAATTGTTTCCAACACGATTTCAAGAAAATTAAAGCACACGGCCTCACGTTTGTTCGCCAAAAAATGTTATCAAACTTTCTTGATCTGAGTATGCCTGTTCGTGAGAGTGCGTGCTGTCAAAATTTGCTGCAGCATGCTAAACCAATGTCGGAGGGATTCAAATTTAGACTGACTTAATTTCGCTCATGATAGTTAGAAGTTACAATAGAATAGCATGTGAAGAAGCTCTAAGCTATGTACAAAGAATATAGGTAATGAAAAGTGCAAGCTAAAACTAATTTGAATCCGTCCTCCAATCCGTCGTGAAGTTTGCAATGCACAGAAGGAAGTGCTTCCGACCATTTAAAGTATATATATTCTCGATCACCATGACGAGAGGATTCGTCATAGCAACGTTCGTCCGCCTTTTTGACCGTCTGTCCGTGCATTTGTTTAAGTTCTAAAATTTCAGAAGGTTTAAGAGCTACAGAACTGAACTTAACAGATACTTCTTACTTCACCCGGATCGGACGAAATTTCATATGGCTGCCATAGAACCTACTGCTTCAGAACATTTATTAGAATTTGATGGAAAAATAGCATTTTTTTTTTTTTTTTTTTTTTTTTGTTTTGTTTTGATTTGTTTATTACTTTACAAAAATATATAGCTTACTGTTACTAATTTTAACAACTTATACTATAGGATATTTAATTTTCAACAACATGTATATATGTATATACTTAAACCTAGATGATAGGGTAACTGGATGGCAAAAGGGGAAGATTAAAGGGTTCTGTGGGACAGGTCGGTTGGGTGGACTCTCTTGAGCCTCCTTCTCATTCTTACTCCGTGGATACGTCTGCTTCTTAGGAGCCTTTGCGCCAGCTGGTTAGGGTGATGTGCTAGTTTGTCTAGATATGCAGAAGCTTGGCGATTGATTACATCTCCGATCCTCGGTACATGGAGTTCTTTGTGGATATCGCTGTTGCGTATGTACCATGCCGCACCAGAAATTCTGCGCAAGAACTGGGACTGCACAACACGTATTTTATTAAGGTTCGACTTAGCCGCTATGCCGTATACCTGAATACCATATCTCCAAATGGGTGCCAGAATGACTTTGTAAATGAGCGTCTTGTTGGTTACTGACAGTTTATTCCTGGCATTAAGAAGCCAAGCCAAACTGCTCGCCTTTGTCTTCAGACGCTTAACTACATCATTTATATGGCGCTGGAAGTTTAGTCGCTTGTCCAGAGTGACTCCAAGGTATTTGTGAGCTTCCTTCTGCTCTAACAGTTGACTATGTAAAAATACCCCAGGAGAGGTTTGCGCTCTGAGAGTGTATGTTACTTGTACACACTTATCAGTGTTTATGGCAATATTCCATCTCGAATTTTTTTAAATAGATCTGGATGAGATCTGTAGCGGTGAAGACGCAACAGTCTCTGGCCAGTACCGCAGTGTCATCAGCAAAGGTGGCGACAAGCAGATTGCTCTGGTCCGAGATCGGCATGTTGTCAGCTGAAGGCATGTCGTGCGTATACAGGCTGTAAAGGGTTGGCCCTAACACGCTACCCTGGGGTACACCAGCTCTGACCGTCTTTGCATGAGAGGACACCCCGTCCTGAACAACTTTAAAGGATCGTTCGTGAAGAAAGCTTTTAACAATAAGATAGAGCTGTGGATTAAGTAGATCTTTAAGTTTATGCAAGAGTCCTGCCTGCCACACTCTATCAAATGCCTGCTGGATATCCAGATACGCTCCGACAACATACTCCTTTCCGTGGAATCCCTCCAGAATAAAGTTTACAACTCGGTGTAGTTGCTCGGGCGTGCCGTGCCTGAGCCTAAAGCCGAACTGAAATTTTGGCATTGCCCTTTTGACCGCGCTGGTTTCAAGAATCCTTCTTAAAATGCACCTCTCCAATATTTTGCCAAATGCTGGCAGTAGGCTTATTGGACGGTACGAATCCAGCTCATCTGCTGGCTTCCCACTTTTGTGTAGCATGATAATGTTGGCCTTCTTCCAGGCGCCTGGGAAGTGTCCGAGTCGAAGAGCGGAGTTGAGAATCAATACGAGGAATAGCAAAGCTCTGCGAGGGAGCAGCTTGATAGAGCGATTATCAAACTGGTCCTCGCCTGGAGCCTTGTTGTTGCGAAGCTTTTTGATTTCCTTTTCCACTTCAGTAAGGGTGATAGAAAAATAGCATGAAATGACTTTTCGTTGCGGCATTTTACATCATTTTATGAATTTTTAAATTTGAAGTGATATGAATATGTTCAAGTTATTTAAAAAGGAGCCACAGTGTCGCTGAGAGGCTTGAACATTGCACACGTGCTCGAGGACGTTTCAGTGGAAATTCTACCTTGTCTTTCTTAGAACACATGTCTCTCGCGTTGGTTACCCATTAAAAGCGACGAGTGACAGATGGCATCCAATTGATAGCTGTCACAGCGGAGAGTGTGAGCGAACGACAGCAAACGTCAGTTGTGAGCGAGCGACTTTCACTTTTGCTTTACGGAGACGCGTGAATATATATTAGGGGCACAAGGCAATAAAGTAACCAAACCTATAAAACAACAAATAGTTACTGTTTTATCGGACGACGAGTGAAAACTAAAGTTAAACTAGGGTCGAGAACAAAAAGAAAATACATTTGCAGTACGCGTACTCTTTGCCATTGGCATTGGTTATCTACAGCAGCGAACCGAGAACCGATGTGTTCAAAATATAAGTCGACCAAATAAATGAGGTAGATCTTTTAAGAAACCTTACCCCAATTGTGGGTGAAAGTTTCGCCAAACCAAGTAAACAAGTGCAATTCTGCTCAACAAAAGCCGAGATCGAGGATATATGTCTGAAAGCAACTAGAAAAATAATAGTTTTTAGGACAGATCAGTGACGCGTGCCAGGTTGATGAGCAAATCGCTAAGCAATTACAATCTATGTTAGCCAAATCAGAAGCCGACATCATACATAAAATTCAAGCAACGAAAATACCTAGTGGCAGACCGAAACCAGAATGTGGGCGGTGTGGTCGTATGTATCAGTGGTAAGAGTTCGTCGTGTCCGGCTTTACAATTATAATGTAATAAATTCCTTTGCCGGGCAATTTTGTCCGAAGTGTAGAACGTTCCTGAAACGTCCACAACTACAAGGTCAAAGGTGGGAAAATAAACGACGAAATAGAAGTCCAGCCAAAAATATCAGTGCTCTGGAGGTGACTGTTTCAGAATTTCTAGCGAAGATTAGACTGAAGAAAAGATAGGCCGCCTAATTGGAGACTACGGTTGTCGATTTAATTTGATTAGCGAATCAGAGTAGTCTGATTATTTGAAGACCCTAATATTAATAAAGAAAGGCCCGCAAATAGTTTTTTAATTTTTGGTTATTAAGAAAGAGACAATCTTTAATGGGCCGGGAAACAGCCATTTAATTAAATGTTCAAAAACTTGGGCTAGATTGTGTAAACCGATTCGATATCATCAAACCGTTTCCAAAGTGGAAAAGGGTGCCAATAAAGCTATTGATTGATGCGAATATCAAGATTAACGTGATAGTGCGAGTAGGTGTTCACAGCCCATGGATATCCCCAATAGTACTAGCATTTAAAGAGAATGGAAACAATCGTTTATGCCTAGATATGCAACTAGGGCAAATAGGGCTTTTTTACGAAGAATGTAACCATTACTGACGTTCGAAATGTTCATGAGAAAATTGAGGGGTGCCAAATACTTCTCTCCTATGAATGTGAGGAACGCATACCACCAGTAAGAACAACATGAGTCAAGTCGTGGAATTACAATGTTCATCACAACAAAACGGATACTCAGATATAAACAACTGATGTATGGAGTGAGTTCAGCTAAGGAGATATTTCAACGAAGACTCGAAGACATGTTAACACCTTGTCCAAATGCCTTAAATTATCTTGACATTATATTTTTTGGAGTACTGAAGAGGCGCATGATAATAATGTTAAAATCGTTCGTAACATATGTAAGGAAAACGATGTCCTGTTAAATGACAACTACAATCCAATGTGTCTGGAAGGTTAAAAAAGTTAAATTCATAGGTAGCATCTTGATTGATAATTGTATTCTTATAGACCCAGAGAAAGTTGCAGTAATTATTCTTTTCGTGACCCCAACAACAAAGACAAAACTCGAAGGTTTGATAACTTACGTGGGGACTTAGCTGATCGAACGGGGCCATTGACACGGCTTCTTAAAAAAGTAAGTTCAATTGGGGGGTCGAGGAGAAAAGGTCGAAGATCTGAAAGCTAGGCTAGCGAATGTAACAAATCTATCTTACCCGCATGCTAGAACAAGGTGGATTGCAAGACTGCTGGCAGCCCAGTGGCCCTGGGGGCAGTGTTAATTCAGTTTACTAAAACTAACGAATCGAATATCATTTTGAAGATAAAGAAGACCATAGTATTTTGCATGTAATTGAAAATTCAGTTCCAACATCTATGAGCATTTCCGAAGTTGATGAAGATAGCTTCCACGATGTTGAGATAGTCGATACAATGATCTGTATCCAGCCGAGTCCAATAGTTTCAACCCTTTGTGTTCCGAATTGTCATCCGTTGGGATAATTTAGATCTAGGATTAGTTCTAGGATTAGCGTAGCCTCCGACCTTTTGGGTCCGTTGCCAAATAATCTTCGTCATCTACATCTTTGTCCTAATTGATTATTTCTTCAGATATATGGAATATAAATTCCTGCGTTCCATAACTGCTTCATCTGCAATTGATGTAATGAAGGAGATTTTAAGAGACTGGGGTTTCCCAAGACATTAAGGACGTACAACGGAAGACAATACGTAAGCGTTGACCTCAGGCAACATAGCAAGACATTCGGGATCGAACAGGTGGCCCCAGGCTATTGGAGAATTAGAGATAACAAATAAGTCATTAGTAAAGCGTTTAAAAATAGCCTTGACAGGAAAGGAAACTTCAAAGCAGCGATTCAGAATTTTGTATTAATGAAGAACGCCACTCCACATAGTACCATAGGCACAGCGCCGACGGAGTTAATGCTCAATAAAGTGATTCGAGTTAAAATTCCTGGAATACAAGATCTATTTGAGGAAACTGAGGACTCTGTAAAGAGCGAGCGAGACTGTATTAACAAACAGAAAGAATCTGCTGATAAGAAGATAGGGCAAAGGTGGCAAACGTAACAGTAGGGGATAAAGTGTTTCTGAAAAACGTAGTGTTCCCACATAAACCAACTCTGAATTTTGATTCAACTGAGTATAGCGTTATAAAACGAAAGGGAAATATTCTACAGTTATCAGGTGGAGGTCGAGGGCTCACGAGAAATGTGACCCACCTGCAAAATATTCCGTCGACACCACTGACTGGAGTCCAGTTGAGCCCGATGTTTCTATTCCGACAGACATGCAGCCGTCAGCTGTAAATAGCCAACTGGATCGCCATATTTTGGCTCAGGATTAACAACACTCCATCCAGGTACCGGGAGAAGGACACCAGACCAGGGTTAAAAAACAAGCTTAAACACAACGGAAGGATGACAGCTGTCATGTAGGAGAGCGTGAACAAGCGACAGCCAACGTCAGTCGAGAGCGAGCGACTTTCGCTTTTTTCTTAGGTACATAAGAAATTTGGTAATTCTAGCCCTTATAGTCTCCGAGATCTAGGTGTTCACACGGACGGACAGACGGACATAGCTAGATCGACTCAGCTGTTGATGCTGATCAAGAATATATAATTTATGTGGTCGGAGACGCTTTCTTTTGCCTATTACATACATTCGCACGAATACAATATACTCGTTCATTCTACTAGAGTACGTGCATAAAAAGCGTTGCATACTTTTGAGTGTGTCGAATATTAAAAAGATGCTGAGTATGAGTCTCTTATAGTCGGAATATCGACTATAGCTACCTTACTTGTTATACTCGTACTCTAGTAGAGTAAACGAGTATCATGTATGTAACAGGTAAAAAGAAGCGTTTCCGACCCCATAAAGTGTATATATTCTTGATCAGGAGCCGAGTAAATCTAGTCATGTCCGTCTGACCGTATGTATAAACAAATATGGGGTCTTAGACGCTTCCTTCTGCCTGTTACGTACATTTGCACGCATACAATATACTCGTTTACTCTACTAGAGTACGTGTATAATCAGTAGTCAGTAACCACATAATTAAAAAAACAGCCACCATACAGAAAATCATTAGCACTGCAGCTCACTTTGCAATCCCCAATTATCCCCACACAAACACCCAAAAAAACGTTCCCTGGTGGAACAATCAACTCTACCTGCTTAGAATAAATTAGGTATTGTCATGGAGAAAACTAAAAAAGAACATTAACACAGAAAACATAGTTAAATATAAACGACGCACATTCAAAATAGCTAAAAAAGAAAGTACCAAAATATTCACCTCATAAATAAATCCACAACCTCCTGCACAAAAAATATGGCACAACATTTGACGATTTTTTGGCCTTAATCAGTCCAAGAGCATCCACTGCACATAAAACTCAAAGCCATCCCAATGCTCAACCGATACATCCGAAATCGCACACATTCAGACACAGCAAATGACTAAAACTTCCCGGCGCGCTGCACAGCTGCTAAACAAGCAATATTCCCTAACTGGCAAAACATCCGGACTAGATAGAATCAATTGTGCTATGATAAAAAACATAGATAATAGTACCATGGCTCAGATAAGACACCTACAAAATTTGTTTAATAACTACATCCCAGAAGTGTACAAGAGTAGCATTATAATCCCAATTTTCAAATCATCCTCAACAAAAACTGAAGTCAACTCATAGCGACCTATATCGCTAAGCCCCTGCCTATCAAAAATATTGGACAAAATACTTGCAAAAAGACTGTGTTGCTTTATTACCAACAAAAAACTCATACTCAACAGTCAAGTTGGTTTCAAGAAAGGCAACACAATTATAGATAGTCTTCTTCTTGTAGACCATCTCATAGCTAGAACGATCTCAAAATGAAAGCAACACATCAAAAATTTCACTTGACTTCGCAGCTATCGACAGAATAGGATTACACACCAACCTCGAACAACTAAAAATATGGCATATCGGACCCAGAATATACAACTACGTTAAAAACTTCATGACTAACAGAAAAATTGTAATTAAAATAGGACTAAATTACTCAACACCGCAACTACTACACAATGGTATTCCACAAGGCTGCCCCCTCTCTGTTATTCTCTTCATCATCGCATACAACAAGCTGACCTCTATCATATCCTTGAATAAAAACATTCAAATTAGCGCATATACCAATGTCTTCAACCCAATCCTTAAAATCAAAAACTCAAAAAACCACGTCATCAATCTAACCCTACTGATTTCCCAAACTTACACCCAGGTAAAATCCCTAAAAACATCGCTAGACAAACATTGTAACATTATAAAATACCTTTCCAACTCCAAATTCAACACATCTTCCCTAATTAACGTCACCAATGCTATAATAATATCAAAAATCGATTACTGCCTCCTCCTGTTTGGCTCGGCACCCCTCAATTTAATTACCAATTCCGCAATAAGGCTAGCACTCGGTGCTTTCAGAACTACTCCAGTCAATAACATGCTACATGTGACTCAAATACCTCCTATACACATAAGAAACCAAATCGCTACAGCTAAACTCTGCATATCAATAATAAATTCACACAACACCAATTTTGAATATAATTAAAAACTACAAAACTCGTAAGAAATTAAAATACGAATCAACAACTGACAGAATCATCAGCACTGAAACCTCGGTATTCCGCACACACCTTATCCCCGAAACCGCATAATACATACCCCCCCATGGTACCTACACAGAATTTCAGTCGACTCCTCCCTCACAGAGTACCGAAAAACCCAACCACTCACTACAGAAAACTGTTTCAAGAATTCTAGACAACAACAAAATATACAATACCATCTTCACAGATGGCTCACAAATAAACAACATTACAGCATATGCAATAACCAACGTACACAATATAATTAAAACAGGCATAATACCCTTCTTCTCAAGAGTTTTTTCAGCTAAGCCATTGCAACTACAGAAGCCCTCACCATTTTCAAAAATAAACCAGGCAAATACGCATTATATACTGACTCCCTTTCAACTATCGACGCTATCAAAAATACCAGCACCTTCGACTTCTACCCATCCATTGTCCGAAACTCCCTCACCGAACACCACCCAAAATGCAAAATCAATTGGACTCCCGACCATGTAGGCATCGGGGGCAATGAATTAGCTGACAGCGCCTCAAAAAATGCAACTAAGTTCCCACTCATCCTTACCCAAAATTACAACTTCCAAGACATAAAAACATATCTAAAAAACACTCTCAGTACAAAAACAAAAAACACTCTGAAAAACGCATCCGATTGGTATCAATCTATTCATCTAAATATGACCATCACCTCAATCTTATATCATAATAACAAAATGTCAAGATTCGACTAAATTAAAATGACAAGGCTCAGACTTGGCCATGCCAACCTGACACACCAACACTACCTCAACCTGTCATCAGACAATACATGTCCATTCTGCAGAGAGCACAATAGTATCTATTGCCCATATGCTAAAAAAATGTCCATCTCAAAACATCGTATGCCCAAATATTTAAAAATAAAGACCCCATACCATTGTTTTCCCAACCCACACCAAAAAATGTTAATTATTTTAAAGTTCCTTAGACAATAAACATAACATAACATAACATAAATGGATCGGCACGTGTAACCGCAAATTATTCACTGTCATTAAAGGAAGCAGATTTAACAAACGTTTCGAACAATTAAGAGCACTATTTATTTGATGCATACTAAGAGAGCTGCTAACTGAAGATGTAAGCCATGTCTCAGTAAAAGCTACAATATCTGCGTCAGCTTAATATGTCCAAGGAGACTTCGAACATTTAGTTGTTAGTGAGTCAACTAGTCTTTGAAACTGTTGACTGAGATAATTGGTAGTGTTGAGTAAGGTTGATTTTACATTTGGGGTTATTTTCCAAATATGGAAAATGTCAAAAGAGATTTCTGTGATAATTGCTTTGTCGCTGTTTCTGATTCCTGTGAAGCACCAGATCATAAATTTGTTATTAGCACATGGTGCTGAAATATCGTAGTCTATTACTGCGCACTCAGAAAAATAGTCGCAAATCTGCTTTCATAGAGATCGGTTGTGTCACGCTTACGCAAAATTGTTTTCTATTCTGCTTTAAGCTTTCTTCGCTTCTTCGGGCAAGAAGCAAGAGAGGGGCGAAAAATTCTTCGCTTTGAGTTCGCCCAGTCTGTGCTGTGTTTCTTGGAAATTGAAGCGCGCAAATTAAATACTAAATATTTCGACTTATTATTAATGCAATGGATGAGAACAGTTTTTCTGACTTTCAGCTTAGAAATAGGCAAATTGATCCCCGAAAAATGTTCTCAGCAATAGACAATTTATGCAATGATACTCAAAGCAGCAGCACCACCACTACTATAACATTTACTAGTGCCACCAGCAGCACCACCTACACCTTGGCAACTGCTACAATAAGCAGCCCTGGGTTAAGCATCAGTAACCAGGAAAGACATGTCTTGCTGACATGGCAGCAAAATCTATAATCGATGCTTCCAAAAGACTACTGGAAGCTCAAAAACGGCGATCGGGAGGAGAAAAAGTGAAAAAGCTCTGTCAGCCATTTCTAACTCGAAAAAGGGAGCAGCAGCCAGGTTCTGCACGCGCAGCCCACCACTAGCCAACAGGATTTGCCATTCTTGACACAGATATCCCAACTAATGAAGAGAATGAGGAAGACGCGATGAATGTGGACGCTGATGATGAGAGTGATCATATGGACGCTCATCAATCTTTAGCAACCAACAACGGCCAATATTTGCAAGAATAATCAGCTAAAAATGGTAATCAGCCTAAAGGTTACCCGAAACCACCGCAAATTGTTGTCAATAATAGCAATTTACACGACTTATTTGAGCTTACAAAGGAAGTGGCAAGTTTGGATAACATTGTCGTCAAAGTTAATCAAGGCGAAACGGTCAGAATATTTATAGAGCCGTATGGATGAGATTGGTATGGAGTTCCACACATATCAAATGCAGACAGAAAAAGTACACAGAATTGTAGTAAGAGGCACATCATAGCACCCTAAATAAAGACATTACGGCTGAAATGAAAAGTTTAGACTAAGACATCCATAACCCAAGTTCATGGAATAATAAAGACGAGAAACTTATTATCTTTTCCTTAATATTAAGCTTTGTCCCAAAATTAATGAAATTTACCGAGTAAAGACCCTTTGCCGACAGAAAATAAGGATTGAAAGAATGCAAAAATCCTCTGGAATTGCGCAATGTCGTCGATGTCAGGAGTACCGCCACACAGCTAAATACTGCCGCAGATATCCTAATTATGCCAGGTGTGGTGAAAAACACCAATCCTCACAATGCACTGGAAACCATATGGTCAGCTATAAAGAATGCTAATGGTACCAGGAGTTTCTTCAGAACCAATATTTCAACAATACAGCAGCAACCAACTCAACAACAGCGACATATCGGTCAACATCAATCATCTGTATGCACTAGAGGAAATACAAAAGTCTCGTATTGCGCAGTAGCAAAAGGTAATTCAATCACAAGTCCCCGGACCTGCTCAGCATCGTCTTCATAATCTACAAGCGCCACAGATATGGCAGCAGAAACGTATGAATAATCAGCAACATAATTCATTTGAAGTACAAGCACTATTACAACAGCAACAGTTTCAGGAATGGCAACAGCAGACCCAACCACAACAACAACAGCAGTTTCTTATGTGGTTGCAGCAGCAGCAGCAAGAACAGCAACAGTGTAATAGTCAAGCCAATCGACGTCTTGAAAAACTTGCAAAAATTGTATTTGAAATGGCCAGCATGATTAACCAATGGGATGGACCTAATTCCCAGTTCCAAAACAACGTTTCAGCTTCACAATGAATACACTAAATGCTCTTAGAATTAAACGAGGCGACACTGTAAGAATTTATGGATATGCATTTAGGCCATCGCGTAACAATAATAACGCTGGCGTAGCAGAGGTATTCGTGAAGATCTCTCTTCGCCATTTTCTGCAAAGGGTCATTAAGACACGTAGCATACAAATGTCATCTGTAAAAGTAGCTATAGGACTGGGTGACGTGGAGTTCAGCGCCATTTACTGCTCTCCAAGTATCAGGATCGAGGAAAGACACTCTATCAACACACTACTTGCTTGCGGCCACAAGTATTTGATTGGTGGTGACTGAAATGGCTGTGGGGAGACACTTACAATTCACCTCGGGGGCGAGAGCTTGCAGAAGCCATCTCTGTCACTGGAGTCAAGATCTTTGCAACTGGCTCGCCAACCACGTACCCATATGTGCTCAATCATACGGCTCCTGCATTGACTTTGCAGTGCATCATGGAATACCAGATTCTCGAGCAACTATAATTCAAACCTGAGATTTGGACTCGGATGATTTGCCCCGTATCATCAGCATTTAAACAGATGGTACTAATGTCAATCCAAGCGCTCGTTTAGTCACGAAGCACACTGACCTGCTTATCTTTGGGCAACATTTGAAGAGATCGATTCAGCTGAATACTACGCTAAATTCTGGTGAAGATTTGAAATGGCTGTTAACAACTTCACAGAAAGTATTCACAGGGCTTCGGCTGCCTCAACGCCTCCTGTTCTACCGACAGGCACCACCTATGGAATAGTACTAACATGATAAGCCAGAGAGCTTGTGACGCAGATATAGAGATCAGAACTCAAGACCCCTGGCACCGAATTTTATGGAACCGGGCTGCGAAGCAGCTACGAAATATCTTAAGAGAACTTCGAAGCAGCTTTTTTTAACCAGAAACTAGCTTCAATGGACCATAACGTGGATGCTAGTTATTCGCTTTGGAAGTGCAATAAGTCCCTTAAGAGACAACCGTTTAGACAGGTTCCCATTCGGTGTCCTGGCGGTGAACTTTCCAGAAACGAAGAAGAGCAGGCCAACTCATTTGCACAGTATTTGGAGACTAGGTTCACCCATTACCAATACGTAACGATGGAGCACTATAGAGAGACAACTTACAGACACCTCTGCAAATGCCCCTACCCATCAAACTTACCAAGGTTGAGAAGATTGCTGAAATCATCAAATTCCTACCGAGAAAGGAGGCTCCTGGCATTGACAGGGTTTGTAATGCCGCACAAAAAGCATTACCTACTCGGGCGATTCTCTACATACAGCATAACACCATGTTAAGAGTGCAGTTCTTCACAAAGCAGATGGCATCAATTCTGATGGTCCATAAGCCTGGAAAACCGAAAGAGGACCCTTAATCGTAGACCAATAAGTCTCCTATATTTTCTATCTAAGGTGTTTAAAATTCTTATTGCCAATCAACTAAGTGCCATTATCAAGGAGCGCCGTATCCTGCTGGATTACCAGTTTGGCTTTCGAGAGGGATACAGCACTGTGGAGCAGGTTCACAGATTGCCAAAGCGACTTCCAAATACATTTGGAGGTGCCCCAATAAGCTATGCTGCAGCTGCCAGAAATGCATTGGGACAAACTCATCAACATCAAACTCATCAACATCTTACACAGAAAAAGTTAATAATTACAAATGGACAGCAGCAACAGAACACACCTCCGTAACAGCAGCAACGGCGAGAGGTACAAAAGCAACTTCGCCAATAGCGCCACAAGAACCAACGCCAACAAAAGCAGGATCCTGGCGGTGACCTTCGAAAGTCTCCTCCTCTTCGCCCGTCATGCCAAGAACACTGCGAAAAAAGTGAAAGAGCGAAATAAGCAGCTAAAAGCCCTCATTGGCACCTATTGGGTCAAGAACAATGAGACAATGCGCGCCACATATAAGACAATTGGGCGTTATGTCCTTAATTATGCAGTTCTTGTGTGGAGGTCATTAATTAACTAAACTAGATGGCAGGCGGTGCAAAATACTACACTCCGCATCGCTACGAGCTACCTGCGAACTTCTCACCTTGCAGTTCCTGGTCAACTACCACTTGCCCGCACACATTCTTCATAGAGCAAGTCCCAACCAAGTGCAAAACACACGCCCGGAGATGAATTTCTAGAGAGACTAGCACTAGCTGTGCCGCACATAACAACTCTCAGGCCACTCGATCTGTTGATGGCTCCCACTTAGGTGGCATTATTCCTTGGCCTCAACACCGACAGGGACTCTTAACATAGGTATCACTTCTGCCATTTACACATGAACACAAACATCAACACTACACCTGCATCACAACTCATACACACAACAATAGCCAGGAAACAGACAATAGTCACATCATCTCATCACTGCCTTAGATATAACCATTATACTTTTATATCAGAGCTAATCGTGTATTATCGTTGCAGCGAAAAAATTGCTACGACAGCAACAGAAGCAGAGTTGTGAGACAACCGTCAAACAGGCCTCTCCAGCTCTGCAGACCACCGCGCTTAGACATCAGCCAAGACCTTGGCAGCAGCAAGTCGCTCAACTAACAAGCCTACAAGAAGTCCATCCATTAAGTTTGCAAGACATAGGAGTAGTAGACAGCGTGACACAAATTTCTGTTAAAAACCTATTCACGACAAACCTGATCAGATAGCTGTGTTTATAGAATTCAACCAAAAAATTACCCAGCTTTTTTAAAAGAACCTACCTCAGCAGTAGCCTTCTGCACCTAGTATTTGTCTTGAAGAAAAGATTAATATTTTATCAGCATGATGGGAAATCTATCTTAACTACTACTAAGCAGGGAACAAGTCAATGAGCGTTTCCAATGTCTGAATCAACACTAAGAATAGCAGCATGGAATGCAGCAGGTCTCAAATAAAATCCTTGAACTAGAGACTTTTATTGCAACTACAACATCGACATTATCGACATTGTTAATATCTGAAACGCATCATAAAAACGGACTGACTTGTAAACTGCATGGATACGACTGCTATGGAGCAAACTATGGAGGCAATACGCGAAATGGAGGTGTAGCCGAGGCAATAAAAAACATTAAAAATCATGCTCAAATACCCATAACTCACGCTTGATTGCAAATCCAACCGATCAAAACAAAAACAAAAAAACTTCTTACTTGGCGGGATTCTTGGATGCTCTTTGCAATATATCTGGTAAGTTTTTGGACATCTGCTTCTTCTGGACTTTTCTTGGGATAGTTGGCGTTATAGTTAGCTATCCTTGCTGCTGGTAATCGAAAATGTACACCTAGGGTCTGCGTCGCCTTGCTGCAAGTGACGTTAGCTTTCTCCTTACCTTCCTAGGTCGTTATCTGGGCTATCTGGGCACAGTAGCATGGCCGCCTCACCTTCGATGTGTTCGGAATTACCAATTCCTGCAGCCTGGACAGCATTTTCTTCCGCTGCGAATGAAGATGGCGCACTTCTTTTTCAATGACCTGAAATACCACATCATTCAGAAATTTTCCCATCTGCACAATGCTGTCCGTGCATTGTAGGGGCATTTTGTGAAGCTGACTAGATATTGGGGCTAATTTGGTCTCGGGATCTTTTGGTGTTTCGGAGCCATCCGCTTCACCTAAAGATCCGGTGAGCTGCGTGCGAAAGTGCATCGAAGGGGGCACGGCATCGCAGGACCGTAGGAGCTTTGAAGAACGTCGTTTCATCTTCTGCTGTTGCAATTGTCACAATAATAATAATAATAGTCGGCCGCCGGCGATGCAGTGTGTATGGGAGTTAGGGCCTCGAGAATGCGTGCCCTAGCTGGGGAATTCGCCGCGAGTGGATTTCCACTGTTGTAGGTGCCGCCTGGAATAGTGTTGCTTTCCTCATCATTCCGTGAATCTGGCATTTTATACCTCCTGCCAGGTGAAATAAAGCTTCCAGCCGATTCGACATACACGCGGAACACCATCCCGATCAGTATGACGCAGCCGCATGGTGGTTTTTGGATTTGAGAGGGGTTCGATGACTAAAATTAGTTTTAGTTTGCATTTTTTCATTGATTCATAAACACCCAATATTGTTTGTTTATAATTTAAAGTTTCTCTCATGCCATTCTATTGTAGCAGTTATTATCATATGCTCTCTCTTTGCGTTTTATGCCTGCAGCTCGCAATGCTGCTGAGACAATAAACAGTCTAAATTCAACTCGCTCCGACACTCCCACAAATTAAAATACAAGGATCAAAAGTCTGATCGTGTCATTTCGTGTTAAACATACAAGAAGAAGTAAACACCATATGAAGATTTCTAGTATTGGTGAGTCACACACTCACATAAAATTTGCCGCATCTATCACGATCAAATCACGTTTAAAGAATTTTCAGCACCCACTTGATTTTTGCATAACTACACATACTATGCAGCCAGACTGAGAAATAGATAAGTCACCCAATCGTATTGATTTGCTTATTGGTATTGAAACCATTTTTGAGATTCTTTCAGTGGGGGAGATCAAATTGGGACCCCGACTACCAACGCTACAACAAACGCAATTTGGCTGGAAAGCGTCTTACGCACGAGTTCGGTATGAGTGAGTTTGGTAACTTTTCCTAGGCTGGACGAACCACATTACTATACCACACCATTGTGTGAACAGCACAACGACAAAATTGTGAATTGTCTTCGACGCATCTTGGAAATCTTCATCGTACATTTCAATACATTCTATGGAGAAATTCTACAATGGAAGAATTATGCACATATGCAGTGAACACATATCTAGCAATACGTATCCAGCAGATCTTCTCTCGCAAAATTTCAAGCTCGGAGCAGAAGCTGTCAAGTCACCATTCTACGTAGATGATTTCTTATGTGAACATGATACTGAAGAAGTCATAAGGCAACTCAAGGCAGAAGTAATCGAGATTCTCAGCAAAGGAAAAAAGGAATTGGATAAATGGCTCTCAAATCATCCCTCACTCATCTCTCACTTTCGCTCAAATGGTTGATATTTTTCAATCTCCCGTATTGGGCTAATTTTTTTGAGTTCGTGTATCAAATTTTTAGTTGTGTCCAAGTTTTTGTTTTATTCTGTTATTGTGCTTAGTTTTGGTTTTAACGTAACCTTTAAGTGCACTTGATTAATCAGCTTTAAGTTGTTTATTTTTTTATTTCATTTTATTATTGTGTAAATTAAACCAATAGCTGAGCTATAAACTTAAGCAAGACAGTGCTCTCTGTTATGTTGTTTTTGTTTTTGTTTTTGCTTTTGCTTCTGCTCTGCCTGTATTGCTATTTTTAGACTCTCAGTCTTGCTAGTCATATTTTGTAAACCGTTAGATTGCTCCCGTTACATTGCTGCCAGCTGCAAACCCAGTGAGAAATTTTATCGTTTGCTTGTTTGTTGTGTCGTCCGCTTACTGCTACCAGCTACTCAGTGAGAAATTTAAAATTTCTATCATTCCCATTGTTCTCTCACTTCTGGCTGACTGTTACAAAATAAGTTACCTTCTAGAGGCTGATTCGTCCGAGCCTATGCTTTTTTGTTGGCTCTGCCGTAACACCATTCATTTCAAATGTGCCAAAATCAGTGTCCGTGTAAGCGATTATTTTACAAATAATCATGGTTTGAAATTTACATACGAGTTGTGTCGACATGCTGAAGCCCAGTTGCGTTCGTTCTTACGAAACGCCAAGGAAGGCTTTAATGCCCTCCACGTTGGCTTTAAGCAATTAAATATGTTATTCTCGACACTTGCAGCAAATGTCACATCTTTTAATATGGAGTCTCTTAAGCGCAAGAAAGTAAATGATCTGAGTAGATCTGGTCTGAACAACGACTCTATCGGCCCTGTCGTTATAAAACCGAAAACTCCTGTGTCAACTTCTAGATATTCTATCTTTCGTACTTCTAGTCAGCTCGATAGATACAGTCCCTAGCCCGTACAACGGTTGGCTAATGAGGAAGCTTTAATGGGGGTAGGATCTCCTGCCATTCTGGAGAATGTAGAACTTTCCAGTGTCGTGCAATCAGTATCGTTATTTCTAGACTAGCCGCAGATTCTAAATCAGAGTATGTCTCCAAATATGTACAGGCGAAAACTAGTTTAAATAGTTTGAAGATTAAGGTAGAAAAGTTTAGATTTAATGTTACGCGCAAAACAATCTGTCTAAAAAGTTACTGGGCTGAGCACCTGGTCGTGAGGGAGTCTAAGGCTAGAACTAGAAATTCGATGCTGATTAGACTCCCTACTGCTGCACAATCCGTAGCCTCTAACATAGCTCCAAAAAACTAACTTAATTTTTTTTCTTGCCTACCAAAATGTTAGAGGCCTTAAGTCTAACCTAGCTAAACTTTACACTGATAGCCTATCTTTTGATTTTCATAGTTTGAGGATTAAGGTAGAGAAGCTTAGATTTAATGTTACGCGCAAAACAATCTGTCTAAAAAGTTACTGGACTGAGCACCTGGTCGTGAGGGAGTCTAAGGCTAGAACTAGAAATTCGATACTGATTAGACTCCCTACTGCTGCACAATCCGTACCCTCTAACATAGCTCCAAAAAACTAACTTGATTTTTTTTCTTGCCTACCAAAATGTTAGAGGCCTTAAGTCTAAACTAGCTAAACTTTACACTGATAGCTTTACACTGATCTTTTGATTTTCATATTTTAATTTTTACTGAATCTTGGTTGAAACTCTTATCTTATACTCTGTAATCTTTCCTAATAGTTATACTGCCTATAGACTTGATCGTCCCTCCCGCCAGGGTGGTGTCGTATTGATTGCTGTTGATTCCGGCCTTCTGTCGGAACCAATTCTGCTTAATTTTCCTAACGCAATTGAATTTATAAGTACTAAAGTGTCTCTTAAATGTTTTTCGGTCTTTATCACTGTCTCTTACATTCCTCCACGTTGTGATATTTCTGTTTACTTGGATCATTAATCCATCGCTAGCGTCCATGCTTTCTGATACTGATCAATTGTTGGTTTTTTGGTGATTTCAAGATCTGTGATGTCACGTGGTCTTCTGTGATCGACTCAACCGGTTTCATACCTTCAAGGCAACACGAATTTGTTGACGGCCTACTTGAATACTTATCTGTCCTTATCTTAAGTTAATTTTTTAACAAACTCATTGAATCGCCAACTTGATTTGATATTTGCTTCTGACCCTTCCATTTAAATGGTCTCTAGAGTTAGTCCTGCTTCCTGAAGACCCCTTTCTTTTGCTTCCTGAAGACCCCTTTCACACATCATTTCACGTTACTATGGATATTCCTATTCCTGCTGTACCTGAATCATTCAACTTGTCAGCTAGAACATATTCATTTAGAAAGACTGATTTCGCCAGCCTTAACAATGCCATCCTTCAATCAGACTGGACATTCTTGTATACTTGTGCAGATATGGACAATGCGGTTGACTTCTTTTACAAAATTCTTCATTCTATTTTTGGGGATTTGGTTCAGTTCAGTAGTCCTGTTAGGCTTAAAAAGCCTCCTTGGTTTACTCCACAGTTGTCTAATTTAAAAATACCAAGTCTAGACTCTTTAAGAAGTTCAAAGTCTCGGAAAGGTCCCCTGACTATTCGCGCTATACTGCTGCTTGTTCAAGGTCCAATGTCAATAATTCCGAGTGCTATAAAGCATATTTGCATCGCTCTAGGGTTCAATTTTCTCAGGACCCAAAACTATTTTATAATTTTGTTAATTCAAAACGTAAAACATCTGCGCTACTTTCTTCATTGTTTTATATAAATACTAAAGCAAGTTTTTTCAAACAACTTATTCCTCTCTTAAGTATCGGACTAATCAGATATACCCTTATAGCTTACACAGGTCTAATAACATCCAACCTCCCCTAGCCACTAAAAGCTTATTGCTTAATGAACTTAAGTCTATAAAGCCTACCTTTTTTCCTGGTCCTGATGATGTTCCGGGGTGTATTCTCAGATTCTGCGCTGATGCATTTTGTAAGCCGATTTTTAAGCTTTTTGATCTATCTTTGAATTCTTCGTCTTTCCCTTCTCTCTGAAAGGAGTCGTTCACTAGACCTCTCCTTAAAAAGGGGAATAAGTCGGATGCCCAAAACTACAGAGGTATATCAAAACCATCTGCTATTCTTAAGCTTTTTGAAAAAATTTAGCTCCACATTTACAACACTCTTATGGCTCTATAATTTTATGTGCTCAGCATGGGTTTATGAAGCGTAGGTCTACCACCACTAATTTACTAGAATTTTCTTCTTTTGTAATTCAAGGGTTTAAGAATGAAATGCAAACAGGGTAGCCACCTCGGCTCCTTCTCTTCACCTTATTTATCAACGACTACCTCAGGTTGTATCCCACTCTCGTGTACTTATGTACGCCAAGGACGTTAAATTTTGCTTGTCCTTCAATGACTCTTCTTCCCACTTCAGGTTCAAGATTACATTTATTCTTTTTTATCGTGGTGTCAGGTCAACTTACTAAATCTCAACTGTTCTAAATGCAAAGTTATGGTTTTGTCGTAGCATACCGCTTCAGATATCGTACCTTATTAACGATATGCCCCTTGATCGGATCGACTCAGTTGATGACTAACACACAAAGTTTAGACCCTAAATTAAAATTCCACTTACACGTTTCAATTACCGTCACTAGGCTGTGGGTGTTCTAGGTTTCATCAAGCGATGGTCGAAGGAATTTGATGATAATTATATAACCAAACTACTGTATACTTCTCTTCTCCGACCCATTTTAGAGTACGCATCGTGTGTTTGGTGTCCACAATATTTTGACCGCATTGAGTCTGTTCAAAAGTAATTTTTACTTTTTGCTCTCCGTGGGTTAAAATGGGTCACCAACAACCTCCTCCCTTGATATTCAAGTAATGTTATCTTTATACATGAGCTGATTAGTGGTGATATTGACGCGCCGTCTTTAATGAGACAAATCAGTTTTTGTGTTCCTCGTAGAACTACTGGAAATTATGTTCCTATCTATCTTCAGCACTGTAATTTAAACAATCTCCTCCATGAGCCTTTTCGTGTCCTTTGTTGTAACTATAATATGCTATTTAACTTTATCTCTAATAATAACTCCCTAAACTCAAATAAAACCTCTATATTAACGCATCTAGCTAGTAGTTTGTTGTGTTTACTTTCATTGATAGTGAGCGAGCGAGTCCAGGTTTTTTTCCGTCTTCGCGATTCGCGACGCTCGTTATGCGGCTCGGCAGGTTAGGCGAGAGGTGGGAGATTCTAGCCTGGGCTTCGCGAGTAACAAGCCCCATGGATAGATAGCGTGGGTCCACTTGAACATGCAGCGCATTGTACGTCAACGTCCGGATAAAAAAAAGACAGTACCGTAAAGGATTTCAGTTTCGAAGATACAGCTGCCACTAGCACACTTAGCCTAATATGGGATCAACGAGCCGATTGCTTTTTATTCGCTTTCCGACCAGAGAAGAAATTCGAGACCGTGAGCAAGCGATCCATTAGGACTGGTAGCATCTGTAGTTATAGTTGCGAAAATCATTATGCAAGAGCTATGGTTACTGAAATTGGATTGGGATGAAACTGTCCCACAGCACATAAATCAAGCATGGAACCACAATATATAAACACTACCGTCCTTGGAATCGATGGCAATGCATCGCTATTGTCTACAATCAGATCTTCAGAGGCTTCAACTACATGGATTCTGCCATGCATCTATTTCGCATATGGATGCTGTATATATGCTCGTACGGTAAGGGGTGATGGCAAGGCTAGGGTACAGCTGATAACTTCAAAGTCTAGGGCGGTACCAAAATCTCATCTTTCGGCATTAATATATGCCAAAATCAAGCACATCATCAAAATGGAGAACACGGTCTATCTGTGGAGTGATTCTCAGATCGTTCAGCATTAGATAAGGCAACATTTAGCAACACTCTCTAGTTTCGTCGGCAATCGAGTTGCTGATATACAGAAGAACACTTCGAATAGTATCTGGAGATATGTACCCACTCGCAATCCTGCCGATTTGGTCTCCAGAGGATGTGCTCCATCGGAGCTGCACGATTCAATCTGGTTTATGGGGCCGTCACATCTGTCTCAAGCTTCTAACACTAAACATCAAAGCAAGACGGATGGCTCAATTCGATACGCCATCGCCGGCTCCCCAGGAGCAGCAACGTGCTCTTCCTTGCTTATTTTGGAACATGCAGCAGGCACTACCTTCCTGAAGAAAGGCAAAAAGTATCCAGCCATCTCAAGCTGCAAAATCTACTTTTAAACAACGTACTGATGGATACTTGTTGTTGAAAGTTGGAGAACGTCTCGAGCTAGCAGATCTTCCTGAAGCGATCAAGCACCCAATACTACTAACAAGCTAAGATGAATTCGTTACACGATATATGGAACACCTTTATCGGAAAAACTTCCAAACGATATCTATTGCGTCAACGTAACGAAGTTTACTGGCGCAAGCAACCATTTGAACGAGATACATTCATTTATATTCAAGCAAGAAAATCAAATGGCAATTATAAACTTTTGTACTAATCAATATGTAAGTTTTCATTTTATCCCTCCCACCTTTATCGGAAAAACTTCCAAACGATATCTATTGCGTCAACGTAACGAAGTTTACTGGCGCAAGCAACCATTTGAAGGAGATACATTCATTTATATTCAAGCAAGAAAATCAAATGGCAATTATAAACTTTTGTACTAATCAATATGCAAGTTTTCATTTTATCCCTCCCAGGGCACCACACTTTGGCGGCCTATGGGAAGCAGCTGTCAAGAGTACGAAAGGTCTAATGATTTACACCCTGACAAATCAGGAGCTCAATTCCCGACCGCTGGCGCAACTCTCGTCTGATCCTAATGACTGGAGCGCGCTGATACCTGGACAACTTCTGCCAGGTGGTCCCCTCCGAGCTTTGACAGAATATTCAATCGAAGATGACAAACTGGATCACTTAGAGCGCTGGAGACGTGTTACTGGCATCAAGCAGCACTTATTGCGCCGCAGCCACATGACTATATCAATAAGCTGCAAGTTCGAGCGAAGTGGACTAAGGCGCATGCCAATCTGTCTGTTGGCAATATGGTTCTCATCTCTGAGGAAAATGTGCTCCCTCTAAGGTGACTACTGGGACGTATTGTAGCAACTATTCATGGCAAGGGTCACCAAGTTCGAGTGGCAGAGGTTCGCACATCCAAGGTCATCATTAGACGTCCTATTCAGAAGTTGGCATTGCTTCCTGTTCCTTGAAATCAATGTAGTGATTTCACTGGGGCCAGTTGGGTCAAGCACGGACTCAAATTAGTTTTAGCTTGCATTTTTTCATTAATTCATAAGCACCCCATTTTGTTTGCTTATAATTTAAAGTTTCTCTCATGCAATTCTATTCTAATAGTTATTGTCATATGTTCTCTCCTTGTACATGCATTTTAGGCCAGCAGGTCGCAATGCTACTGATCGGCATGTTATCTCAATAACGTTTGTTAAACGCAAGTATCGAAATCAGCTGATCTCAAAAGAGCTGTCGGGATTGGCAAAATAATTTCTGTGGGCCGACATTTTATTTGAAATTAGCCAAGTGAAAAAAGTGCAAAGGCACTCAGTTTGAGCAAAAGTGGACCTCGAACTACTGCCGTGAATTTGAGCGCTTCAGGCCTTCATTCGTGACGTAGAGCAGAACTCGCCAAGAGAGATAGCTCGCTATTATCCTCAATAGGTAGCTTGGCACTCAAATATTGGACACTGCAATCTCGATATGTGACCAGCGTGCCGTGTTGAAAGCATTGTATTGCTTTTCTCGCCATTACCGCCGAATGACATCAATTGCATCTGAAGTGTGATAGGCTCACAGCCAGCACTCTGTTACAAACTATTTCTTCAAGAACATTTCCTACTTTGCCCAACAGGCAAATTGGCCAGTACGTTGAAGGATCATCGCCCGGTCGGTTTCAGAATCAGTCTCTGCTACTTCCATGGTCTCGGGAACACTCCTTCTATGTGTGCATTTTAATGTTATTCATTTATTGTATCTGAACTAGAAATGATAGAACTAGAAATCGGATACCGATTAGACTCCCTGCTCCCACACAATCCGTACCCTCTAATTAGATCAAAAAAACTTAATCTTTTTTTTTAAACTACCAAAATGCAAGGGGCCTTAAATCTAAAGTCCCTAAGCTTTACACTGATTTTCTTACTTTAATATTTACTGAAACATAATTATAAACTGACTCTGCAGATTTTCCTAATAATTATAGCGGATATATAGATTTGAGAGTCCCTCCCGCTAGGGTAGTGGCGTTCTGATTGCTGTTGATTCCGGCCTTCTGTCGGAACCAATTCTGCATAATTTTCCTAACGTAATTGAATGTATAGGCACTAAATATCTCTTAAATGTTTTTCTATCCTTATCACTGCCTTTTATATTCCTCCACGATCCTATATTTCTGTTTACTTAGATCATCTTAATGCTATTTAATCGACCCTGTCAATACTTTCGGATACTGATCAATTGTTGGTTCGTGTGATTTCAACATCAGTGATGTGTCGTGGTCCTCTGCGAACGACTCAGCCGGTTTCACTCAAGGCAACACGAATTTGTTGACGGCCTACTTGAATTGTCCTTATCTCAAGTTAATTTTGTAACACACTCATTGAATCGGCAACTTGTTTTGATGTTTGCTGCTGACCCTTCCATTTCAGTGGTCTCTAGAGTCAGTCCGCTTTTGATTCCTGAAGACCCGTTTCACACATCATTACACGTTACTATGAATATTCCCATTTCTGAGGTATTTGCATCTTCCAACTTGTTAGCTATAATAGATTCATATAGAAATGGTGATTTCGTTAGCCTTAACGATGTCATCCTTCAATCAGATTGGTCATACTTGTACACTTGTACAGATATGGACAGTGCAGTAGACTTCTTCTACAAAATTCTTTATTCCATTTTTAACGATTTTGTTGGCTCAGTAGTAAAGTTAGGTTTAATAAGCCTTCTTGGTTTACTTGACAGTTGTATAATTTTAAAAATATCAAATCTAGACTCTTTAAGAAGCTCAAGATCTCGGGAAGCTCCTCGGACTATTCGCGTTATATTACTGCTCGTTCACTGTCATTATTTCCGAGTACTATATTTGCACCGCTATAAGGTAAAATTTGCTCAGCAAAATGAATAGGTAATAGGTATTCTTAATCACAAGCAACAGCCGAGTCGATTTAGCCGGGTACGTCTGTGCGTCCGTATGAACACCTAGATCTAGGAGACTATGAGAGCTAGAGTCACCAAATTTGGTATGTAGCCTCTGCCATTGTACACGCAGATCAAGTTTATTTTAATTTTTGCACGCAAATCGATAGAAACCTTATATATATATACAATTTTTTTTAGTTGAATTCGGTTTATATATCTATAAGCACATTCTCGATAAGATATTCGTACTCTGCATTTATTGAATATTCGAAGTACTCAAAAGTATGCAACACTTTGTGATTTTCTGGGAGTGGGCGCTCTCACACAAAATGTTTGTAACGTTTTTGTTTACAATTATTATCCGATTTTAATAAAATTTGGCCTATCGGTAGATTATGTGTTATATATATATTTTGTTAAAACTTATATATATATATATATATATATATATATATATATATATATATATATATATATATATATATATATATATATATATATATATATATATATATATATAAACCGAGTTTTAACAAAATCTGTGGACATATAAGGATCGATTTGCGAGGGTGGGAGGGTGCGTGGCAAAATACTAAAACAAACTTGATCTGACGACCCTCGAGGGGAGTCTGCATACCTAATTTGGTAACTCTAGCCCTTATAGTCTCCGAGACGGACATCGCCAGATCGTCTCGGCTTTTGCTCCTGATTAAGAATATAAATACTTTATGAGATCGGGAATGCTTCCTTTTGTCCTTTATATAATCTGCACGAATACAATATACTCGTTTACTCAATAGTACGAGTATATAACCATGTAACAACGCTATAGTCGATACTCGGACTAGTAGATACTCGTACTCAGCATTTATTTAATATTCGACAAACTCAGAAGTATGTAACACATTTTGATTTTTTTTTTTGTGTCGATGGGGTGCTTTCATGCAAAATGTTTTTTTTTTTTAAGTTTTTGTATACAATTATCGGTAGACTATTTACTTACGTATATATACCGAGTTTCAACTCAATGTGTCAAAAATTGTGGGAGATATAAGGTTCTTAGATTTGTGGGGAAGGGAGGGCACGTGGTAAAATTTTAAAACAAACTTGATCTGACGACACACTAGGGGAGACTACATACCAAATGTGGTAACTCTAGCTTTTATAGTCTCCGAGATCTAGATGCTCATACAGACGGACAGACGGACATGGCTAAATCGACTCGGCTATTGCTCCAGATCAAGAATATATATGCTTGATTTGGTTCGATTTGGATGAAAAACAAAAAAAGTTTTATGCATTATGAAAAAATCAATTCTTACTAATATAGTGGCCCGATCCGAATTAAATTTGGTCAGTTGATGTAGATGCCTCTAGGACATATAATTAGCAAATGCCAATGAAAAACAAAACAGCTATGCAATGAAAACACTAAAAGTGGGCATCAAAAAAATAAATAAACTTGATCTGGGTACATATTTATGGAAAATTAAAATGCAAATTTTAAGTTTTCATCTCTTGTAGTTTTCAAAATCTAGATTTTCATACATACGGACCGACAGATGAACAGACAGACAGGCGGACATGGCTAGATCGACTCGATCTACAGACAGATTTAGTTGAAACTCGGTTTATATATGTTATAAATGTTTTTTTTTTGTATATTTTGTCTACAATCATTATCTGATCATAATGAAATTTGGAAAATCGGTAAATTATGTGCTTCTACATTTATAAACCGAGTTTCAATTAAATGTGTGAAATGTGGGGAGTCTAAATACCAAATTTGGAGACTCTACCTCTTATAGTCTTTGAGATCTGATAACGCACACGACTTGATCGACTCGGCATTTGATGCTGATGAAGAATATATATACTTTATGGGGTCGGAAACGCTCCCTTTTCCTGTTACATGCATGTTTGGTCACGCAGTTGCCAACTAATCCCATTGTACATTCACATATTTTGTAATATTTTGGGTGTCTTTTCTCAAATTACAGGCAGCCTCGCTGTGTAAAAACTTAAAAAATTGCACGCCACTTTGGCTACGATGCCGATATTACTCGCGCGGTATGAAAAAATTGAAAACATAAAACAATCGTTCGACAAGATTCACAACAAACTTCGACGAGCTATCTGTGTCGCTTAAGGGATCGTTTGGTCCCAAGCTAATAAACGTAATTCACAAGCTCTAACCAATTCCATCTTGCGGAACACCAGCATAATTGGTACATTACCTGTTGAAACGGCTGAGAGGCGAATAACAGCACTTCTTCTAATAGTGGGGGCTACGCCAGCTGGCCGGATTATTCCTCGCCGTTTACGACAGTTAGTGATAATCATCCGGACCTGTCGAAATTTGAGAATATTAAGCATCTACGATTATGTCTCACTCGCTCTCTGACTTTCGCTCAAGACAGTTGCTTTTTTTCAATCTCCCGTATTGTGCTAATTTGATGCGTTCGTTTATCAAATTTTAAGTTGTGTCCAGGTTTTCTTTTCTTGTGCTTATTTTTATTTAAACATTTAAGTGCACTTGAAAAAACTTCTTTTAATTGTTCTTCTTATTGTGCAAGTAGCTAAAAGCATAAGCATACAAGTGTAGCAGTTCTAGTATTGTTTTTGCGCTGTATGTTGTTTTTGTTTTGCTTGCGTGTCTGCTTGTAAGATTATGCTATTTTCAGACTCTCTTATCACGCTTGTCTCATAGTTTGCTTTTGTTTTTTGTATTTGTGCTTGCGTTGTGTTGTTTAAAATCCGTTATATTGCAGCCAGCTACCCACCCAGTGAGAAGTTTTATTGTCTGCTGCTGCTTTTTTGTTGGCTCTGTGATAACACCATTCATTTCAAATGTGCCAAAACCAGTGTCCGTGTAAGCGATTATTTTACAAATAATCATGGTTTGAAATTTACATACGAGTTGTGTCGACATGCTGAAGCCCAGTTGCGTTCGTTCTTACGAAATGCAAAGGAAGGCTTTAATGCCCTCCACGTTGGCTTTAAGCAATTAAATATGTTATTCTTGACACTTGCAGCAAATGTCACATCTTTTAATATGGAGTCTCTTAAGCGCAAGAAAGTAAATGATCTGAGTAGATCTGGTCTGGATACCGACTCTATCGACCCTGTCGTTATAAAACCGAAAACTGTGTCAACTTCTAGATATTCTATCTTTCGTACTTCTAGACCGCTCGATAGTTACAGTCCCCAGCCCTTACAACGGTTGGCTAATGAAGAATCTTTAATGGGGGTGGGATCTACTGCCATTATAGAGAGATTAGATGACACGAAAACTGAAGGTTCGTCGTCTGCGTAAATGTCGGAAAATGCAACACCTGTCGAACTTTCCAGTGTCGTACCCTCAGTATCGTTGACTTCATCCGAGAGCAGCACACCCATTGCTGTGGCTGCATTGCCTAGACATCTCATCGGTATTCCAAAGCCGAATATGGTCTTTATTTCAAGACAAGTCGCAGATTCTACATCAGAGTATGTTTCCAAACATGTACAGGCGAAAACTAGTTTAAATAGTTTGAGGATAAAGGTAGAAAAGTTTAGATTTAATGTTACGCGCAAAACAGCTTCCTTCAATCTGTCAAAAAAGTTTCTGGACTGAGCACCTGGTCGTGAGGGAGTCTAAGGCTAGAACTAGAAATTCGATACTGATTAGACTCCCTACTGCTGCACAATCCGTACCCTCTAACATAGCTCCAAAAAACTAACTTAATTTTTTTTCTTGCCTACCAAAATGTTAGAGGCCTTAAGTCTAAACTAGCTAAACTTTACACTGATAGCCTATCTTTTGATTTTCATATTTTAATTTTTACTGAAACTTGGTTGAAACTCTTATCTTAGACTCTGCAATCTTTCCTAATAGTTATACTGCCTATAGACTTGATCGTCCCTCCCGCCAGGGTGGTGTCGTATTGATTGCTGTTGATTCCGGCCTTCTGTCGGAACCAATTCTGCTTAATTTTCCTAACGCAATTGAATTTATAAGTACTAAAGTATCTCTTAAATGTTTTTCAGTCTTTATCACTGTCTCTTACATTCCTCCACGTTGTGATATTTCTGTTTACTTGGATCATCTTAAAGCTATTCAATCGCTAGCGTGAATGCTTTCTGATATTGATCAATTGTTGGTTTTTGGTGATTTCACCATCTGTGATGTCACGAGGCCCTCTGTGATCGATTCAGCCGGTTTGATACCTTCAAGGCAACACGAATTTGTTGACGAACTACTTGAATCCTTATCTGTCCTTATCTCAAGTTAATTTTATAACAAACTCATTGATTCGCCAAATTATTTTTGATATTTGTTTCTGACACTTCCATTTCAGTGGTCTCTAGAGTCAGGCCGCTTTTGTTTCCTGAAGGCCCGTTTCATCCATCATTACACGTTACTATGGATATTCCCATTCCTGCCGTATCTGCATCATCCAACTTGTGAGCTAGAACATATTCATTTAGAAAGGCTGATTTCGCTAGCCTCAATAATACCATTCTTCAATCAAACTGGTCATACTTGTGCAGATATGGACACTGCGGTAGACTTCTTTTACAAAATTCTTTATTCCATTTTTAAGGATTTGATTACGTTCAGTAGGTGTGCTAGGTTTAATAAGCCTTCTTAGTTTACTTGACAGTTGTCTAATTTAAAAAATGTCAAATCTACACTCTTTAAGAAGTACAAAGTCTCTGGAAGGTCTCCTGACTTTTCGCGTTATATTGATGCTGGCGCAAGGCTCACTGTCATTAATTCCGAGTGCTATAAAATATATTTGCATCGCTGTAGGGTACAATTTTCTCAGGACCCAAAACAATTTATAATTTTGTTAATTGAAAACGTAAAACGTCTGTCCTACCTTCTCCTACCTTCTCCACATTCTTGGAGAACCGGTGAATCTTGGAGAATCGCCACTAATGTATACAAAACCCGGTTCGCTCTTCAACTGCAATTAGCCAAAACTCGATCATCAACCATTACGGATAGCCAGACGAGCTGCATGGTTGATGCGTCAGCTTGAAAGATCCCTGCGCATATTCAAATGGCTGATCCTAAGTTCCACATACCCCAGCATATCGATCTCCTTATTGGTGCGAGCTTGTCATATGATTTGGTATGTGTTGGTAACTCCTGCGCATTTCTTGATTGACAGTCTTCCAAGATCAGTTGTGAAACCTGATATCTTTCAGCTCAATTTCAATTGTCTGGAGAACTGGCAACGAGAGAGTGCGCAGTAAATTATGCACTACTATGCCTGCTTAAGCTGCGATGCAATGGCCAGTTGCAAGAGTTGTTGAGTTGATTTCTGTGTCCATAAGAGTAGCTATTTTAAGGACTGCAACTTACTCGACATACGAACTGCCAACAAGCTGTGTCTACTTTCCTTAAGGATGTTGTTGGAAACTAGGCTTCCAACGCTTGTAGCTTACCAGTACATAGATAAACAGCAGCCCTTTAGCTATGCTTGCGCTGTGGCTCTGGAGTTAGTTGTCTTTGATATTCTTTGCCAAACTGATGCACCTTTGCCAAATAAATGCAAATACATAACCCAAATTAAATTGACGCGTTGTTTAATTGAAATACGTAAATATAGTTGCTGAAAAAGCTCAGTGACTCAACAATATATTTGCACGAATACAATATACTCTTTTACTCTACTAGAGTACGAGTATCAAAATCAAAAAGTGGTGCCTCAATTGTAAGCTTTGTAAGCTCTACACTGATACCCTTTCATTTGATTTTTACATATCAATCGTTACTGAAGCTTGGTTAAGACCTGATATTGTGGACTCGGAAATTTTTAATAATAATTATACCGCCTATAGATTTAAAGGTTCCTCCCGCCAGGGTGATGTACTGATTGCTGTTCAGCAAAGCATTTGACTCGGTAAAACTCTGTTTACTTATTCATAAGTTGGATCTCCTTGACTTCACATCTACCTTAATATCATAACTCAGAAAGTTCTTTTTAAAGACTCTTTCACTAAGCCCCTTAGGATTACATCAGGGATACCGAAGGACAGCCACCTCGGTCCCCTTCTCTTCACTTTATTTATCAACGAACTGCCTCAGGTACTATCCCATTATTGTGCACTAATGTACGCCGACGACGTTAAGCTTTGCTTGTCCTTCAACGACTTTTCCTCCCACTTTAGGTTGCCATATGATCTTGATTCTTTCAAATCGTGGTGTCAGGTCAACTTAATAAATCTCAACTGTTCTAAATACAAAGTTATGAAGTTTTGTCGTAGCATACGGCTTTATACATCGTACTCTCTTATGATGACTTGGGTGTTCTTTCGACGCTAAATTGAAATTTGATCGTCCCATCTCGGTTACCGTCAATGACGCTACTAAACTTCTGTACACTTTTCTATTTTAGAATACGCATAGAGCCCCCGTAGGGTTGTTAATACCACATACTGATACGGTGCGTTGATTTGGTGGGTGCAATTTTCACTCTTCGGTGCCACTCCAGGTCAGTCATCTACTTTCTGTTTTAATTACCTCATAAAAAAAAGACACCCACAAGCACAAAAACAACACGAAAGGAAGGTTAGCTTCGGCTTGCCGAAACTAATATACCATTCTCGTTATAAATATATAAAAGTGAAAGTAATTTGACTTTACATTTCTTTCACTTATTTCATTCATAGCTTCACGTATTTAATACATAATAATGATACCATATTTAGGGCCCTCAAGCCTGCTTTTGCATGCTGCCCGTATTCCTCGCTACGATATGAAAATCATGATTGTAAAAATAAAAAAATCGAATGGTCCAATATGCTTAAAATTTGTTTTTCAAATTCATGAATTTGAAATTCATGATATAATATTAATCTGTTTGAAATAAATTGCTTTGCTTTCATGGATGGGTCTTTTTTCTATTTCTGAAAAAATTCATGATTCCAAACTGATGCCAATCAAATCCAGATGACTTTTAAACTCAATCAGCGTGCAGATTTAGGGAGCTCTGGTATACATTTCAGCTCTGTAGCTCTTAAGTCTTCTGAGATCTCTGGGCTGACACACACAGACAGACGGACAGCAGGACAGACGGACATAGCTATATTAAATCCCATCGTCATAATGACCAAGAATATATATAATTTATATGGTCGGAAATGCTTCCTTCGTTGCAAACTGCATGACAAAATTAATATACATTCACATTTTCTGAGAATGGTATAAAAACGAAGAATAAGCTCAGCACGCGAACATATCCAGAAGCTCAGACATGAATTTCGTATTGCTAAAACTAATAACGAGATCGTCGCATGGCAAAAATCAAGGTTGGCAAGACTTGCCGATACGATTCTTGGTTTTTTTCTAGCAACATTTCGAGACCGAACTTCCGCGTCTCTCTATATATATGGTCATTGGGTATAAATAGTAGGGATCGTAACTGAGGCAATTCGGCTGTTACCTAGTTTAATGTCAAAATCGATTAGAAAAATAGTGAGTTGAGAACAAAGCATTATATGCTAACAAATCGATTTGAGTGTGCACTGAATTTCAGATGTAAGTGGTTGACTAAAATGCCAGTAAGATCCTTGATCATTTTGCAATACCGTTTCACGCCCCGCATTGTTTGTTTCTTGAAATTTATCCAATTCGTCTCCGCTTTTTACAAAAAAGAAAAGAAAATTTATTTAAAACAATGTAATATTAATTTTCCTCTTAAAAACATTATGAATAAAAGTATAACAGTTAAACTAAGACTTATCATAAAAATAAATGATGCAGTTGCAGCTAAGTCTATATGATTCTCCATTAATTGTTCATTATCTAAATCAATTCTGGAGATTGCAGAATTCAGAACGCCAACTATATGACTATTTTGTATCTCTAAAATAAGAATGATTATTATTAAAAAGATTTCAGTAGCGAAGCCTTAATATAAATACTTGTTATTTAGAAAAGGACAGTGAATATTTTGACATTATGCTATTATACATTTTAAAGTGACCCAGATAAATGAATCAATTACCGTAGCAGTATTCTATATTTAATACATTTATTGTAAAAGCCAAAAATACAATTTTTGATGACTGTAAAGCTAAACGGTTAATAATAAGCGTATTTATAAGGCACACTTAATTTCTGATCCCAAAGAAACCGATCAAAGATAATGTGAATATACTGATGCCTTTTTCTGATCAATAGCTAATAATTGAAACTTTAAAACCTGAAAATTTCGATAGCATACAATTTTTGCCATCGCAAAATTGTGAAATTTTTTAAATACATGGCTATATATTAATCACGGGTATCACAGAAACCTACAAAGATTTTGCAGACAATTGCTATTCAAAGCAACCAAAGTAAATGTCGGTATCACAGAAATGTCGGAGTATAACTTGTCGGATTTTTTGCGATTTTGTCTACAATTCTGATATTAGGCAAATCGGTAGTTAATATATACAAACCGCGTTTCAATTAAATAAACTTTACCTGCCTTTGTACTAGGGGAACCAGCATACTAAACTTGGTGACTACCTTTTATAGTCTCCAAGATCTAGATTTTCATACATCCGTCCGTCTGTATGAACACCTAGATCTCGGAGACTGTAAGAGCTAGAGAGAGACAATTTTGTATGTAGACTTATAAGACTGCATAAGCACATAATCTACCGATTTGCCGAGTTTTGTTAAGATCGGAAAATAATTCTAGACAAAATGGTAAAAAGAAAAACATATCGTATTCAAACACCCCACCCCCAAAAAAAAAAATTGCATCCTTTTGATACTTTTGATACGAGTATCTTATAGTCGGAAAATCGACTATAGCGTTCTTGTTTCTATACTAGAATAATTGCTCAAATGCAAAATATTCATCGTCCGAATTAAAATAACGAGTACCATGTATATGTGTCCTACCTGTATGAGATAGTTGAATAATTTCCAGATGGTAACTTGAATTAAGTATTGTTTCATGCAACCACACTAATTTTTCGCATTGGATTATTGAGCGATTTTTTTTGGCGCTTAAAACTTTGGAGTAGGCTTTTAAATTGCTACTAGATATCCTTATTGGTATTTTCGCTTCTTTTGTTTCATTAAACTCGAAAATTTTGTTTAGATTCTGTAATAAACTTGACTTATGCGCATTCATTACATAATCTAAAAATGTGATCAAAAGCCAGAAGCAAGCTTTTTCCAAGCGCGTTGAATCTAGGCAATTCGAGTCACCATACACTGCGATACGACCTCCATAGCTTGTATTATTTTTATCAGATATGCTTATTTTTTTTCTATCGTAATTAAACAGTGAAGTGGGGCTGTTCAATAAATGGTGAGCAGATATTTTATCCTTGCTATTATTAACATCTGATGTAAGAGTACTTGACATTAATTCCTCATGTTGATCCCATTGCCGAGCTTCAAGCGTAGTTTGGAATAACCCCATGATAGGCACAAATGATTTGCCTCCAGTATTAGGGCCTTTAGCGTCATTGATAATCTTCAACATATAAGCAATGTAACATATTATTTTTATCGTACAATATTTGAGAACTTACCGATTCGCCTTGATCATTTAAGTTTGCACCAATTACAATGTCATTATTATTTTTTGGGAATTTGGCAATTGTTGTACCACTTGCGTAATACATCGAATGGTCTCCAAGCTTGAAGCTTCCCTCTCCAATAAAATCCCCAAATGATATTCCGAACGGTCTTAAGAGATCATTTAATGCTGGTATGTTAGCGCCACCAGTGTCAGGTATCCACCATAGCCTGGTATTTTCATCAAAAAACTTAATTTTTCTCATTACTGTTGTATTGTACCAATCAGCAAATATAATGACACTCAAGCCATCGTCATATACGTATTTTTCTAAGGTAGCTATTTCGTCGTCAAAGAATTCTTCTTCTGGATCTACAATCAACAATGCACCATACTCCGTTGCATTAACACAAGTGTAGGGTTGTCGCAAAACATCAATATAGTAGCCGACACTTCGTAAATGTATATACATATCTTTAAAATTTGTATGAATATGATCTGCCCTCCAATCGAGAGGATCAGTTTTTATTTTCAAGTCATCTCGTGGTATATAGCCAGGAGGATATCTCAAGCTGTGGTATTGATCCCATAAAATTCTTTTATGCCTCGGAGGTTTGGGCGTTATTTTGATAGTAAGAGGAAAGAAAATTTCACTTATAAATGTTTCATTAATCTCTGATTTCACATTTTCTATTTGTAAGAGTAATTTTCCTTTTGATATTCCTTCAAAGTTTCGTCCCCCTTTATTAACAGCTGTAGAAAAATACAAATATGTAATTCGTTATTATTTTACATTATGAAAAGGATGACAGCACAGTACTGCAACTTTGTAGAAGCACGTGTATATAAATATGACGACGGGATTCGATATAGCTATGTGTGTCTGTCTGTCCGTCCGTTTGTTTCAGCCCAGAGATCTCAGAAGTCTCAATAACTTAATAGCCTTAAATACGGTGTCTCTCAGTTGCTACGTGAAGCTATGAACGAAATAAGTGTACGAATTGTTAAGTTAAAATACACCGTTGTTATATATTTACAATGTGACCGCTGGCAATGCGACTATACTCTCTACGTTTTCAGTTGTACTCGTGGGAACATTAATGAATATGATAAATAACATGGGCCTCATTCGGAGAGCCTTGCAAAATTGGCATATCAGGTTGATTTCAGTGTCCTCGACGAAACCCTTCGGCCAACTGCACAGTTCGATCATTACGCACTATCTCCCAAGCCTCCAACCTTACATAGGCGAGAAAGGAGGTAGAGAAGCTAGCACTGGGGTTTCAAAGAGCGCCCACATCGGAGCTCAAAAGAGTTCGTTCAGAGGATCGGTGAATGGTGGCCGAAATTTTTTGCTTCTTACCTGCCCCAACGCCGCCACCGTAACGTGTATAGGACTAACTGACAATTCGAGCTCTCCCTTGTGGAGGAGGCTCACACAGTTTTGCCTTTACCAGTGAAAAGATACTGGCAACCGTCTGTGTTCGGGAGTCTGCAGCGATCAAACCAGGGTTCGACATGAGGACATAACGTGCAACACCTGGCCAGCGGAGATTCACTGTGGCCTACCGCTTCGGTCACATCAGACTGGGTCTCACAGGCGCCACCAAGTCCCAGCTTGTAGAGAAAAAGAATCCGTTCCGGCTGCTGCTACCTCTGCTTAGAGTACCCAGGATATACTGTCTTGCCTATTGTAGGACCAATACGACCCCATGTCAAAGAACGTGAAGTAAGCTGTTGAAACAAAGAGCAAAGGGCGAAACTGCATCACGCTAAATGAGCGTCAGCCACTGCATGCAGGTTGTTCGGCCTCCGACAGGATCGCTGGGTAGTCGGTGGCCAAGTCTGTGGACCTAAATTAGCAGTTGTTATTTGATCGGTCAGCGGATGTGTCTCGAGACCTCACTGCGCTGATATAGGAGACTCCTATAGAAAGAGGCATGCTTACTTCACCGGTGTATGCGATAACACACCGCCCTCTGAAACTCAGCGCCCCATCGACATTTCATCATCGGATGTGATGCTAATGCCTACTTAACCATGAAGACTTTGTTAACAAAGGTTGCAAACCTACTTTTGTCACTTCAGTCAGGAGTGAGTTAATTGATCTCACCCTCGTCAGCAGCTTCTTATCAGACTTCACCAAAGACTGGAGAGTGTCTCTTAAGGTTTCACATCTCGTTTGAAATTCGTGGAAGGGCTGAACTGCAAACACCAATCAGCGCAATCGATGACTCTCACGCTGACGATCTTGACCTCGGGATTGATTCAAAAAGTAAGAGAGACATTGAAATATATTTTCAAAATTTCTTCACGCCTCCTCCCGCCCTCGCAAATCGATAAAAACCTTATATCTCCCACAAATCTTAATCCAGACATCTTATCTAAGACAAAATAAATGCTTATTGAGATAAATTAGTTCTAACAAAATGTTAATAGTAAACAAACAAAAATCAAGTTAAAGTTTTATATGATCATAAAGAAAATAAAGAAAAAAATTCCCATAAAGTTGAACCGACTCAACAAATTGTTGCTCATTCTTTTTCAAAGAAATCGTTAATCCAAATATATTCAAATTCTGGTAGTTTTAATAAGTCAACATACGGCAATATTAATCGTGCAATTCGAATATGACTAGATACACAAACAAAACTACTAGAACTGTTCAAATGGAAGTTGACAATATTCAGAAATACAGTCAAATTTTCAGTTACCCGGAAAAAGTGAGTATTACAATTCATGATCAAAGAGAGAAACCCATTAATAAAAAGAATAAGGGTAGATCTGATCAAAAAGAGTTCTGTGACCGCGAACTTGCTCAAAATCTAGGTTTCCAAAATATTAAACAGAAACCCAATCATATTATAAAAATCGTAAAAGAAAAAAATAAAAACAATTTCGTTAACGAAAAAGGTTTTAAAACAGATAGAACTATCGTTAAAATAAAATGTAAGTATCAAAATGAAATCCCAGATACTAAGTTCAATAGAAAAGTTACAGAAAAACATACAGATAATCGCTAAAACTTAAATCAAATTATGATGTAATTATGTACACTGAACGTATGTATAATTTAAATTTAATGTATACATTTATGAATGTACATTTAAATAACATTCCATGAGTAATGTTTAATCAACTTCGTTCTTCGAGCGGCCTGTTCGTTCATTTCAATTCTCCTTTTAATTTTGACTATTCCTTTTACGTTCTCTTGGCAAGCCGGACACTTGAAATCAATCAACGAGCAGCAACAGATTTCACTTTATAATATTTTATTTTCTGCATAATATTTTGTTTATTGTGTAATTAGTTATAATTGTACTAATCATACTTTAGATAAGATTCCTTATAATGGCAGTATGAATCTAAAAAAGTCTTCATTAGCGTAATAATTTAAAGGTAACTCTGTACTTGTATCGTGTGGTGTTTGTTTTGATTCCGCTAGTAGGGTCTTTGCGCCGCTCTTGTAAATTTTTGTAAATAAAGTTTTTACTGAATTGTATTGTTTTTTTTTTTTTTAAATAATAAGAGTAGGATTTTTTTCAAAATTATTAAACTAAGAAAACATTTCTTTTTCTGTATTAAAAAAAAATGCTTCCTGCTTTTTATGCCTCATTATTATGTATTAAACATTTTTAATCTATTCTTATGTACTGTTTGTCCTCTATTTTTGCTTTAATTACATTATTTTCTCTATCTTCTATTCCTATTACTAAATAAGGACTTAAATATACTGGTTCCAATTTATGGCCAGTTTCGTTTCTTAGTAAAAGCTTTTCTCCTACTTTCAATTTAAAGTTAATTTTTTTTCCTATTGTCTCTTATTCTGTCTCTCTTATAAACTTCTTCTAACATAAATTTAGATTCTTTAACGTAGTTGTCTATGTTATATAAGGGATTATCTTATTATTGGCAAACTTTGTTTGGTCTCACGCTGGTGTGCTGTAGACGTTATATTGTCAATTTTTAAGTATTTGTACATATCCCGAAATGAACGTCTTCATTAGACCGAACTTCAGAATAAAAGATTCTAATATTGTTTTGGCAAACAACATCTTCACTTTCATTTGCAACTGGAATGGCAACTAAGTATTTGGTAAAATCACATATTAGGGTGACAGCTTATTCATTGCCATTTTCTGATTTTGATTTAAAGCATATATTGGTGTGTCCGCACTTTTCATACATCGTCATTTTTGAAGACCTCATATACGTTGGGCTTAGAAACTTTTTCAAGGCTTTGCCTTAGCAGAAGGTCTTTGTCATTCCCTGCGCAAGGTTTATTTTGACACTTTTACTGGTTGGTAGTGACTTTCAGGACTTTAATTTGTAAACCTTTTATCTGCCAGGATATTATACATACCCTTTGGATACTCAACTGTAAAGCCGCATTCTTCTAAGTCGAGCCGCAGTTTAGAAATAGGATTGGTCATACAAAATAAATAAGTTACTGGTCTGGATCTGTTTTCACTGTGAAGTGTTTGCCATAAATATATGGTCGAAAATGTGTAATAACCTAAGGAATGGCAGATAATTCCTGCTCTGATGCAATTTTATTATTTTCCCCTCTGGTAAATGAACGTGATTCGTATGCTACTGGAAGTTGGAGTTAAACCCGATCTGCATATATATTTATAGAAAATAAAAATCTATATTTGAAGTCTCTATCTCTTATAGTTTAGACAGACGGACATCGCTGTTATATACTCTTCACAAGCCTAATATACCCTTGCACCATAGGTACAGGGTATAAATACATTACATTTCATTATATTTATATTTAATCGGCATAAACGAAAATTTGAAATTCGATCCGCTTCCAGGGCTGACACGTTAAAAATTTGGTATAATTCAGATAAAACGCAAAAAAAAATCCTTTTTTTTCCTATCTCGTATACTAAGATTTCATTCCCAATTGGCCAGTTTTACGGGAGTATGTGATATAGTGATGCAATCTGGATCAACTTCGCTCAGCAGACGTGGGGGTTTCTAAACCAGACATTTACGAAATTTAGTTAGATTTGTTTAAAAAACAACCAATTCTGCTGTACTAAGAGTTCATTCCGAATATATAGTGTTCCGATCTGACATACGATTTTGACATATGAGCAGCTTACAGCAGAAATAAGTCTATGGTACAAATTTGAACTGGATAGTCTTAAAATTGAGAGACCAGCTCGCATATAACAGACGGACAGACAGACGGGCAGACAGACAGACGGGCATTGCTATATCGACTCAGCTTGTCATGCTGATCAAAAATATATATACTTTATGGGGCCGGAGATGTGTCCTTCTATGCGTTACAAATATCGACATCGAGGGTATAAAAATGTTGCAATGATACAATGAAAACAATTTAGAATTATAGATTCATTACATTTTTCTTGTGTGTGTTTTATCCAATGATGCCCTGTGTTGCTCATGTGTTATTTTAGAATATTACTTTTGTATGGCCAAAGTTTATAACGGCTTGTTATTAACAAAGATTCTTAATTCTTACTTAAAGTACTTAATTATATCAAAAAAGTAACAAATTACAATATTTACACAGGGAATACTTACCAACAAAGACTGCTATCCACCCGGTCCAAGGCCAAAGTGTAGAAGAAAATGATGTACTTATATTGAGGTATTGGCCGTGATTTTTTGCATCTGGAATCCATTTTGGTTCACCTAAAAATCTACTAATAACAGATATACCATTAAGTATGGTGACATTTACGATTGCGGGTGTACTTCCATAGAACAAGGGCTGAGTGCTGTATGGCCACATAAAATTCGATGTAAAATCAAGCTCCGAAGGAATAAGACTAATTTTAGGCTTATATAATAATAACTTCTGCATACTCCTTAATATGCTCAGTTTTCCATGGCCTTGTTCAAACATGTTATAATTTGGAAGTTTTTCAGCTCCTTCGACTAAAACTTGTTTTAGGGATGCCGGGTTAATTACATCAATTTTATGAATGGCCCCACTCAATAGTAATGCAGCCACTCCTGCAACAACTGGAGATGAAACTGAAGTCCCTGAAAGGCGCCGGCATCCTGAATGAACATCACTACCCTCGACTTGATTGCCGTACGTAACAATGTCTAAGCCCATTCTTCCATAACCAAAAGGGAGCTCCCAAGTTGTCATACCTCTGGAGCTAAATCTTGAAATTTTATCATCGAAATTAATACCACCCACACCAATAACATCACTCTGGTCTCCGGGGTTGTTAAGAGTACCGAATAGGGGACCATCATTTCCCGCAGCCGATACCATTACAATTTTATTGGCTGATAATTCCCAAACCTTTTCAACGAACGGCAAGTCCATGAAATCTGGTCCGCCTATACTTAAGTTGAGAATGTTCACCTTCTTGTATATAGCATAGTTAAATGCATCAAGGAACCAAGAAGTATAAGAGACCTGAAAATTAAATAACTCAGTTAATGTATTCGAAATATGGCCAATATTTATTACCTGGGAATTAGTAAAAACTTTAAATATGTGCAACTCAGAATCTGGCGCAAACCCTAGACAATCTGCGGAAGAAGCAATAACTCCTGCAACAAAAGTGCCATGGCTAACTCCATCGTCCATTGTTTTTTCATTGGTCCAATTAGTTCGCTCTTTGACATTTCGAAAATGTGGATGATTTTTTGTCAAGCCGGTATCAAAAATAGCGACTTTTACTCCTTTTCCAGTTATTCCAAGTTTCCAAAGAACATCCGCATGCAAGGTCGTTGTAATTTGATGTAAATGTGCAACATTCGGAAATTCATTTCGTACTACTCCTCTTGGAAAACGTTTATTATGTACGTATTTATACAGTTCTACAAAACAAAAATAAAATAATAAAAAAATGCATTTGCTTATTTGGTTAACTAAGCTTTGTTTTACTGAATTTCGCAACCTGCATTTTCGCAGTGGAAATTTTACGTTAATTATATCTTAACTTACGAGAGTGGTTTGATAAGACAGTGACTTTTTGGATAAAAGATATTTGTGCAGCAACAAAACCTCTGATGATAAACTCTGGCACATCTCGAAACAGTCTGTTAAATCGGCCAAGCTTAAATGTTTCGACTTTTGTTTTCTGGGCTGTTGTCAAATTAAAGAGATGCGGCCGAAATCATATAATCTGAGGGACTCCTAAAAGTATTTCAATGGTACCTGGAAAAACACAACAGTACATTTTTCGCTCATTCACGGCCCGTTAACACAAACTGTTAGATAAAAATATCTCAGTCAGTCGACCCGAACATCTTAGCTCCCAGGCATTTCTTTATTTATTTGTTTTTTTTGCTCAAAAACACTGATCGATCAGCATAGGAAATGGACTTTTTATACCCTTGCATAGGGTATTATACAACATACGACCAAACAAATATATATATTCTTGATCAACATGACAAGCCGAGTCAAGACAGCCATGTCCGTCTGTGTGTCTGTTTCTATGCGAACTAGTCTCTCAGTTGTTGAGCTATCGACTTGTAATTATCACCACAGACTTTCTTTCTGCCGTAAGCTGCTCATATGTAAAAATCGTAAAGAGCGGACCGCTATATCATATAGGTTCCTGTTAATACACAAAACTTTTTTGAAACTGTTTGGGTTAGCGGGCTTAAGCTCATGAGTGAGCGAAGAAAACGTTTGGGTTTTTGTTTTATTAGCTGCCATTAAAATTGTTAAGGATCTAACTGTATTTGACAACAGCACAAAATTCATAGCAAAAATCAGAAATTGAAGCTGCTGACTTTACAGCTGTTGTCAGAAATCTTGCTGCTTAACAACTCAATGTTATATCAGGCTACCTAATCATTTCCAACTTAGAAAAATTATATCGTTATACCAGTACCAGGGGAAAAAATGTGTAAGTCCATATGCATACTGTATGCATCTATACTCTTTTATGCATCTTATACTCTTATAAAGTTTAAATATATTTATTTGACTTTGACTTTTAATGAGATCAGAGTAGTGTTAGTGCATTGGTTAGATGGTGATATAGTTTTTTATACATTTTTTTTGTATACTCGTACTTTAGTAGAGTAAACGAGTATATTGTATTCGTGCAAATGTATGAACAGGCAGAAGGAAGCGTCTAAGACCCCATAAAGTATATATATTCTTGATCAGCATCAAGAGCCGAGTCGATCTAGCCATGTCCGTCTGTTCGTCCGTATGAACACCTAGATCTCGGAGACTGTAAGAACTAGGGAGACCTAATTTGGTATGTAGACCTCCCTTTTGGGGCGTCAGATCAAGTTTGTTCTAATCAAGTTTGTTCTAATTGCCGTTTCCGCTCACTAATGATCTCGAACCTGCTAAAACCTCAAGGCCAACAACAGCAAAATATAGCAACAAAACACGCTATGCTTTAAGTGTGAACCGTTTCAGCCATATCAGCAACTAAGAATTCTCGTTGTGAAGTGATGATGCAGTCAAATATAAAGTGGAGTTGTTGAGCAAGAGACTCCTGATGATAGCTCTTGGTAGGACTTTAAACATGCTTCAATAATTAGTTTTCTCCAAATTCCAAATATTATTTTTTTGTGGATTTTTGCTGTTAGATATAGTGAGAAGCTGCGAGAATCATGGTGTCCGATGGACTCTTAATAAATATTCAGGGGCTATCGGAAACAATGGCCATTTTTCGCTTGACCATTGGATATGGGATGTCCACTTCCTATATATATTGCCTAATGCCGTGCTTAGTCTTTCAAATAAAACAAGTAAGAAAGCTATAGTCGATATTCCGACGATGAGATACTCGTACACAGCATTTATTCAATATTCGACACACTCAAAGTATGGAAAAACATTTTATTTGTGTTTTTTAGGGTGGGGGTTTTCACAGAATATTTTTTTTTTACGATTTTGTGTACAATTATTATCAGATCTTAACAAAACTCCGCTAATCGGTAGATTATGTGCTTATACATATGCAAACCGAGTTTCACCTAAAGGCATTAAAATTTGTGGAAGATCCAAGTAAAAAGAAATATCGGAACGTATCCTGTACGTTCCTATGTACGAGGCAGTGATAAAGACAGAAAAACATTTAAGAGACTTTAGTACTTTTATATTCAATTACGTTAGGAAATTAAGCAAAATCGATTTCGACAGAAGGCCGGACTCAACAGCTATCAGTACGCCACCACCCTGGCGGACGATCAAATCTTTAGACGGCTTAATTATTAGGAAAGATTGCAGAGTCTAAGATATCAGGTGGTAACCAAGTTTCAGTAAATATTAAAATATGAAAATCAAAAGATAGGCTCTCAGTGTAAAGTTTAGAGAGTACGGATTGTTCGGCAGCAGGGAGTCGAATCGGTATCCGATTTCTAATTCTAGCTTTAAACTCCTTCACGACGAGGTGCTAAATTTTTCTACCTTAATCCTCGAACTATGTAAACTAGTTTTGGCCTGAACATAGGCGAATCTAGAAATATAGACCAGCTTCCGCTTTCAAATACCGATGCCGCTGTCGAAATAAGTTAACGATACTGAGGGCTCGACACTGGAAAGTTGGACAGGGGGATCAATTTCCCACCTTTTCTCAGACGAGGAGCATTCAATTTTAGTGCTGTCCACCCTCTCCAGATTGGCCGGAGAACTCATCCCCATTAAAGCGTTCGCATTTGGCAGTCGCTGTAGGGGCTGGGGACTGTAACTATCGAGATAGAATATGGAGTAGTTGGCTCAGAGGTTTTCGGCTCTAGAAGGACAAGGTCGATAGAGTCTTTATCCAGACCAGATCTCCCCAGATAATTTACTTTCTTGTGATTAAGAGACCCCATAGAGAATGACATATTAAATTGCTTAAAGCCAACGTGGAGAGCAGTAACGCTTCTCTTTGCGTTCCTTAAGAACGAACGCAACTCGGCTTTACTGGGCATTACGGCACAACTTGCATGTGAATTTCAAACCATTATAATTTGTAAAATAATCGCTTACACGGACACTGATATTGGCACATTTGAAATGAATGGTGTTACGAAGAGCTGCTCAGACATATAAAGAGCTTTAATAAATTTTAATTTTTACTGAAATTTAAATGCATTTTTTTTAGGTCGCTTTTTAATGGGTCTTTCAGAAAGAATTTTTCACAACATCTGTGAAAAGGATGAAACCCTAACCTTAACCAAGTAAGAACGCAACAGTAGAGCTTGTTCGACAGTTAAATACCCTGTATCTAATAGATCGCTATAAAATAGAGCAAACCGCTCTGGATCAACTTCGGACCAATTCGGATTCTATATGATGTAGTTGCTCAATCTGAATAAAATTTGGCCAACAGATGTGAGACCTCCTATAATGAATTTGGTTTGATTTGGATAAAAAACAGAAAAGTTATGCTACTAAGTGTTCATTCCGGAAAAATCGGTTATATGGGAGCTATATGATACAGTTGTCCGATCTGGATAAAACTCGAACTTAGCTAGGGTACGGACAAAGAAAGCATCTGGTAAAAATTTGAGCTCTGTAGCTCTTAAGACTTTGAAGATATTTGTGTTGAAACAGATAGACGGACACAGACGGACGGACAGAGGGACATGGTTGTATCGATTCCCCTTGTCATGCTGATCAAAATTAATATACCATTTTGTGAATGGTATAATAAAAATGATGTAATTTCTTTAGTTTTAAATACTTCCACCCATTTGTGTAAGAATCTACAGAATTACAAATAAGAAATACTTATTGATTGCACCTGTGTAGTCTACATGTATACGACTCCAATCTGAATGTGTAGGTTACCATGGTATTAAAGAACATTTTTTTTTTGACTAAAACTTAGTTCTTGAGAATAGTTACAATTTCATACCACATATATCTATATCTGAGTCTATTTTGGGCCACCAAACGTATAATCTGGCTAAACCTTCGGTTTTCACTCTACCCATATGTGAATGATGTGGTTGATAAAGAATTGATTGCTGAAGCTTACGTGAAATTACTGTTCTATAGTCCCAAAGAATATAATCAGATTCCTTCTTAAATGAGTCATATTCTGTTCCTTTTAAATTTTCTAGTTAATCCTCTTTAAAAGATTCCTTCGCTTAAATAGGATCCCGTCGCGTCTCTGTGCTATCTCATTAAACGTTAAATATAAATGATTATTCAATTCAGAAAAGCTTATGTAATTAGCTTCTTAACTAGCATAAGCTCTTTGAAATTGTTTCATCTGCATCTTTAGATTTACCTTTAAAATATTCAATAGAATGATTGAATTCTTTCTTCTATAAAAGTCCTTCTTTAAATTAATGGCAAACCTTTTACATCTCCAAGTAAAAATGTTAATGGTTTGGTGGCAGTTTTCAAAATGAAATGAAGCTCAAGTAAATGCTGTATAAGTCTAGTTACAAAAAAATTATTATTAAAGCTTCTTTTTCTAGCGTACTGTAATTTCGTTTAGATTTCGTTAAAGCTCTATATACAAATGCTGCAGGTTTTATAGTATTATCTGATAATTTCTGAGATAATATACCTGCAATAGCTGTATTACTTGCATCTGTGGACAGAATGATAGGTAATGAACTGGTAAAATGTACTAGTACTCGATCTGATACTATTTCTGGTTTCATTGTTTCAAAAGCTTGTGAACAATCATTTGACCAATTAAATTTTACAATCTTCCTGAGTAATTCGTATAATGGAAATATTTTCTTATACTTTTTTCGTTCTTAAAGTGTCAATGTGTGTACTCAAACTTTGTGAGATCTAATTTAGAAAACAATTCATATCAATTCATGATCTAAAGGTTCTCATATACCCTTTTGAATAAGATCCTTAGGTTCTTCTTCTACGTTGGTTTTGCAAGCTAATGTTATTGCGCGAGGCTTATATAGGTTTGGTATATAGGTTTGGTATTATCTTCTATTGAGCGGCTTCATTTCTTTAGCGTTGATGAAATTCTGGGGAAACAAGATGTGTGGAGATCCAGATAAATATCAAAATTTTTCACATGTGTGGTATTCGATATGTGATTGGGCCAACTGAAATGAGTGAAAACGTTGTTGTTGTTGCTCTTCTTGTTGCTTTTTCCTTGATTCCTGTGCCGTTGTTGTTGCTGGACCATGAGCATGAGCGCAAACTGCTGATAGAGCTTAATTCCTTGACTGCATGTACATTCGATTGCGTCATCGAATCGTCTTTTGTATTGCTTTCTTTACTCTCTACCTACAGTACGTATGTATGAAAATCTAGAAATCGGAAACTTTGTATATTAATTTTATATAAATATGTACCCAAGTTAATCAAGTTAATTTTATTTTTTTACCAGGCTGACTATTTAGGATGACCCCCCGTACTATCGCCAACTATCGCCAAGTTTAGTGTTTTATTTCATAGCTTTTTTGTTTTTCATTGGAATTGAACCGAATTTGGGGATTATATGTCCTAGAAGCATCTTCATATTATAATATTTACTGAAACTTGACATCTTAGACTCTGTAATTTTACCTTATAATTAAGCCGTCTAAAGATTTGATCGTCAGTCAGGGTGGGGGCGTACTGATAGCTGTTGAGTCCGGCCCTCTGTCGAAACCAATTCTGCTTAATTTTCCTAACGTAATATATAAGTACTAAAGTGTATCTTACATGTTTTTCTGCCTTTATCATTGCCTCTTACATTTCTCCACGTTCCGATATTTCTGTTTACTTCGCTCATCTTAAAGCTATTTATTCGATCGCGTCAATGCTTTCTGATACTGACCAATTGTTGGTTTTTGGTGATTTCAACATCTGTGATGTCATATGGTTCTCTGCGATCGATGTAGCCTGTTTGATACCTTCACGGCAACACGAACCGCCAACTTGATTTCATATTTGCTTCTGACGTTTCCATTTCAGTGGTCTCAATAGTCAGTCCACTTTTGCTTCCTGAAGACCCGTTTCACCCATCATTACACGTTACTATGGATATACCTTTAGTGTGTTTTCCATTAGATAGTTTTGATACCTTTAAGGCAACACTAATTTAATGACGGTCTATTTGAATTGCCCTTATCGCTTTGTAACAAACTCATTGAATCGCCAACTTGATTTGATATTTCGATGTTGGGTGGGGTGTTTTTTACGATTTTGTGTACAATTATTATGAAATCGGTAGATTATATCTTTATATATTATATGCAAACCGAGTTTCAACTAAATGTGGAAGATATAAAGTTTTACGATTTGCGGGTGTGGGAGGAGGAAGAATATATATACTTTAGACTTTTAGACGCTTATTTCTGCCTATTACCATACATTTGCACGAATACATTTACTTAACTAGAGTACGAGTATAAAAATATCAAATCCAGACTCTAAGAAGTTCAAGATCATGGGAGGCTCCTCGGACTATTGTCGTTATATTGATACTCATTCTGGTTTACTGTCATTAATACCGAGTGCTATAAAACATATTTGCATCGCTGTAGGGTACAATTTTCTCAGGACCCAAAACAATATTACAACTTTGTTAATTCAAAACGAAAAACATCTCTGTCCTATCTTCTTCATTATTTATATGAGCAAAAAACAAAAACAGATAAAAGCATTGCCAATTTGTTTGCAGAGTTCTTTCAAACAGTTTATTTCTCTCTTAAGTATCGGTCAGATCAGATATACCCTTATAGCTTACACAGCTGTTTGAAAAATATTAACTTCCCTCGTAGAACTACTAGAAATTATGGTCCTATCTATCTTCAGCACTGTAAAATTCGTGTCCTTTGTTGTAACTACAATAAACTCTTAAGCTTTATTTCTATTAATAACTCCCCTTAAATCAAATAAAACATCTATACTAACGAATCTAGCTAGTAGATAAAGTAAATTGTTTAAATTGTTTGTTTTTCCTTTCATTGAAAGCAGCGTGACAAGCATGCGGCTTGGTGTCGTGTGGGTCCACTTGAACGTGCAGCGCATTGTATATCAACGTCCCGATATATCACTCTTTTAGTAGGTTTTTTAGACTAGGTTCCTTTTAAGTATACCTCCGATCAGATTTATCCTTATTACACAATTAGATCTTACACCTCTAATAACACTAGATAATAGCTAATTTGCAAGTTAGTTCAACCTCTTCAGATACATATGGGCATTTCTAGAATGGCAATACATTATGTTCGGAAGACGAAATGTCAAAAAAATAAGTCAAATTAAAAAAAAAAATTATATTTGAGGGTCAATTCAGTAGGTCTTTATTTAGCAAAAAAGATGAAAACAATCGACGTTATTGATTAAAAAATATAAGCAAAAATATGCGATGGCGTTACGTTACTAAAATAGTTGGCTTTGACATGGACTTGTAAAACAGCAAAACTATGCGAATTGTGGAAACCTTTCTGTACGTTCGTCTGTTCATCCGTATGAACACCTAAATCTCTAAGAGCTAGAGTTACTTAATTTAGTATGTAGGCTCCCCTCGTAAGGCGTCAGATGAAGTTTGTTTTAAAATTTTGCCACGCCCCCTCCCGCCCAAGCAAGTCTTTATATCTTCAACAATTTTTGACAGATTTAGTTAAAGCTCGGCTTATATATGTATTAGCATATATATCATTAAGATCGGATAATAATTGTAGACAAAATCGTAGAAAGAACATTTTGTCAAATCTGTAAAAGCCATATTAAAGTTTGAAATGTTTATACACTTGCAGAGGGTATATTGTATACCGGATATATTTGGAACGTGTCAGTCTTAGAAGCCTCCACATATGCTGACCGAAATTCGTCTTTACTTTCTTGTACTCACAACGTTTTAATGTACAACTCATTACATTGAGTTGAAAAAATCAAATTTGACCAAAAATGGTTTGGTTTAATTAGGATAGGAAATAGAAAAGTTATGATATTAAGTGTTCATTCCGGAACAAGTGGTTATATGGGAGCTACATGATATAGTTCTCCGATCTGAATCAAATTTGAACGGATGGCTACCATATTTGGTTAAATTCGGATAAAAACAAAAAAGTTTTCCATAAATGTTAATTCGTAAGGGGTCGGTATGGCAGCTATATGATATAGTCTTCCGATGTTAACATTGTCCAGCTTATAACAGAAACAAGAAACTTTCTGATAACATCAAATTATCAATTCCAATGTAAATTTTATGTCCTTATGGAAGGAGTTCAACACCGTCAAGTGTCTTTTTAATATAGTCTTCCTTAACTATGGCATAACTCATATTTATTTAACAGTCGGGCAGTGTTTACTCTTGTCAAAACCACCTCCATTATAATGTCAGCTATGATTGGGGATTCCGGCGATCCCATTGGTAGTCTTTTTTAATGTGCATAGTGCTTGTCCCCAATATTAAAATACCTTTTTTCCGTGATGCAAAAGGTCAGGATCTCTAAGAAGAGCCTCTTCGGAATACTTGTCTTTGTATGTCGTCTTGCAATTTTTTTATGTGAGTGCGAGTTTGGTTGTTAAAATTTGTACCATAGACTTCTTTCTGTAAGCTGCTTGTATGTCAAAATCGTCTAGATCGGACCACTATATCACATAGCTCCCACCTAACCCTAACCCTAACCGACCAAAAAATAGAGAAAAAAGAAAAATATGATCTCTTTTTGACTAGAAGCCTTTTATATAAAAAACACTTCAATTTTTATACTGTTAGCCTATCATTCGATTTTCATATTTCAATCTTTACTGAGACTTGGTAAAAAGCCAATGCCAGATACTTCAGAATGAGTTTTTTTTCAGATAAATATATCGCATATAGATTTGATCGTCCTTCCCGCAGGGGGTGGCAATCAGTACACCACCCCCCTGCGGGAAGGACGATTCCGGATGTTCGTCGGAATCAACTTCCAAATGAATTTGAATTCATAAGTACTAAAGTACCTCTTAATGGTTTTCAGTTTTTAGCATTGCTTGTTACGTTCTCCACGCTCCACGTTATCTTAATGCTATCCAATTTGTCGCTTGAATGCTTTCCGATCAAATGGTGCTTTTTGGTGACTTTAGCATCAATGATATCACTTGTTCTTCTGTGATCTGCCGGATAGATACTTTCAAAATAACATGAGTAGTTTATTGACTGCCTACTTGAATTATCATTATCATTAGTTAATTTTGTGACAAACTAGTTTAGTCGGCTGCTTGATTTGATCTTTCAATAATAGTTGTTTCAAGAATCGTTCCGCCTTTGCTTCCTGAAGACCCACGACAAAATGCCATAAAAAGCCAGAAAGAAGTTAAATTTTTAAAAAGTTTTTTTATATTTGAGTTTCAATTCAGTAGGTCTAGTCTATATTTGGCAAAAACTATGGAACCAATAGACCTTATTGATTAAAAGATATACGCAAAAATAAGCGAAGGCGCTACGTTACTAAAATAGTGGGTTTTTGACTTGGACTTGTAAAACAGCAAACTGTGCGAATTGTGGAAACCGTTTGTACGAAACTATTTTTACTATGATTTCGAATAATGTAGGTTATTTGTCCAGGTTATTGCGTTTGAAATTTTCTTTGATGATTGTCCTTAAACATTTTTTTAAATGAAATAAAACAATAATTCTGGCTCCTTTAGTATATAACAAAAGAGTAGTCGAAGCTTACATATCCTTACAGAAATATGTTGTTTGTTCTATGACAGCTATTTGATATAGTTGCCCGATCTGGATCAAATCTGATTGAAATGGTCAAATGGGTATAAACCGAATTTGGTTTTATTTGGCTAAGAAACAGAAAATTAATGATATTAAGTGTTCATTCTGAAACAATCGTTTATATGTGAGATACATGATATAGTTCACCGATTTGAATCAAATTTAAACGGATGACTACTACATTTGGTTAAATTCGGATAAAAAAAAAAAAATTTCCATAAACGTTAGTTCTGAAGGGTATGGCAGCCTTATGATATAGACGTCCTATTTTGACATTTGACCAGTTTATAATATAAAAAACATGTCCATGGCTAAGCTTTCTGATAAAATGAAATTATCATTTACGAACGGTATATCGAAAGTAATACATGTGCTATGCAAGGAGAACACTTTCAAAAGCGTTACGTAACGCATCTTTCAAAATTCACATAAAAGAAATAAAACAATGATTTTTTCGATGGCGTTACGTTATATTAAAATATAAAATTTAATTCAAAATTTTGGCGTTAATTGAAATTTCTTTGCACTTTTGCTTGTTGTTGTGGTTTTTTTTGTAACAACAATTTCGTGACACAAGCGCACCTGCATTGTTACTGTTAGAAACATAATATGTATTGAGAAAATCATCTTAGAAATGAAGAAAACTAAACAAAACATGAACTTCAAATTTATAGCCCGATTACTCGCCATTGCAACAAAGGCAAGCTTTGAACTCTTTTATTTAATAAATTTAGAATATTCTTCTTTATCAATTAAGGTTAGGAGAAAAAGCAAGGCGATTTTTTTTAAAGAATGTTTTAATTCTAGTACTTTTTAAAGCTTTCTTGTAGAGGTGCGCTTGGAGTTTTGATTATTACTCGAGACTGCCATACGCAATTTGAAAATGCTATAAGCCTTCTGAAAGCTAATAAATATAGCTATTTATAATTCATACACTTTTATATTTCAAATTGCAGTTTTCCAACTATATCATTTTGAATTAAGAAAATATAAATTTTTTTGTGGTATTTGTTTGATTTTTTTTATAGACACACCGACCCTTTAAAGTATATATTTTTATTCTAGATTAGCATCAACAGTCGAGTCGATTTTTCTGTCTGTGTGAACACCTAGATCTCGGAGACTAAGAGCTAGCGTCACCAAATTTGGTATGTGGACTCCCCCAGTGTGGAGTTAGAGCATGTTTGTTTATAATTTTCCATGCCTCCTCCCGCCAAATTTAACAAATTTTGACAGTTGAAACTAGGTTTGCATAGGGTTGAGATCGGATAGTTGTAGATAGAATCAAAAACAGCAGAGCAAATAACAGAATCATTTTTCCACTGTTAGGATGTGAAAACACTTGTACTACTATAGCAGTCTCACTTGTCTTGTCTTGAAGGTTGTGACGAATGGACGGAAGGGAGTTGATAAAGACAGGTGTGTTTGTTTCATTGAAATTTAAAGTCAAAAACAGCTAACTTGTTGCGAAAGCAAATTTATTATTACCTGTGCTATTATTTAAATGATATGTCAAAAATCGTTTAACAGTTCGTTGAGGGACTACCGATTTAACTGCCGGATGAGCCCTGATGATCTGCAGTAAGCGATCTATTAAAGTATCCTCCGTGTTCGCAATACGCAATATATCAAAATCACTGGGGTACCGGCTAGCTAAGTTTTGGCGGCGCACAATTGTCCAGTTTGTAATCTAAAATTTGTAAATGGAAAATGGGTACATAGCAACAGATATATGCATATTTACATACATTCGACCTTATTAGTTTAGCTTGAATGTAGGATTCCCTAACATTCCTAAAGTATTTAAAATAGAATTGGACAATAAACTCATTGGGCACAGTGTCCACAAGAAAACTGTCTTTTTCAGCGATTGGCTTAGTTATGCATTTGCTGAATCCCAAGCCAAAAATCGCATTAATAACAAATATAACAATTAAAAAACTCATTTATTAAATGTATGTGAGTTTTATAACAGAATTTAATGCACTTTTATTGATTCAGAATTATGTTTGTTGAATTATGTTATGAGAGCTAGTTGTGTACATGGTTCTAAACAAAGTATTTAAAAGTAACGAGTCAAAGACCCTCTGATGTCTACGTAAACTGGTTCTTAAGTAACATTCAAATTACACACTTGATCCATGGGCCGAGTCACAGCACGATTTCTTTAGTGTACTGTGTGTTGTGAATGGACTGATTAGTGTTGTAAAAACATCAATTTTTGCCCACATCGATTTTCGATAATATCGATACATCGGCGCGCTTTTACAAATTTGTGTAGAATGCTTATAAAGTAAAAAAAAAAACATTCGAAAATTTCAATTTAAAAATTAATTATGGCTTTTTCGTTTCTTTCTTATAAAATAAACAAATAAAAAATTAACAATTGCAAAATTACAAAATTAAATACAAATTAACAAAAGAAATTATGCTCCAGTCAGATAATCTTATAGTATATATAATATTATATTATAGATGTAATTAGTTGGCTCAAGGTCAAATAAAAACATTTGTTTAGCCGCCTAACTATATCTATTGTAAATAGAGGTCACCAAGGGATCTGTAAAGATCTAAAATGTGATTTGTTGCCTTACAAAAAATCAAAAAGTCAATCTGCTTGTTAGTTGTGGTTGGTGTTGGCAGGCATGTGGCAGGAGATTTCAGAAGGCCGCAATTTAGCTTGAGCTCATTTTCTAAAAAATTTTTTGGAGAAGAAACCTTCCTTTTTGAAACACGGATCCAGGAGTGTAGACACTCGTGCCACAGTGCGCTTCTCGTTTTGCAACGATATAATTACCTTTGCCATCAGAATTTTTTAAAAACCTCCATTTCTACGCACTGCCAACACCAACATCCTTCTAAAAAATTAATATATTTTCGTTCATTTACTACAATTGAAAATTTATTGCATTTTATGATATTTTGCACGTCCATTTGCCGCTCTATAACTATAGCCGCTATAAAATATAGCAACCCCTGAATGGTCAGTTTCGAAAAAATTCGGACTTGTGGCTTCCTAAAATGGCTACAACCCTAATTTGGCTCGATTTCGGTGAAACCAACATTTTGTGTTCACTCATAAAAAATCGGCTATATGGGGGTTACATGATATATTTGCTGGGTCCGGATCAAGTTTGGTCAGTTGATGTAGATGCTTCTAATACACATAATCCCGAAATTTCCAATAAAAAACAAAAAAGCTATGAAATGAGAACACTAAAAGTGAAAACACTATGGTGAAAGTTTCAACTCGATAGCTTTAAAACAGAGACTCGTTCTGACAAGCTTCAGATTCTATATGGGAAGATGTTTCCGCGTATATCAAGGCCAAAACCAAATTAGCTAGCTAGTATATTAAGGTACAAAAATTCAAGTTTAATTTTACGCGGAATATTGCTTTTTTCAGGATAGGTGTTGCGGGCTATCTGTCAAAAAAGTTTCTGGACTGAGCACCAAGTCGTCAAGGACTTTAAGCCTAGCACTAGAAATCAGATACAGATTAGGCTCATTGCTTCCACACAATCTGTACCCTCTAATACAGTTCCATGAACCTAATTTCATTTCTTTTTTTTGCCTACCAAAGTGTACAAGGCTTTGAACTTAAGCTTTATAATATTTATTCTGATAGCTTATTAAATTTTACTGAAATTTGGTAATAGCTTGATATAGGCGATATATAGATTTGTCGGAACGAATTCAACCTAATTTTTCTAATGAAATTGAATTTATTAGTCATAAAGTATCTCTTAAATGCTCTTCCGTCCTTATCACTACCTTCTTAATAGGTCGCTTCAATGGTTTTTGACAGAGCTCAATAGGTGTTCTTTGGTAACTTCAACATCAGTGAAATCTCGTGGTACTCTGAAACCGTCAAAAAAATATGAGCGAATTGACGGCCTACTTGAATTGCTCTTATCAAAGTAATTATGTAGCAAGCTCATTGAATCGTCTGCTTGATTTGATATTTGTTTCTGACCCTTCCATTACTGTTGCCTCAAGACTTAATCCGCTTTTGTTTCGTGACGCCTGTTTCCACCATGCATCTTCTAACTTGTCGTCCAGAATCAATTCATTTAAAGAAGGCTGATTTCGTTGCCCTTAACAAATTCATCCTTTAAGCCTGGTCATACTTTATACTTCCACGGATATGGACTTTTACAAAACACTGCCTTAATTTTTTTTAATGATTTTGTTCACCTCAGTACTCTACTTAGACTCAATAAGCTACCACTTTGTGGAAGTCCAAGAACTTAGAAGAGTTCTTGGACTTCTTGCGCTTTATAGCTGCTCGTTCAAGGTTCACTGTGCTTAATTCAGAGTGCTATAATGCTTATTTGCATCGTTGTAAGGTCCCATTTCTAAGAACCCAAAGCAGTTTCATAACTTTATCAGTTCAAAACTAAAATCGTGTGTCCTATTAATGACCGATATGATTTTTACCACCAAAAATAAAAATGCAGCACAGTTCACAGTTTAGTTTCTAATTTCGTTATAATTTAATATTTCAATGGGCGGCTGTGCCACAGGCAGAGCTTAACAGAACTATCAGCGCATTAGCAATTGCATTTACATAGTTAGAGAGCAATATCCAAGTGTGTGTGTATAACATGTATCAATAGCATGTATAACAATGAGAGAATGGGCTACCATTAACCGGTACAGTGGGCCAAATTAGATTTCATTTATAAATAATAATAATGATAAATTAAATGACATCAAATAAATGATATACAGTTGTACTATCAGAAGTTAAAGTTCTTAGTCTATATTTGAAGGCTGAGGCGCTGATCTAATGGCCTCTTCGATTTTCCCCCGCGTTTAAGGCGTTGGCCTCACGAATAATGATCACCCTGCTACAGGCGACCTTGTGAATAGGTCAATTTGCCGCCTCTTGTTGGCGGTGATAGCCTCTTTTTTGGACTTGTGCAGTCCATAATTATCGGCCGAAATTTGAGAATAGCTTCCAAGTCGACCAGAAGACTTTCAACAATAGACGGAAACATGAAAACAGATTTAGGGGCTATGTTTGAAACCATCTCTACGTCGATTTTGCGTTTGTCTCAAAATTTCAAAGGAATTGAACTTGGACTGGAGGTTGGACTTGGAGGTTGGAAGTAACCACCACACTCGGTTCCTTATCGTGGAGTACGTTAAAGACAGGGTTTACTGCACAGCACATTTAAGTGGTCCAACAGCGACACCAAGCCACGGAGCTTGCTACGCGCGAAATCTAAGATAAAAGCACCCGCCTCCAGCCCAACCGAGGGGCGCTGCCGCATAGCATGTGACACGAAACGTGGGACGGAGAAATAAAGGATAACAGTTTAGACTCGCTCGCTTAGTTTCAATGAAAGTAAAGGTTGAAGGAAGAACAATAAACGGTTAACATTATCTACTTGCTAGGTACGTTCGAATGGATGTTTTATTGAAATACGAGAGTTGTTAATGGAAATAAAGTTTACGAAATTATTATATTTAGAACACGGAACACGAAAAGGTTCATACAAGACAATGATAAAGATAGATATTATCATAATTTCTTGTAGCTCATCAAAGTCGTAGACTCCATTTCACCATTAATCAGCCTATGTATAAAGAGAACATTTAGCATGGCTTTCTAAGGTTTTCTAAGGAAAGGAGGTTGATTAATAGAAGCCTACTCGAATATGAAGGCTGGTTGTTATTTGGATCCCAGGAAGCAAAAGCGGACCAACTCTTGAGACGACTGAAACGGAAGGGCCAAAACAAATATCAAATCAAGCAGACAAAATTAACTTGTGACAAGGACAATTCAAGTATTCCGTCAATAAACTCATGTTGTCTTGAAGACTTCAGTACTTATAAATTCAATTTCATTAGGAAAATTCATTAGGAAAAATAAATTCAATTTCATTAGGAAAATTAAGTGGAATTGGTTCTGATGAATGTCCAGCTGAATGTCCAGATGTCCAGATGAATGTACAGTAATCAGTATACCACCACCCTGGCGGGAGGCACGATCACATCTATAGGCGGTATAATTATTATGAATAATTGCCAAGTTCTAAATATCAGGCTTTAACCAAGTTTCAGTAAAAAGCAATATGTGAAAATCAAATTAAAGACTTTCAGTGTAGAGTTTAGAAAGTTTAGAAATGAGTACTCTTATATTTTGGTATTCAAGAAGAAGAGAAAATTGAACACGACGGTACAGATTCTGCGGCAGAAGGGAGACTACTCGGTATCCGATTTCTAGTTCTGGCTATAAACTCCTTTACGACTAGGTGCTCAGGTCAGAAACTTTTTTGACAGATTGGGTCAAAGCAGGCACCTGGAAAACTAATTTTACCTTAATTTTAGAAATCTAATCTAGTTTTGTCTAGGCAGAGATGCTAAAGCAGTAGAAACACTGCTGTGGCATCTCAGCTTTCTTTGGCTTCTGCAAATCAACCTTAAAAGAATTGAAATTCAATGCGAGCTTCGACACCGTTTCGTTTAGTTGACCAGTAAGTTTAGCTAGCGTGGAGTTTATTCAAGCCATCTTTTGCGTTCCTTATAAATAAGCGCAACTCGGGATCAGCTGGTCGGACCTAATAAGGGAAAGTCATTAAAAGACAATTGTGTTTGTTTGAAGCTGCTCTTTGCTTGTGTTCTGAGCACGAAAACACGAGCTGAGATTAAACTATTTTTAGACACATATAGTGATTTCTCACATTGTTCAAGGCTCTACAAATTGGCTTTCAAGCTCTCTGAATTTACAAACAAATGTGTTTTAAGCACGAGTATTTCGAATTGTGGTTATTACTGAGTGACATCCCGAAGAGTGTTTGGTCAGAGCCAATTCTTGCGAATGCGGAAGCCTTAAACGAAGATGAGTCATCGATTCCTTTAATCATCCCGTCCCTCAGCAGATCAACAAATGCCCCTGCTCCTAAAAGCATACCTATGGCCCAGACTGGTACTTAACTTCATTATAACTGTAGTTATGCACTGATGCTATACACACTCAGAAATCTTCTCCCCACATAGCTCCTCTAGGCCCCTTCCTTCTCCTTGGAACCATTGACAATCAGAACGTGCTCTTCATCGTCAACAGTGTTAAGGCAATTGGGACACCATCGAGCATCGTCGCGACGGACCGATGAAGATATGCCCGAAAGCATCCATGGCCATTCAAAAGCTGAGTTAAATTAAAGTTCACTCCACCATGTTGGCTGGCCATCCATCTCTGTAGGAATGGAATGAGCTTATAAGTCCTGCGACCCTTCAGGGATGCATCCCACAGTGCTTGCTATTTAGCTGTGCTAGCAGCAAAGGCTTGGACCCTCTCCTCATGGCCGTAGTCGACATACCTCGCGTTGCCTTATACTGTTCTCTAGTTTCTTCCACCAGTAGGCCGATTGGGGGAATTACAAATAACACTGGGGCGTCTCTTGATACAGACCAGAGCGCTAAGTCTATATGTAGTCTCAAATTGCCAAGCATATGACTTAGTCTGCAAAAGTCTGCCCTGACAATCCACTAGACTATAAATATATCAAATTTATAATTTCTATAATTTCATCTTTTCAACATGGGTTTATTATTACTAGAATTTTCTTCTTAGGTCATACAAGGATTTAATAATAAAAAGCAAACTGATGCCATTTATACTGACTTCAGCAATGCATTTGACCCGGTTTTACTGTTTACTGTTTACTTAAACCAAACCTGGATTTCCGACTACCTAAATCTCAGGACGCAAAAGGTTATTTTTCAATTATTTTTCTAAGCCCCTTGTGCTTACATCAGGGTACCGCGGGGTAGCCACGTCGGTCCCCTTTTCTTCTCTCTATTTATCAATGATAATAACTCTCTTAACTTAAATAAACCATCTATACTAACGCATCTACCTAGTAGATAATGTAAATCGTTTATGGTTCGTAGTTGTCCTTGCATTGAAAGTGAGGGAGCGAGTCCGCGTTATGCGCACGTTATGCGGTGGCACCCCTTCTGGTTGGGATAGAGGAGGGTGCTTTTAGATTGGACTACATTTGTAGTCTGGTGGGAGTGGAGGGTGTCCACGGGTGCCATGGTATTCAGTAGCTATGCGCGGCGCTGTATTCTATGACCGCTGCAGGTTTCCCCACTGTACTTCGCTGATAGTCGGAGTCCACGCTGGGGGAGGCATAGTCGATAAGGAGATGACCAATCGCTCCCAGCCAAAGCTGTGAGCACTTTATTTGTAAAGACAAAGTATCTGTCGAAAGTGACCCCGAGCATTTTTGCGTTCTTTTCGGTATGGATACTCTGTCCACAAATGTGGATATCAAGTACTCGGTTCACTCCTTCATCCACGTTGTCGAAAGGTTGGCAGAGGATTTGGGGGCAGAAATCTGCATAGCTCTAAGGTGTAGGTGCACATTCAGCCGTGACAGGTATCCATTCATCCTTTCTTCGAGGGTGCTGATATCTCGACCTGTTGTCATGATTGAACTATCATCAGCTTCAACTAAAATTGACATTCACCAAATTTGTAATAAGTAGCAGAAAGAAGTCTATTTCAACTCGATAGCTCTAAAACTGAAATACTAGTTCGCATAGAAATATCGACTCAGCTTGTCATGCTGTTCAAGAATATATATTCTTTATGGGGTTCTCGATGCTTCCTTCTATGCGTTACAAATATAGTGACAAAATTATAATACCCCCTGCAAGGGTATAAAAATGAAAAACTTTAATATGATGTTGACAGATTTTAGCTATTAACATTAGGGTTGAAAGTTCTCGAAATATAAATAGAAAACATCGTACTAATATGGGAGCCAAAATGAATATTTTATTTCATTTAAATAAATGTTTAAAGGCAATCATCGCAAAATCATCAAAGTATATCTTCGAAATTTATATAACGTAACGCCACATAACAGAATGTGTCATAGAAAGGCTAACACAAACAAGTAAGTACAGATTTATTTAATATTCGATTTTTAATACTCATACTTTAGTAGAGTAAACGAGTAGATTGTATTCGTGCAAATGTATGTAACAGGCAAATGGAAGCGTCTCCGACCCCATTAGGTACATATATTCTTTATCAGCACCAACTGCCGAGTCGATCTAGCCATATCCGTCTGTCCATCCGTATGAACATATAGATTTCGGCGACTATAGAGCTAGAGTCGCCAAATTCGGTATGTAGACTCCCCTTTTGGGGTGTCAGATCCAGTTTGTTTTAATATTTTGAGCCTCTTACAATAAGGACATCAGTACCACAAACTGTTCTTTTTGGGGGTGCTCCATAAAATCAACTTGCCACAAGATGCAGACGTGTTAAGTACAGGCAGTATTAAAGAATTTCTTATTGTCCATTATTTTGACAAGCTTAATGTAATTGTGATTTTGTTAAAATGTTTGTATATCCTTTTTTGCATTGTTTATACAATAGTTGCCTTGAAATATATTGCCTAAAAACCGCAAGTCCAACGTGGATTATGTCAACAAGAATGTGTCGATTAACTCAGTTCTTTGTATGGCGATAAAGAACCATCAAAAACCACAGTATACCGCTGGTATAGTGATTTCAATCGTGGTCGTAGTTCGGTTGCCGACGAATTCCGTGAAGGTCTTCCAAACCGGTTGTTGTCCTAAAAAAACATCGATACTGTGCGTAAACTGATAATGCAAGATCGTGGTATAGAGGCATCCTTGCACATTTCTTCCCACTTCAATACGTACGATTTTGCATGAACACTTAGCTTTACAAAAAATTCCTCTCGTTGCATACCCCATAATTTATCAAAAAAAGACTCAATTGGCATAAGGAAATGATTAAAAAGGTCGACCGTGGTGATTCAAAAGACGTGTATAAAACCGTGACAGGTGGCGAATCATGGAACAAAAAAGCAATTGGCTGTATAGGTGTTTTTAAACGTGGCAAATCGAACAAAAGTTGTTCCCAGACAAAATACTTTAAAGAGAACGGTAAGCTTTTTTTTTCTCAAAAACCGGACATGAAACTACCACATCATTATAGAATCGTGAGATGGTCGATTTTAAATGGTCAAAGGCAGTCTGTCTTTCATTTAGGTAAATCGATCAACTCATCCAAAAGATTTTTTAAGCACTCAAATCATCTACAGTTTTGATTTGGCACCTAATGGCGAAACTGCTTAGAAAACTGTTTTCACGCATGCAAAGTGTATTCAGCATCATGGGGAATTTTTTAAAAAACAATAAAGCCATTTTCATATAAAAATTTTTGTTATTTGCAATTCCCGAAATATAAATAGTACCTCTCGTGTATCTTGTTCATGTATATTTCTTATGATTGTATGATGTTTTAGTGTTGATGTCTTTTACATACAAGTGTGTATTAGATTTCTTTTCATGTGGACTTTATATCATAGGATTAGGTTTGCTTATATGTTATATACATTTCTTCGTGTGGGTACATGGAATTGGATTGTGATTCATATGGTTATATTTACTTATATTCACTTTCCATATACATTATACATTATACAAGACTTAAATAATACATTATTTCATAGGTCTGAATCATTACTTACACATTATGCAAACAAACCATTTAAATTTACTTTGGGGGTATACATTTTTCGGTAGATAAATAAAATTGGAACACGTCGCCTGCGCCTCTGCCCCATTTGTCTTTCTGTGAACACAATCACCGATCGAGTGTCCCTGTTGCATACACCCACAGTCGAAAACATCGAAAAGTGATATCGATATTTTTACAGGCCTTATCGATACAGTTTTTTCTCCTCCTTAGTTTGCGTTTGTGTCCTGGGCAATTAATTAAGTAGGAACAAGTAAACTTAATTTTCGTTTCATATTATTTTGTATGCTAATTTTGTAAATAATATTTTAATCATTGGGATTTTTTCTTATTATCTATACTACTTACATACGTACACACATATGTATCTGTGTGCAAACACTTATCTAGATTTGTTTGGTTGTTCTTTGTTCCACTCCAGCGTGTAATAAGAGAATCCAATTTAGCATTCCATTGTGAACATTCGTCATCTAGCATGTTTAGTATAAGTGAATTGTGCTGCATGTTTTGCTGTCCACCTTGTCCTGGGCCGATAGCTGCCAAATTGGCCTTCCAGCCTCCAGAGCCAACATACAAATTAACACCAATTGACGACACAAACATAAAGTACAATCTGCAACTATTTGACCGTGCCGAATGGCAATATTCGGAACGTGAGAAATCAAAAGTGGAAGCATTCTTTACACGCACATCGCGTGGCAACTTGATCACCTGTATATATGTACGCTGTAGCAAAAATGCAAAGTACACATTGCTTTTTTCTCATGGTAACGCCGTGGATTTGGGTCAGATGAGTAGTTTTTACCTCACTCTTGGATCACAAATTAACTGCAATATCTTTGGTTATGACTACTCGGGGTATGGCATGAGTGCAGGTAAACCCTCTGAGAAGAACTTATATGCTGATATTGAAGCCGCATGGCAAGCAATGCGGACAAGGTAATTATTTTCCCGACGTAAAAAGAAATTGTTCACCAGTATTATTTTATTGAAGGTTCAACATCAGTCCAGACACAATCATATTGTATGGTCAAAGTATAGGAACTGTCCCCACAGTCGACCTAGCCGCTCGTCATGAAGTCGGTGCCGTAATTCTTCATTCACCGTTAATGTCTGGTTTAAGAGTGGTATTCAGAAATACAAAAAGAACTTGGTTTTTTGATGCCTTTCCAAGGTAGGAAGTAAATTGAGTTCGAAATTTTAATAAATATATTTCTTTTCGAAATAGTATCGATAAAGTTGCCAAAGTGAAGTCGCCTGTTTTGGTAATTCATGGAACTGATGACGAAGTCATTGACTTTTCGCATGGAATTGGCATATATGAACGTTGTCCGAAGACAGTGGAACCATTTTGGGTAGAGGTAATATCAACTTCATTATGTAGTTTGTCAAATATTAAGCTTTGGTATTGAAGTGCCTATTTTCAGATATTGAAAAAATTAAATAATTCCATGTATAGAATTAACACGTCCCAAGTATTTTGAGATTATTTTCTCATTCTTTTTGTATCCGGGAGTCTTCAGAATATCAGTGTGATAGAACTTCTAGATATTTCGTATTACCAATGTTTTCATACAGGTACTTTACTTTCAAAAAGTATCGAGTCGGGTAGGGATTAAATAAACTCTGACATCGCAGGTAGCACACGTATACTCACATGGATATCGCCTAACACAAATATGATGTAGTTCAGTTCTTGTTTTCATGTGACGCCACTTACTTTCTTGTTCTGCCTATTCTCACAAATGCAGGTTTCAATTTTGAAAGTATGTCCATTCCTGCTATAGAGTAAACGAGTATATCGTATTCGTGCAAATGTATGTAACATACAAAATTAAGCCTCTCCGACCCATATTCTATAGTATATATATTTATACACGCAGATATACTCTGTTTCAAAATGTTGCCACGACAAACACCCATACCCATCATAATTTTCACACATTTGCCAAATTTCATAACGCCGATTTATAATAGTAGAAAATATCGTAAGAATAAACGCTTTGTATAAAACCCTTCACACACACACAAGAAAAAAAAAAATATATATATATATATATATATATATATATAGTACAAGTATGAGTAGAAGTAGCTTATAGTCGGAACTCGACTATACCAATCACATTGTAAATATATACCGGGCTTTATGGTAGCCCGACCATGACCGAAGTGCGTTAGTGGACGGAGGCTACTAAAATAGATACATAAAAAAAATTTTTTATCAGATACTTAATGGTCATTCTAAAACAGCCGGTTCTATGGCAGCTATATGATATTGTTGTTCAAGTAGTCGATACCATCGCTTGCCCAACCGACCGAGGGCATAACGAGCGACTCGAATCGCGAAGACAGAAAAAAACGCAGAGTCGCTCGCTCAGTTTTAATAAAAGTAGAAAACAACAAACCATGAACAATTTACATTATCTACTAGCTGGATGCATTAGTATGTTTTGTTTGAGATAAGGACGTTATTATTAGAGATAAAGTTAAAGAGATTATTGTAGTTACAACAAAGAACACGAAAACGTTCATGCAGGAGATAGTTTAAATTACAGTGCTGAAGATAGATAGGAACATAATTTCTACGAGGAACACAAAAACTGATTTGGCTAATTAAAGACGGCGAGTCAATATCACCATTAATCAGCTTATGTATAAAGATAACATTAAGCATAATTCTACGGTTTATTAGCAGAAGCCTACTTGAGTATAAAGGGACTGGGTTATTGGGGTCCCAATTCAACCCACGGAGAGCAAAAAGTAAAAATTTCTTTTGAACAGACTCAATGCGGTCCTGGTGATTCCTGTATTGTAGGCACCAAACACACGATGCGTACTCTAGAATAGGTCGGACCAGAGAAGTATACAGTAGTTTACTTATATAATTATCATCAAATTCCTTCGACCATAGCTTGATAAAACGCAGAACACTCACAGAAATGTGTAAGTCGTATTTTAATTTAGGGTCTAAAAGAATACCCAAGTCATCAACTGAGTCGCTTCGATCAAGGGGCATATCGTTAAGAAGATACGATATCTGAAGCGGTGTCAAGGTCATTTTGCAGCCTGAAGTGAGAAGAAGAGTCGTTAATTAATAACTCCCTTAACTCAAATAAAACTTCTATACTAACGCATGTAGCTAGTAGATAATGTAAATTGCTTATGGCTTGTTTTTTCCTTTCATTGAAAGTGAGCGCTCGATATGCGATTGCGCCCATCGTTTGGGCGGGAGGTGTTAGCTTCTAGCGTGGGACAGTAAATGGCTGCACAGATTAATTCTTCGTTAATCAGCTCGACTGTGATCGGGGGCATTTGCAAGTCAGCTTGAGTCATGGGTATTTGAGCATGATGTTTGATGCTCTTTTTGATTGCCACAACTATACCTAGATTTGGCGTATTGCCTCCATAGTTTGCTCGATAGCAGTCCTATCCCTGCAATTTAAAACACAAATCGTTTTTTTTTATGTATTTCAGGCTTCAATAAAATTTAAATTTCTTTAAGACAAGTACTAGGTGCAGAAGGCTGCTGCTGAGGTATGTTCTTTTCTAAAAGCTGGGTAAGCTTTTTTTGAGTTCAATAAGCAAAGAAGCAATAAGCCTCTGATCAGGTTTGTCCTGTATAGGCTTTGGACTGTGCTCAAAGCTGCTTCAAGTTTGTGCTTCACACTGTCTAGTACTACTAATATGCTTTGCAAATTTAATGGATTGACTTCTTACAGGCCTGTTCCTTGAGCGACTTTGCTGTTGCCTAGGTCTCGACTGATGTCTAAGCGGGGCGGTCTGCAGAGCCGGAGAGGCCTGTTTGTTGACGGTTGTCTCATACATCTGCCTATGTTGTTGCTGTTGTTGACGTTGGTGCTCTTGCTGCTGTTCGGCAAGTTCCTCTTGATATAGTCAAGTGAAGTGGAGTGATGGACGCCTCTATTAACAATTTTATAGGACTCTTCTTCTTTTAGTTGGTAGGTCTGACATTCGATATTGCTGTCATCGAATGCCTTTGTCAATTTCCTGTAAGCATCCATAGTCTTGCATTGAATTCTGAGAGAATCGTTACTTCCAGTCTTCGTAAAGTAATTTCCAGAACCAATAATGTCATTTATGAAACACAACAGTGGGCTGATATTAGTAACCTTTGGGATTGTTATAGTTGCTGTTATTGAATAAGACTTGCACATATTCGCCATTATCGTCAACAACAGCTGGTGCATTCATGTTTGCATGCTTATTTAAGTTATTCTTGTTAGCTCTTATTAAAGCTTCGTTTGTGCGCTTGTCGTTGACTTCAAATTTTTCCTGAAAATTTGCGGCGTGCCAGAAGCAGGCATCTGATCACAATTGTCCTGTATAGGCTTCTGACTGTGGGTGCTTGAAATTTGTGCGTCACGTTATCTACTACTACTAACATGCCTTGCAAACTTAATGGATCGACTTCTAGCAGGCCTGCTCCTTGAGCGACTTTGCTGTTGCCTAGGTCTTGGTTAATGTCTAAGCGGGGCGGTCTGCAGAGCCGGAGAAGCAACAGAAGGTTGTTGCTTTCATTGACGTTGGTGCTCTTGCTGCTGTTGGCGAAGTTGCTTTTATACTTCTCGCCGTTGCTACTGTTGCTGAGATGTTTGCTGTTGCTGCTGACCATTAGCAATTATTGACTGCTTCTGTGTAAAATGCTGCTGATGAGTTTTATGTTGCTGAGTTTGTCCCAATGCATTTCTGGCAGCCGCAGCATAGCTTGAAGTGACTGTTGTTGTTATCTAAAGAATCAGTCTCATTTATATCAAAGTCTAGCTCTATTGAAACGAGCTTCTTTGGCCTTTTTTTTGAGGAGCTCCTTGTACACAATGCCCCTTTTGTAATTAGCGGTGTGGCTAAAGTGACAGTTTGCGCACTTCGGCAGGGCTTGTACTTGTACTTGCCTTTGTACAGGTCGTCAATGGATGATCTTGGCCACACATTTAAAAGCTCTTCGGCAGTAATTTTTCATTTGCCCGTGCTTTTGATATATACTTTTGCTTATGAGATATCTCTATTTTAATATTTTGAGGCCCAATTTTCTTTGAAAGCTACACCTGGTTATTTTCCGATGGCTCAAGTTCCGTGAAGAAGAGGTCCACACACTTCTTCTCCTTGTTCACAGTGACTTTCACAAGTCGTAAAAAATGTTCACGTTTAGCAAGTTCCTTCTTGATATAGTCAAGCTAAAATCAGTTGTGAGAGAATCTTTACCTGCAGTCTTCGTAGAGTAATTTCGAGAAGCAATAATGTCAATAATTGTGAAACACAACAGCGGGCTGATTTCAGTATCCTTTGGGATTGTTATAGTTGGTGGTCTTCAGATCGTGGTGTTCTTGAATGACACTTGCATTATACTTCGTCATTATCGTCAACAACAGCTGGTGCAGCTGCAGTCCTCTCCCTCAAATGTAATTTCTTCTATTTTACATTGATTTCATTAGAAACCTGAGTTTAAGTTGAATCCAGTTCATTTAGCTCATTTTTGTCTAGCAGGCTTAATTTGTTAGTTTAATAGTTTTCATGTTTGAATGCTTATTTGAGTTATTCTTGATAAATCTTCGTTTGTGCGCTTGTCGTTGACTTTAGAATATTTTCTGACAATTTCCGGCGAGCCAGAAGCAGGCATCTTACTTGTAGACTCTGCCAATTTAGGTTGTTCAGCTGCCTTGTGGTTGGCAGCTGGTGTGGTTGGTTGGCCATTCCGAGTGTATTGTACTGCACTTTGATATGCTTCTTGAAATTGCATTATTTGGCCAAATTGATTTTTTTAACGTATTAACATTTGTGTTGCCAGTTTCCATTTTTGTTGTTCAGTTTATTTGATGTAAAAAAAATGTTCTTAGCCTATTGATACATATATATATATTTATGCTGTTATCGGTGAACAGCTACAAGGAGAGGGAGAGCGGGTGTACTCATACATTTGGGCGCTCACTCTCGGAATGGCTAAAATGCATGCTCAGCGTTTCCACTCTGTCTTGGCCTGGTCAAGGGGCTTCATATTACTTATTTGCGCAGTACCGCAGTACTGAAATATACGATTATATTTATGCTATGCTGTTCACATTTAGGGTTTTTTTTAGACTTGAATTATGTATGGAGGTATTTATATGTATGAAGACACTACTGCACACACATAATGCATACATGCCATATCGTTGCTATGTGAGAGAGAGATAAGTTCTGCTATTTTGCGGCAATTCAGGTATTTATAAACATGTATACATGCAGTTGTCGTAAGGAATGTTGCCAGAACATGCCTCAACATTGTTTCTGCGAGCCAAATTGTCTTGTAAAACATGTTGCAGAAGTGCGTATAAATTAAATGGGATGTTTACAAGATGTGTTGCTAAAAGGTTACGTTATGTAGTTAATATTAATTAATTAATAAATTTAATGTCTTCAAAAATGGGTTTAGACACAAAAAGTGGTCTGAGTATCTTACAGTCGGAATATCGACTATAGCGTTTTTACTTGTTAAAAATCCGTTACACCCGACTTTAGCTCTCTTGTTTTTACATTTGCATTCACACAAAATATTCTCTTTTTTTCCTTAGGGCGCCGGTCATAATGATGTCGAGCTGCATCCTCAATATTATGAACGGTTAAGAAAGTTTTTGACGGTGGAACTCATCAAATGACAATTAAAGAATAATGCTGACTTAGCAGTCGGTAACAATGCTTCCTGTGGAACATCTATTTCTAATGCTGTAGCAGGAGCCTTGCCATTAAGCTCAAAACATCAAAGCACGTCAATAGGAAACGAATCTAAGAAAAGAAGCATTGAATCAAATATCAAGCAAGAGGACAATGATGGTTAGTAGATTTAAAATACTACTGTTATATTATTACACTTATCATAAATGAATGTATGTACTTGACAACTTTTTTTTTACATGCTACATACAAGATACACTCGTTGCTATCAAGATAAAAATTTTGTGGGAGAGCGTTCATATTTTTGAAATCAGCATACCATCCACAAAAAAAAAAAAAAAAAAAATTATGACAAAGAGATGTATATATATTTTGTCATAAAATTTGCAAAGCGCAGAATGAATTGTTTCCGACCATTTAAAGTATATATATTTTTGATCAGCATAACGGATGCGTTTGTTTTAAACCCGAGAACTTAGAAATCATGAGCTACAGAGCTGCAATTTTTGGCCAGACGCTTCTTATATCTGCACGCTTGAGTTTAAGATTAAAGATTCATCCGGATCTGACAACTATATCTTATTATAAAGCTATCATAAATCAAATTGCTTTAGAATGAACACTAACTCGGTTAGGTTATGAAAAGTGCTTGCCATGGCATTAAAGACTTTTTTGTTGTGATAGTTATCATTAGTTGTATTTTAAGTAATTAAGTGCGTATGAATAATAATGCTAGGTAACAAAATTCAAAGTTTCTTTAGTCAGTCACCAAACTTTTTGTTATTTGTAGAAAGCTAGCTTTTTTGCAGAGGTGAGCTTAAAGTTTTAATCATTACTCGAGAATGTCACAATCGAGGAAGCTTGCAACGCAGAATGAACACTTAGGCTCATAACTTTTCTGTTTTTTATTTCAATCCTACCCCATGCCGCTGGCCTGATCTGATCAAGATCGGACAACTATATCATATAGCTACTATTTAACCGATTGTTTCGGAATAAACACTTAGGAGGATAACTTTTCTGTTTTTTATCCAAATCAATCCAAATTCTTTTTGTATCCACTGTAGCCCAACGACCGCCGACCAGTTTTCATCTAGATCGAATATATATTTATAACGTGAATGGTATATAACCTTCGGCAATCCCAAGCTAACCGTTCTAATTTTGAATTAAAAAAATCGTGTCTGGCGAGAAGCTTTTCTTTATTTTTCGAGTTAACGGAAATTAAAAAAAAAAAGCATAGTTGCATCAATAAGACGTCGTTTAAGATATTGATAATTAAAATATATAAAGAGGAGGTAAAATAATTTCATTTTAAGATCACAGCCTAATGAAACAAATGCAATGCAAACTCATGAAGTTGAAAACGCAAAATTGGGAAAGTTTCCTAAAATGGTAGTATCTGAGCGTCTCTCCATCGATGACGCCTATTTAAAGTTGCTATGTCAATGCACTGGTTTGGAAAGTAATATAATTTCTTCCCCTGATGTTTTAGATAGATATATTCATTGACATTCTCGAGAAATTATCGAACTGCAATCTCGCCACTCAAAGAAGCTTAATAAACTAGAAAAAATTCGTTAAAAAAAAGTCTTACCATAGAAAAATTGGTGTTGTTGATTTTCGTCATATTGGGCCCCATCTATACCAACAAATTGGGGGTTTTCGTGTTACCTAGTGTAATTTAAGGTGAAGTATAAATATTTAGCCTAAGGCTTAGTGTAGAGGTAGAGTGGCTCTACCTAGTTCTTTTTCCATAAGTAAGTTGTAGCGGTAGGCTTGAATGTTTTTTTTATTAATTGATTGTTACAAGTTGTCTTAGCATTAACTTAGCTAAGGCCGCGAAGCTGCGCTGCCGGTAACACCAGTAACGGAGCGGATGCAGTATGCATATCTTATATAAGGTGCGCGAAAGAAGTAAATGGGACACTACGTTCTAAGGAATAACAACTTAACCCTTTAATATATTTTCAAAAAACAAATTATTATATAAACTTAATAATATTATGAATAGACTTTAACATATTTAAATAAAAAAAAATTGGGAAAATTAAGAAAAAAATTAAGACAAAATATTCTGAAGCGAAATAAGTAACTGGGACAAATTCATTATTTGTATGTCAAAACTCAAAAAAAAGAAAAACAAAAATTGTTAAGCTATAACAATATCTTAAATAGAACACCCTTTGTTGTTCAACACCTTCACTATCCGTCCTGGCATTGAATTCACCAAGTTTTGGAGCATTTGTATATCCAATTTCTCCCATTCTCGCATAATGGCTTCTTTTAACTCGTTTAGAGTTGAAAATTGCTTCCCGTTGGCATAAACCCGTTGAGACAAGATGCCCCAAAGATTTTCAATCGGGTTTAGGTCCGGGCTGCGTGCTGCCCACTCTAAAACAGGAATTTGGGAATCTTTAAAAAAAGCCTTAGTGAGCCTTGCGGTATGGATGGGTGCATTATCCTGCTGGAAAATCCAGGTATCACCAAATTTATCCTCTCCAAATTGCACTAATACACTCTCCAAGAGCTCCATATACTTTTGTGCAGTCATTTTATGCGTTATAAAGCACATGGGTGTATTTCCATTGAAGCCGCGCAGCTCATATCATAAGAGATCCTCCGTGGAAATTTCTGGACACGTGGACTTTTTTGGGCATCGTAAATCGCGGTAATAATAGCGGTAGCCACCAGGGCCGTCTAAATTAAACTTTTTCTCGTCGCTAAAAATTATATTTTCCCATTCAGTATCCCAAAATTTATATTTGTTTGCAAACTACAATCGAGCAGCTTTGTGCATAGACAGTAGTTCCGGTTTTAACAGTTTTTTTCCATACGAAACATTCTCGGAACACTTTAAAATTTGTTGCACACGTCTCGTAGATATCGGTAGAGACAAATTACTCCGTATTTGGGATGCGCTGATATTTTCCTTGACAGCTAGATTTTTTATTCTCCTTTTGTCCCGGTTGTCAACCAAGGGTGGGCGCCCAGAGCGGAGTTGTTTCCCATGATTTTCAGGGTTCTTTATTAATTTTTCCACCGTATTCTTATTTCTGCCAACCTTGCCTGCAATTTTGCGTATTGACATCCCCGAATCACGCAGTGCCAAGATTCTGCCACGGTCGATATCCGTTAAACGACCAAAACTTGACTTTTCTTAACAAAAAAAGCAATTAGGAGCTGTTACAAGTAATGAATTTACTTAAAAATTACTTAGTTTTGTTTATTTTAATATTCTGAACAGAATTCAATATGAAAAGTTCAAATTCTACGTAGTCAACCAGTCGCAAAATAAAACAAACTAATCTGTCCCATTTACTTATTTCGTTCGAAAAACTCAACATTGTCATCTATAAATAAACAAAACGGAAAACCGTGCAGTAATTTTTAGAAATTTTTTGCCTACCGCACAAGCACACTATAAACGAAATATAGTGGGAAGAGAGAAACCCAAGAATTGCATTTTACGGTTAATACAGGGTGCGAAATCTTTGTCCCATTTACTTATTTCGGGCACCTTATATTGCTGCCAACAGCGATGAGAGAGTAAATATGTTATGATCGCCTATGTAGGTATATAGCTAGTCGCGCAGTTGGTTCCGCATTTATGTCACAGGGTGTTCATGTTTCAGTCACTATTGAATTTGGTTGTTTATGAAAACACTGCAACAAAGCTCCACAGTGTGTTTCTACATATAAGTTCTATAATACACTCGATTACAGTGGATATTCGATAAGTGCGCATACCACATCACCCTCCTTTTGAAAAATAACGTAACCTAGTGTAGTTATTTTTATTTAAAATTATACATTATGTTAATTTTGTAATACAAAATTTTTCTTTTCTTTTTATTTTCTTTTATATGTTTATTACATATTCTTGCAAAAGCTAATTGGATACCTTATAGGGTCCCGTATATTTAAAATCTAATTTATGTCCTACTTCATTTTTCAATAAAACGATATCTCCTATTGATAATTCTATTGTTTTTTTGTTTTAAATTATATTTCTTTATGATTTTTCTTATGTTCTTTTATATGCTACCTCTAATCTAAATTTACTTTCTTTAGCGTATTTTGGTAAGTTATTTTTTTTTTTAACAAATACTAGCTTATATGGACAATAAGAATGTGCCATAGAGGGGGTCGTGTTGAAACAATAATCGAAATATTGAAGCCATACGTCCCAATCAGTTTTATCAACTGATATGTATGATCTTATGTATTCATTAAAAGTTCTCCGACTTCTTTCGACCGTTCCAACTTTCTGGTGGTGGTGTGCGGTAGATGTTATATTTGTAATTTTTAAATATTTGCACAAATCACTAATTATTAAATTTTTGTATTCTGTTCCCATGTCCGTCTTCATTGGACCTTATTTCAGAATAAAAGATTAAAATATAGCTTTTGCGACAGTATTTGCGCTTTTGTTTGACACCGCTATGGCAACTAACTATTTAGTTGTCACATATGAGAGTGACTGCATATTCGTTGCCATTTTCTGATCTTGACTAATGGTATCTATTTTCACTCGGTGGAAAGCATATATTGGGGTATCAGTTAGTGTTAGGGGGGTTTTAATGTGCGTAGTTGTTTTCGCTTTTTTGCATTTTCGACATTTTTGTGTTGTGTGTATGCTTTTATTTGTTAAACCATACCTTTCCAAAAATAATGTCTCTTGACCTTGGCCAAGCGTTTTGTAATGCTTGTGTGTCCTCCTTGTATGGGGTCGTTATGGAGTGTAGACATAATAGCTTCTTTTTCATTTTTAATTAGAGTCCCCGGGTTGAGTATCGCTACTCTTAGTGATTTCAAAATTTGATTACCCATTTTTTTTAAACTATCAATTGAAAAGTTTTCAAAGATATTTTCCCACGATGCCACTTCGAGTTGGCTGATTTCGTATATACCGGCTTGCGTTTCAAGTCTTTGGAAAAACTGACGTAAGTCATTAGTATATAAATCGCTAACATCATATCTTGTCGTAGTTTTCTTCCCATGGTTAAAGAAACATAGCATATTTTCTACATCCACGGTCACTACTTTACGTACTTCGTTATTTTTAGTGACTTCACATACGATGGGCTTGGAAGATTTTTCTAGGAATTGCTTAGGCAATTCAAGTTTTTCATTTGCTGTGCAAGATTTTTGTCTACTTTGATATCTTGCAGTGACTTTCTTAATATTTCCTGTTTTTTTTATTTTTTTTTTTTTTTTTTTTTTTTTTGATAACGCATCAGCTACATTATTATCTTTTCAGTTGAGATACTCTACTGTAAAATTATATTCCTCCAAAGTCTCATATGTGTTAATTTTGAGCTCGGGTTAATCATTGAGAATAGGCAAGTGAGTGGTCTGTGATCTGTTTTGACGGTGAAATGTTTATCGTAACTATAGCGTCTAAAATGTGTTATTGTCCAATGATTAGCTACTAATTCCTGTTCAGTTGTGCTCTTGTCTCTTTCACCTTTTGTAAATGATCTAGCTGCATATGCAACTGGAAGTTGACGGCCATTGTGGTTTTGAGTTAAAACAGCACCACACGGTTGCTTACTCGCATGCCGTGTTATGCAAAATTCTTTGCTGAAGTCTGGATATTGTAAAAAGTTGTTTCTATAAACTGATATCTTAAGTGTAAAACTGCATTTTGGCAGTCATCGAATGGAATATTTTCATTTCATAATCTAGTGCCTTGAATAGTCGGCCAAAATTTTAATAAAGCGTCTGTAGTAATTACAGAATGCAATGAAACGTCTAGCGCTATCCGCATCATGGGGAACTGTGTAATTTTGAAGGACATCATATTTTTTTTGTCTTCTGGCAAGATTCCTTTATCTGTGCATTTGTATCCCGAAAATGTGACTTCCTGCATAAAACTGAACATTTTTCAGGATGTAGCTTCAGGTAGTACCTCCTGCATTTGTCAAATACATCAGGTTTTTAAGCATGTGCCTTTCGGAACAACCAATGACTATTAGATCATCCATATTGAGGAATGCTTGAGACGGTTCTATTCCAGAAAATGCTATAGTTATTATTCTCTGGAAAGGATTAGGCGCTATCTTTAAGCCAAATGGTAGTCGCGTGAAGCGATATGAGCCATTGCTCGTCGGAAAAGACGTCATATGTCTTGAACTTTTTTCAAGTTCAATTTGATGAAAACCCGACATTAAGTCGAGGCATGAAATATATTTTGCTCTACCTAGTTGACCTTTATTAATCTGACGATAGTCAATCACTAATCGCCTTTTTTATACTCGTACTCTAGTAGAGGTAACGAGTATATTACGTCCGAATGTATGTTACAAGCAGAAGGAAGCGTCGAAGACCCCATAAAGTATATATATTCTTGATCAGCATTAATAGCCTAGTCGATCTTGCCATGTCCGTCTGTTCGTCCTTATGAAAACATAAACCTCGGAAACTATAAAAGCTAGAGCGACCCAATTTGGCATATATACTCCGCTTGTAGGGCGTCAGATCAAGTTTGTTTTTAAATTTTGTCTCGCTCCCTCCCGCCCCCGCAAACCGCAAAACTTTATATCTTCTACAAACTTTAACGCGTTAAGTTGTTCTCGGTTTGTATATGCATAAGCACATCATCTACGATTTACCGTCTTTAGTTAAGATCGGATAATAATTGTAGACAAAATCGTAAGAAAACATTTTGTATAATAACACCCCACCCCAAAATAAAAAAAAAATGTTTTTTTTTTCATATTGTCGAATATTGAATGTCCGCCTGTCCGTATGAACACCTAGATCTCGGAGACTATAAGAGCTAGAGGCACCAAATGTGCTATGTAGACACATACTAGGTCAGCATACGTGGAGGCTTTTAAGAATGACACGTTCCAAATTTGGTTTAAGTCGGATAAAAAACAACCAATTTTGCTGTATTAAGAGTTCATTCTGGATCTGGATCAACTTTAGTCAGCAGGCGGTAAATGCTTCTAAATCTGACAACTACCAAATTTGATTCAATTTGAGTAAAAAACAACCAATTTATCTGTACTAAGAGTTGATTCCGAATCAGTCAGTTGTATGGGAGCTATATGATATAGTGGTCCGATCGAGACGATTTTGACTTATGAGCGAGCTTATAGCATAGAGACTAGTTCGGACAGACAGACAGACGTACGGAGATGGCTATATATTGACTCGGTTTGTCATGTTGATGCTGATCAAGAATATATATATATACATTATAGGGTCGGAAATGTTTCCTTCTATGCGTTAAATTTTTACAAATACTTTTAGTTTTAGCAATAAGTTTTTCCGTTAGCGCACGCTTACTTTGGGATCAGTAGGCGATAGAAAAAAGTATCAAGGGGTGTCCTATTCAAGTTGTAGGGAGTGTAATTGGTTATAAAAGAGTGTAATCTTACGTATAGAAAATTGATTAAAAGAATTGGGAAAAGCAAAGTGTAGTATGCAATTTCCTGTTCAATCCAGGTGGGTCTGATGATTTTACCTTTTATTTTTATTATGTTCGAAAGGGAAAACACTTCCGGTTCCGCCAACACAGCCGTCAGCAATGTTTTATGGTATTGGGTGCCATTTCACATTATGAACTAATTTCAACCAAAATGAATGCCACTAATTACGAAGGATTGCTCTAGAAAGCAAGAAGACAAGAATAGGATATGGATCCTCTGGGGAAATTTCAAGATATACAAATGCCATCAAGTCAGCCTGGATGTTAAAATCCGTAAATTATTTAGCCAGTCTATATGATTTTCTTCCTTATATAATTTTTGAGTTTTTTCAAAAAAGGTCCACACATTATTAAATAATATTTAAAAAGATTAAAATTAATGAAAATACAATTAAAACCAAAGTTATTGAAATGTTTTCCTATGTATACCAAGTTGCGGTCCCTATTCTTCAAATGCTGCATAAAGAGTACTAATTTTTCGAACTTAAACAAGATAAAATATAGAACATAAATCAGTTGATTTAACAAAATTACCATTTTTGGCATTTATTAATAAAAAAAAAAAATAGCAGTTTGCTAGAAAACTATCCAATTAAGTCCTACCAAGAACTATCATCAGGAGTCTTTCTTGCTCAACAACTCCACTTTATGTTTGACTACCTCATCACTTCACAAAAAGAACTAAACGAGAATTCTTAGTTGCTGATATGACTGAAACAGTTCACTCATAAAGCATTTGCGGTTTTGAAATTACATTGTTTTTGTTTTGCATTGCATACTTTATGCTGCTGTGTCAACATTTGGCCGGGCCTTGCCAAGAGTATTTAATTTAGTTCTTGGTTGATCTTGAAACATATTTAGAGTCAATCTCTAGCTCCAATAATTGGTTTTCTACCAGACTCCAATTATTATTTTTTGTAGATTTTTGCTATTTTTTACTTCTGTTAGATTTACTGAGAAGCTGTGAAAATCATGGGATCCGATGGACTCCTAATAAATTTTCAACGGCTATGGAATACATTCACCGTTTTCCGCTCACCAATGACCTTGAGGCTGAGTAAAGAGTTAAAAATATATAGGTCGCTAAAACAAATAAATTAAGTTATTAATACAAAGTATTCTTTATTAGTGCAACTTATCTATTTTTTTAAATCTAATATAACTATATTTTTTCAGGTATTTCCGTTTCCAGCTCGACTTCTGCTAAAGCGCTTGCTGAGAAGTTTCTTTAGCAACAAATATTGGGCTCAGTCTCTACAGCCCATCCACAAATGTCTCCACAATTACCCACAATGGATAAGAGGGAAAATCAAAGAATAAAAAAAGAGAGAAGCCTACAAAATAGTAATAACAAATCAGATGGGTTTTTGCTGCCTGGGCTGAATCAATTGTATAGTGGCGCCCCCACTCTTCCATTACACTCTCCTCATTCTACAATGCATCCAAATCTCAGCAACCAACTCAATAACATTTCTAACCGATATATAAATAATAAGGTTCAAGAAAAAGGTACTGAACAATTCTGCGGGAATAGGGAAGCTATCTCTGAAACGCCATCAATAAGCTTACGTCGTTGTGAAAATGCAAGCAAATCTCTTGAGTCTGAATTGACAAACAAAAGTGCCGTTTCGAAAACAAGTAAAGCGCAGCTTCAGGAATATTCAGAAAATGTTTCAAAACATGATTTTAAACATAACATTAAACTTCACTATACAAACAAGAATTCTCTCCAAAAAGCTTGCGAAAAAGAAGCAAAAATCAATTCAGAAAATTATAAAATACCTTCAGCTATGCTTGGAACTACTCTCTTTCAGAAAGCGTTTCTCGGAGCTAATGACAATCAACTTTCTCGTCATCGTATATTTACAACAAGCAAGTCCGAGCAAACATCGCCAAATAATATAGATATGGAAAAAGCAAACTTTGAGTATGATAAAAATACTAGAAGCACGGGTTGCTTGACTTATTCTCCGTCGGATCCATGGATAAAACAAAATGAAATTCATATATCAACATCTGTCACAGTAGACCAAAACACAAATTCTATTTGCAACATTGATCCTTGGATCAAACAACAAAATGATTCATCTTCTAGAACAACTGATATAAAATTAAAGCAATTCAATCAATTAAGATTAAAAGGCGAAGTTCTTTCTGCAAAAAGTAAAAGTTCGAATTATTTGCGACCACAAATACATCGTATTAAAACCGAACGAAAGAAGGATGCCTTTTCTTCCACAGAGTACATTATACTCTCCGCTCCAACTTCACCACACATCTTAAATGTTACGAATAATGTTTTTTCTTCCGAATCCCCGTCAACTAATATATATAAAACAGATCCCCAAGCTAAATCAGCAAGCTCATCGCCTGCTAAAGCAAAGAAGTCGACAAATTCAGTTGCAGATTATGTCCAACCAAACATCCTAACGCCTTCTCTTCAGACTCACAGTCATGACAATCCAATTGCATACTTAAACCAACAGGAAATATTAAAGCACACCAAGCTTAGAGTCCGTGATCCTATTTTATTCAGACATGGCTTCGCTTCTAAATCAAATCAGCCCAAAGAAGAGCTAAAAATAAGTATTCGTAGGTTATCAGACCAAGTATACCAACCGACAGATGAAAAAATTCTGCAATTCTCTTTAAGCGATCGCAATGTGAATAAGTTAGGAAATTCTATACATAACAGCGACGAACAAAAACTTCCCATACATTTAGAAATATCACAACAACTTCAAGGCGATACTTTAACCCCTAATCCTAATACAACTTCTTTTAGCTCTTTAAAGCTCAAAGTTAAAGATTCAGTTAACACTAGTAATACCGAAGTCTTTAGCATCTATCATCAGCCTGATCCAATGCTAGAAACCACCTGTTGAAAATGAAGTAGAAAAATTACTCAAACATGGATATGGAAGTGTGTTCACGTTAATACATTTATCGAATCAAAATAAGAATAATGAGTGTATAAGGCGAACATAAGTATAGTTGTAATTTAAGCGTGAAATTTTAACAGTAATTTTGCATTTATATTAAATAAAACCACATTCGTACATAAACACGTAATAACATTCAATCTGTTTTGATCTTAAGTTGTAAATTTAAGTACTGACATCATAAGATTAAACTTATGTATTAATTGCTTTGTATTGATATAATTATATGTACGACATTTTATTGATTTTAATAAAGTCCATATTAGCTATACTGTTTTGCGAAGACTGGTATTCACAAAAGAACATTCATAAAAAAACTAGTTTCGGATTGCCGAATTTTAAATATCATTCACGTCGTAAATATATTCCCGGCTTCAAGGCAAATCATTATGTCGCCTATGACCACTTTCGTGCCATTAATTATTAACTCAGAGATTATCAAAGATTTCTGGTCTGGCTTATACTCGCAAAGTAAAGGTATATTGCATTCGTGTAACTGTAAGTACGAGACAAAGGGAAGCTTTTCTAATCCCAAAAAGAATGAGGTATATGTATATATTCTTAACCAGGTTCAATTTAAGTTAATCTAGTCATGAAATTTGGATATTAATATTCTATATATGTAACAATTTGTTTTTAGCAAGCTTGCCGTCAAAGTGAGTGAGAAACGCCGATATTTTCTTGGCAAAGCTCATTATACTCGTAGAGTATATTGAGTGGAAATTTATGTAACAGGCAAGAGGCAGGGTTTTCGACCCCAAAAAAGTATATTCTTGATAAGCATCAACAGACAAGTCGATCTAACCCTGTCCGTCCGTATAAACACCTAGATCTCGGAGACTATACGAGCTAGAGTCACCAAATTTGGCTTGTAGTCTTCCTTGGTGTAGCCTCAAATCGAGTTTGTTTTCAAATTTTTTCGCGTCCACCGTCCCCGCAAATCCATAAAAAAAACTGCATCTCCCACATTTTTTTTTACATATTTAGTTAAAACGCAGCGACTATGTTTATAAATTCGAATAATTAAAAACGCTGCGAAATTTAGTACATTCATATACAAATAAATAAGAACACTGTAGTCGATATTAAGACTATAAGATACTCGTACTCAGCAGTTATTCAATGTTCGGCACATTCAAAAGTATGGCTTCGGTGTGTCCGCTGATAGCGAGATCCTTCTGTGCTGGGAGCGGATGAGCTTGCGTACGTTTCAGTTTGAAATCGTACCTGAAAGCAGCTTTAGCTTTCTTTGCTTCCGTAGCGTCATCCGGTGGTTGTTTGGTGTTCATCGTCGGAGGTGGGATTTGCGGGCCTTCTAACTAACTTAAAATAAGGAAGAACGATATAGTCGAAATATTCAAAATATAAAAGTATCAAAAGGATGCAATTTTTTTTTGGGGGGGTGGGGTGTTTGAATACAATATGTTTTTCTTTTTACCATTTTGTCTAGAATTATTTTCCGATCTTAACAAAACTCGGCAAATCGGTAGATTATGTGCTTATGCAGTCTTATAAGTCTACATACAAAATTGTCTCTCTCTAGCTCTTACAGTCTCCGAGATCTAGGTGTTCATACAGACGGACGGACGGACGGATAGACAGACGGACATGGCAAGATCGACTCGGCTGTTGATGCTGACCAAGAATATATATACTTTATTGGGTATTAGACGCTTCGTTCTGCCTGTTACATACATTTGCACGAAGACAATATGCTCGTTTACTTTACTAGAGTACGAGTATAAAAGTAAGTGAAAAAATCTGTTACATTTTCGGTAAATGATTAAATAATGTGATTGATAAATAGATTTGGGGTGTTCAGTAGGTATGCATTTTTCAGTAGAAAAATGGAAATTAAAAACATGCATGCCTTGCAATCAACATTAACAAAACACCCACAGTTTGTAATTAATTTAGAAAAACAGATTATCATTCTGATCACTGATCAATAATCCCGATCAGTCATCAGTAAATATTCATATAATTTAATTTATGTACAATATGTTTCTGGCATTGGGTGACTACTTTTTATTGACAACTTAAAGAGAAATTGATTTAATCGAGTGTGTAATAGGAATGAAAAGTATAGATCGGACCAACGCAGAGAAGGAAGCATTTCCAACCATATAAAGTATATATATTCTTGATCAGCATTACGAGGGCATTTGATATAGCTATGTCGGTCCGTCTGTCCGTCCGTGGATTGGATTCAGTTTGGACAACCGTGTCATTTAGCTTGCACAGAACGAAATTTTTCAGAAGACAAGAAAATCACTCTATAAAAACGAAGCTATTTCTAACAGATTTATAATTTGTTAAAAATTACGAAAAATATCATTAATTTGAAACCCAAATTGTAAGCATATTGGACCGTTCAGCATTCTTTTACAACCACGCTTACTATAGCCAACAAGCGAACAACGCGATCTTAAAGCGAAGTAATCGCAAAATACTGCTGACCACTTGGAATGCCAAATGAGTCATCCATCCATATAGTAGAGTGGAACGTGAACGATTGTGCGAGAACTAAAGAAGTAAATTTCAAAGTACTGCTGCCCATTCTTCTCGCCGAACAAGCCCTAAATATCGTGTCTCTCAGTTTTTACTTGAAGCTTGGTGCAAGTGCAAGAAATGTGCATGGTTGGCACGGCATGCCAAAGCTAACCTTTCTTTCTTGTTTTTTATTTTCTAAATTGAACCAAGTTTGGTGTGTATCAGGCGTGTTTTGAACCGACTGCCCCAGCATTACTTAAGTAATGGCATCCATGCCATGAGAAGACCCAGTAGGATGCGAGCGGCACACTACCTTCAGCACCAAGCTATTTAGCACTGTCTACTCCAATCATACTTAAGCCAGAAGCAATTATCAATCCAGTACCATCAACTCCAAGTTGTTCACTTCCATCAATTCCAAGTTGTTCACCTCTAGCTGGTCCCCAGCTACCCGGTTCCTGCTACATATGCCTATTCAGCACTTACGGCTTCAAGCTATGCAACGTCCGTGGCCTTAACCTGCTAAACACCAAGATCATCTGCGTGAAGAGTAACGAAAATTTAACTAAATATACCAAAGAAAACAACATAGAACAACAATAATTAGATATTAGAAAATATGCTACATAATCAAATTAAACTTGAGTGCTTGCTCTAGGTCATACAGCACGAGTGGGAAAGCGGTGTTAAACGCCTGCAAAAACAAAAACAAAATCAATTTTTGTTGCGTTTTATTAACAGGTCAAAAAGAAGAAAAAAGTTAAAATATATTTCATTCATTATATAATAATAAACAAGTATGACAAAAACAGAAAAAATTATAGAAAATTATTTTTAAGCATAAGTTAAAACAAATAAGAACGTCGATAATCCGACTATCAAATACTCGTACTCAGCATTTAATCAATATTCAAAAGTATGAAAATATTTTTTGGTAGGGGTGTTCTCATACAAAATGTTTTTTACGATTTTGTCTACAACTATAATCCGATCTTGACAAAACTCGGAGAATCGTAGATTGTGTACTTATACAAATACAAACCGAGTTTCAACTAAATGCGTTAAAAGTTGTGGAAGATATAAGGTTTTGCGATTTGCGGGGGCGGGAGGCGGCGTGGCAAAATTTAAAACAAACTTGTCAGTTCAAGGGAAGTGTACATATTAAATTGGGTCTCTCTAGCTCTTACAGTCCGGGACCTAGGTATTCATACGGACGGACGGACAGATGGACATAGCTAGATCGACTCGGCTCTTGATGCTGATCAAGAATATATATACTTTATGGGGTCGTAAACGCTTCCTTCTGCCTGTTACATACATTTGCACGAATACAATATGCTCGTCTACTCTATCAACGTACGTGTATTACTATTATTATTATTATCTCTGATTAGGTAGCTTAAACTATACCAATGAATGTGTTACAGATGTCCTACTCTTGCTTAAAACTATTAATATCCTATAGTCAAATTGTGTGGGAACTTTGCGAAAACAAAATATTTGCTGCTTGCCTGGGACGTTGCTCTTCGCTGGTATCGCTGTAATGCAGCGCCTCGTAGAAGTTGTGAAGCAACGATCCTAAACTTCTACAAATGTTGCCTGGCTAGTCTCTATGGCGCTGTTTATAGAAGTATTCCTAAGTACGATCGTAAGAGTACATTGTTTTACTTACCTATTAACCGTTAGACGTCTTGTGTTTTACGAGCAACAGCGAGGCTCGCCTGGTGCTTCTGTCGCTGTGTGAGTGCCTCGGCTGGTGATTTGCTGCTGAGACCGAGGCTTTGCTGACTACGACTGTTGCAGTGACCAGGTAAAGGTATTACGCACAGGACTTGTATACGAAACCCCGATGCGATGGATGGTCTGGTGACGATATGTCTGTTACTACGCAAAGACCGACGATTCCACGGCATGTTTTCAAAGCTGTTGGCTACTGCCAGACAAACTGCTGATGCCCCGCAACGTAATTGCGCGAACGCTGAGTTGACTGTTGCCACGCAATTTCGTTACACCGCAACCTAGACTTTGGTACCGCTGATGCGTCCTTTTCATGAAACGGGAAAGCTCTGCAGGTTAGCTCTCTCTTAGCACCATTGTTGCTGCCGTGTACACCGCGTTCCGTACTCTGCAACCGGGCCAATTAGAGAATGATTGCAGCCGCGTTATAGCGATAGCTTTTCCGATCCCACGGAGCAGTTTGTGCTATGTCCACCCATATTGTGACCCTCATTCGTGGTACTGTACGTCTCTCCTCGCGGAATTGCTGGGAGATTTTGGGTGCGGCAGAATCATTGGTGCTGGGCTGAGGTATGGCTTTGGGTTGAGTTCTGTAGGGTGCTAATGTCGGGGACTTCGGTTATTGTTGTTGTAGCCAATCTGGGGTCAGCACATATGTACAGGGATAACCTGTAAATAGAGAACCAATACAATTGAAGAAAAGAGAGGGAGTGAGGTGGGTCGGGCTCTGCCCGACCTGAAGTGGTGCGCCGTAGTGTGGGGTTCGCTCAGGCATATGGGGCAGAAGGTATACGAGCATAAAAACTGTTTTTCCAATTTTATCTTTGGCAAAGATTAAGGAAGGCCTATTCGACGGCGCACAGATTCGAAAGCTATTGAAAAACGAGGAATTCTACTCTATTTTCATCTGAACTGAGCAACTTGGAGCTCATTCCGACAAGTCACTGAACATTTTTTAGGCAACAACATACATCCGGATTATATTAGAAAAAATTGGTGCAAATTGAAATATTTTGAAGTCTCTCCATAGAATGAATTTATACATCAAACGATGCAGAATTATTACAGCTTACCAAACGTATGCATTTTAAAGGATATACAAGTTATATAATTATACAAATTACAAGTTAAAGTCGAAAAATTAAAAAAATGTTCAACCTCTGAAAGTATCCAAAATTGGCCAGATTTTCAAATTTCCTAATATCTTAGCGATTTCTCCATATACTTTAATGATTTATACGGCAAGCGACGCAGATGGACAACTTCTTTCTAATGTTCCTTGTATTTTAAAGTCGAAATAAAGAAAAATTATCAAAACAACACGACTTTTTTAATTCAAAATTACATACCTGCGAAGCTGTAAAAATGGTTACGGGTGATTTATATTAATTAGTTTTTTAAAAACCATAAAAATTTTGAAAATCGGCTGCGGCCTTTTTGAGTTATGAGCAAAACTGCAAGCTCACCTCTGGCCCAGGCTCAAATACGGTTGCACGGTCTTTTATAACGAAATGTCCGTATCATGCATTGGAGACTCGTGTAAACGAAATGACGCGGCGTGTATGGAATCTCAGAGCGGCTTTCCTTCTCTCGGACGAGACGTTCGCGGTTTCGTATTCGAAAGAATGTGTGTATGGGTAAAGCCAGCCTAGGCCTGGACTGAGCGTAATGCACGTGTTCTTTTGACTGTGCCTGTTTTTGGTGCTTCGGGTAAAAAAAAAGTTAACGGAGTTTTGCCTTTAAGTGCGTTTTTCCGATGGCGGGTCTTTTGCCTGCGTGGTACACAGTGGGAGAGGGATAGAAATGCATCCGGTAAAATATGCAAATTTATTGCTGCGGTCGATAATAGCCATAGGCGACCAGCCTCAGTGCCTACGCTTCGCCTTGGCTATTATCAACGGTAGCGGTATTAGCAATAAATTAAAAAGTTATTAAGTACTCTAACCAAATTTGACCAAAAATAATTATGTTGCGTATGTATTCCGCATAGAAATACAAGATTTGAAAAATTAGGCAAGCGAAGCTTGCAAAATACTTAATGTTACTACACTATCACAGACAAAACAACTAGCTAGTACCAATGAGACACAGGGTGTCCCAACTTGTCCAAAGGCTCCCGGAATTTATGAATTGCTATATAAATATGAATTGCTAAGCCTACCGAATATTTTACAAGACTTGATTATTCAAGAGAAAATTTAGATAGGACAAATATTTTCGAGGCTCGCTTTGACAATATTTATTAAATGTAAAACAGACAGGAAGGCTAGCTTGTATACTTTCCATAACCGATCTAGATAAAATCTGGTCGGCGGCCGTGGGGCTACTGTGGATTCAAGGTATACCAGAAAAATTTATTTTGATTTGGATGAAAACATAAAAGAAAGGGTTCATTCCCGAACCACCGGTTATATGGTAGCATTATGTAATAGTTGCCTAATCGAGGCCGACTCATGGCAACCACCACAAACCAGGGAACCAGCGAAACCTGAACGCGACAGACGAATGCGTTTGTGCAAAATCCATCACGAGCATGTCGAAGATGCGGTCAGTGCCATTGGATGTATTACTGTTGGCATTGCGGACGAATCAAGGCATTGGTCTGCTTGAAAGGTAAGGAGGAAGCTAAGGTCGCTTGCAACTATACGTGCACATTCGTTTACCAGCAGAAGGGGAAACCAAGGTACAAGCGCCAGGACAAGGGAAGCCAACAACCAGCAACTTAGCGGCAGAAATAATGGTGAAGCTGTGCATAGCCGAGAACCACTGAAAGGGTGGTAATTTGACCCGCGGTGGCGGGAGGGGCCGAGGCCAAATTGTAAAGCAAACTTGATCTGACGCCCCACAAGGGGAGCCTACATATAGAATATATATACTTTATGGGGTCGAATACAATATACTCGGTTACTCTACTAGAGTACGAGTATAAGAATATCAAATCTAGACTCTTTGAAGTTCAAGATCTCAGGAAGGTCCTCGGACAACTCGCGTTATATTGCTGCTCGTTCAAGGTTCCCTGTCTTTAATTCTGAGTGCTATACAGCGTATTTACATCGCTGTAGGGTACAATTTTCTCAGGACCCAATACAATTTTATAACTATGTTAATTAAAATTGAAAAACATCTGTACTACCTTCTTTATTTTTTTATGAAAACACTAACGCAATTGCAGATCAAGGCTTTGCCAATTTGTTTGCAGAGTTCTTTCAAACAATTTATTACTTTCTTAAGTATCGGTCCGATCAAATATATTCTTACAGCTTACACAGGTCTAATAGCATCCCAGCTTCCGTAGTTACTGAAAGCTTATTGCTTAAAAAACTTAAGTCTATCAATCCTAACTTTTATCTGGCCCTGATGGCGTTTTGAGGTGTTTTCTCAGATTCCGAGCTAATGCGCTTTGCAAGCCGATTTGGAAGATTTCTGGTCTATCTTTGAGTTCTTCGTCTTTCGCTTCTTTTTGGAAAGAGTCGTTTATTATTCCTCTTTATAAAAAAGGAACAAAACTACAGATGTGCATCAGAACTGTCTGATATTCTTAAGCTTTTTGAAAATATATTAACTTCACAGTTACAACATTCTGGTGGTTCTATAATTTCATGTGCTCAGCATGGGTTTATAAAGCGTAGATCTACCACCATTAGTATACTAGAATTTTCTTCATTTGTAATAGAAGGATTTAAGAATAAAATGCAAACTGACTTAATTTACACTAACTTCGGCAAAGAAATTGACTCGGTAAATCACTGTTTACTTATTCATAAGTTGGATCCCATCCGAACTGACTCAGGTTCTATCCCATTCTCGTGTACTAATGTACGCCGACGTCGTTAAACTTTCCTTGTGCTCCAACGACTTTTCCTCCCACTTTAGGCTGCCAAATGACTTTCTTTCTTTCCAATCTCTCTTGACCCTTATACAATTAAACTACTGTAAGTTCTCTGGTCCGACCTATTTCGGAGTATGCATCGTGTGTTTGGTGTCCACGATACAGGAGATTGCCAGGACCGCATTGAGTCTGTTGAAAAGAAATTCTTACTGTTTGGTCTCCGTGGGTTGAATTAGGACGCCAATAGCACCCTAACTTCATATGAAAGTAGGCTTCTGCTAATAAACCTTCCATATCTTGAAATCTGTAGAATTATACTTAATGTTATCTTTATACATAACTTGATTAATGATGAAATTGACTCGCCGACTTTAATGACCCAAATTATTTTTGCTGTCGTTATTCGGCTGCTCCTCTCCTCCGGTTTTGCAGGAGGTGGGAGCTTGTAGCCTGGGTTTCGCGCATAACAAGCCCCGCGGCTTGGTGTCGTGCGGCTACACCTCAACTTGCTACGCATTATACGTCAACGTCCCAACATGATAAAAAAAAAAGCAAACGATAATAGTTAGGATACATACATTTGTACATAAGGTATAGTTCAAAGAGCGCTTAGCTCACTAACAATCCATTTGCTACAGAAAATCGGTAATTTTTTCGTCCATTTTAAATTTTTTAAATATTTTTTAGCGCGCAAAATCACGCTTTTATCTATATGTGTGTGTTAGTGCTGCTACCTGTAAAGCGAAAAACGTATTTCAACATATTCACTACCATACACACAACATTGTTGTTTTTGGCTGCTGTGATACGCATGATACTTTTTATTATCATCCAGCGGATGGTCAATTGCTATACATGAAAATCTAAATCGCATAGAAATTATATCGTTATCAGTTTGTTATCAGTTGACAGACGTTCTTGCAAGAAAAACCTGAACCTGGGTTTACTTTTCCTATGCGCCTTCTTGTATAGTCCTCCATCCTCGGGATTAATCTGTGCGTCCATTTTCCTTTCGTCGATGACTCCCACCTAGACTGCCAATAGGTCATCGATCTTTCTAGTGGTGCGTCTGCCGCTGCTTTGCGCCTTCACCTCCTTTGCCACTATATCTACCTGCATAATGTTCGTACGCGAGTACGAATGCAACGCGGAGTGAGCTAAGTCGATGGAGTGCTGAAAGATTACATTTGAGTTCCTTGGTTTTCAGTGCATTGGTCCACACTGTCGCAGCATATATAAGGAACAATGCAACTACTCTAGCATTCGCAAGAGCGCCGATTGCATGCGCGATGCCCTTGAATGGCGCAGTCTATATGGCAGCGGTCCTTGACTCCTGCCGTTAGCTCGCTATTAACCTCACTCCTATATTGGACAGCGCCCTCAGAATTTGTGACCAGCTTGCCTAGTTGAAATCATTGCGCACATCGAGTGTAACCATCGCGCAATATTTATTTTCTCCCCATCTCCACACAGTGCGTTCAATTGCTCTTGCTGCGATATCCACGTCTGTTTTCACTGCATCTGCAGTCGAACCTATTCTGCTGCTTGCTTTGGGCATTTCCTCCAGATTAACTGGCAATACAACCTGCGCATGGTGACCGTACCTTATTGGCGCTATTTGTGAGTGCCGGGGAAACAAGGCTTCGAAGATCCCGTGTAGTACGATGGAGTATGTAATCCTTAGAGTGGTTTGACTTCTAATATTTTTTGTGACCACCTTGTATGTGTATTCTTCATGATTGTGAAGTGGGACAGCTGCTACTTCCAGCAATGTGGTTGGCGTCCGTTTCCGTGCTCTTGCAGAACATACAATGGAGATCTTTATAGCCGTTTTTGCGAGATGATCCTTCACCCGCAATGCCGACAAAGATTCTAGCGGTCTTTCCCGCTTTTGCAGTTTCATACTCGGTGTCCAAACTCCACACATCTAAAGCATTTGGTGAGAGTGGTTTTCAACCAACCAGCCATGTCAACCAGCCGAAGTCAGTGATCCAACTTTCAACGCCATCTCGGCGCTATCGGCGGGCAGCCTTATTGTGGCTATAAGCCATGTGCTATGTCCGACAGTTGCAGCTGTTGCTTCAGTGCCTCTCTGATAGCCTCCGTGGTTGTGTCCTCTTCAAGGTCTTTTCAGTCGATGCTAAAGAGCTGCGAGAGTGGTCGCACCTCCCCATGCTTACTACCTTCCCTAATTCAGTAAGCTTTCCTTTAGTTATCCAGACATCCGGTCGAGTCCTCTCTACCTTAGCAGCTTTGGGTTTTCTGCTCTTCGTGTTGGTCACATCCTGCCATTTTTCGTTGTTCTATTTATTAATGGTCTCCTGTGTGCCTCTTCCTCGCCTGGTCCCTTGCTCGTCTTAGTTTTTAACGTCCGTCCACCGGGTAATTGCTTCCTCTTGACATTTGAATATCGGAGACGTCTGCAACGACTGGTGCGCCCAAATCACTGCCTTTGCCTTACTGTCTGGATGGCTACCAACTCATACAGCACCCTAATGCTTTTGATTGTGCATAGTGCTGTGAATCGTCCTTCGCTTTCACTGCTTTCCTCACTGCATTCCGACCAGCTTGGTTGTTTCCTCGGTTAGCTCGCAAAAAACATTTCTTTGCCTTTCTTGCTCAGTAGCTTGGATGACATGTGCCGGGAGTGCTTTAGCGGTGCCACCCGTTGGTGACCTCGCCAATTTGTAGCTCTTCGAGAATGCAGCGCATTCATCCTGCAGGCGAGTGCTGGTGCTCTCTCCTAGCATCAGTGCGGTTGTTTGGACACTAATAATTTTATAAGGTCCCAACTATAAGTCGTTATCTTTAGTCGATGCATAGTTGCGTGTTGATCCTATAATTATCTTTCAAGCAGTGAGGCCATTGCGAGGGTTCACATTCGCCTTCATTGGGTCACGTGTTTAGAGCCAGATCCGCATTAGTCAGGAATATATTAGCTGAGCCAATACACACAAGTGAATGGGTACGAACCATTGAGCATGATTGTAGATATATTAAGATTTTAGTGGGACGGAGGCAGTTGCGCCATTTGCGCCTAGCAACCGAGCAGTTGCGCTTAAGCATAGGCGATAACGGAAAGCTCTTGCGACATAACAAAGGTATTCGATCACCACCGCTGACCTTTGCAGCTGAAAGCGCTAATACAAAGTATTCGGCGTAGCAATTGCGAGGGTTACTCATGAACATATGAAATATATTAAAGCGAGGGTTGGCTGTTAACTTATAAATATAAACAGCGCCAAGGTATAGCGTCGATAAGCGCTACTTTATGTGGCGGATATATATTTAGACTTGCCAACTACGCAGAGTATCTTTTATTTATATGTATAACTACCCTGTGGAGCACTACATATATATATATATATATATATATATATATATATATATATATATATATATATATATGGACGAAACAGCTTATCCCCGAAATCGGTCCGTGGATTCGTCGGCGATATGGCCAGGTGGATCACTACCACTAAAAATTGTTGACCGGGCACGGGTGCAAAGTTGCCACTTTGCTTTTCTGCTGCCAGCATCTAAAATGGAATCATTCCTGCTACCACCTATGGTGCTTCTCCAGACACAGTCCGGAAACAGTATGCCATCCTGCATCCATTATTATAGGACGAAAGCTACATTGCATTAATTCCAGGTACTTGATTACTGCCTTGGACTGAATTGTAGTGGAGCCTAGTTGGACCGCCGCCTTTTCAACTTTCTTTCTGCTACTTACTAGTACAGCTTCTTTTTTTGCTCCGCAAGACTTAGCCCATTCTCGTGCAGCCAGCTGGTTATAGTGCGTACTGCCGCGCTGCACTTCTGTTCGGCTTCTTTTATATGCTTCCTTACTGTGGCCAGCGCTATGTCATCGGCAAACCTTATTAGGTGCAACTCTCTGGCAAGGTGAGCAAGTGAGGATAGGTCCGAGTACTGAGGCTTGCGGGACTCCTCCGGTGACTGTGTGGTGCCTCTGGCCCGCTTTCGAATCATACATCAGTATTCGCTCTTCCAAGTAGCTTCACAGGCTCTGCAATAGTTTCCCATGGATTCCCCGTCTTCCTGGCTTTCTCAGGATGCTGTTATAGCAACCAGTATTTTTTGGTGCCTCCGGCCCATCTAGTATCTGCCATAGATTCGGTACCCAGATCGGTTTCTGCTTTTATGGCGTCAATTGTGCTTCGGAATCCGTGTTGCCGCTCGTAGAGTGCCCATCAGCCAGTTCGTACTCAAAGCGATTAAAGATCAGCCTTTCAAAGATTTTGCCCATGAAGTCGAGCAAAAGTGATGGATTCTCGGACTGATTTGAAGAACGTCGGCTTGTTACCGCTATTAAGAAGGCATACATTTAAGGCTCGCTAGGCAAGGCAACATCTATCTTCTGGTCCAGCATCGTTTGTGTGAGTATAATAAAGCTGGGCTAAGCCAAATATAAGCTGGGCTAAGCGCAGCCGTGCTTCGGGCTGATACGCTTGAGTGTAAACGAGAAGTCGCTTTTGACATCTCTCCTGCTCATTCCCTATACTTCTTTATCTATGTTGTTTTTCCATCGGTCACTTTCCGTCTTTGTTACCTCGCCCGATCCTTTCGCACTCTACTGCTAGTTGCAGCGGCGAATTCGCCGCAATTCCAACTCCATATAACGGACCCGCGTTCTGGTGAGGACTCAATCTTGGTCTTCACACTGCTAAGCGAAAAACTTTTTCAACATGTACACACCCTCTCATACTTAACACATTCTTGTTTTTGGATTCTGTGATGCACATGCTACTTCTTATTATCGGAGAGGGGAAAATCCAGAATATATATCTTAATAAAAAAAAATTGAACATTTTTTTAAATGTACTAATCAAGAGCATATATCTATATATTATGTATGTGTAAGCAAGCAAGCAATCTAGCAAAAACAAACTCGCGGTCTGTCAACTGACAACAATCTAATAACGATACGGTTTTCTTCACCGATAGATAGCCCTTGATCTTCCCGTGGTCGATAATAAGAAATAACACAGGGTCAAAAACCGACAGTGTTGTGGGTATGCTCGTGAATAAGATGAATTAGGTTTTACGCTTAACAAGTAGCGGCACGCACACACACATACATAGCAACGTGATTTGGCGTTCTAAGAAATAAATTTCAATTTAAAAAAAAGTAACACAAAAAATGTCGATCTTCTGTAAGTGCGTGTGTGTGTGTTTTATGCGTTTTGACTTTTCACCTTCATTTTGACTCACTTGCATTTGGACTATAGCAAAATGGACGGTGCGAGCCTAAGTCACGAACTACACCTTGTGTACAAAATTCAGCACCCTACCTATTTCCGTTTGACCTGTGCGTTGATACTAAGTCAGTCAGTCAGTCAGTCAGGACAAAGACTTTTATATATATATATCTTAAATATTACACAAATAAGAACTACTTGACAAATATTTTTTTGTTTTACCTAAACATTTTGATATTTAATTTTAGCGACCTTTAATATTCGAACTGTTTGGGTTAGCGGGCTCAAGGTCTTGAGTGAGCGAAAAAACCTTTGAGTTTTTGTTTCTTCAGCTGCCATTGGAATACTTAGGATTCCGTCGGAGTGAGTAATTTCGACCGAATCTCACTGTAGCTGACAACAGCACAAAATTGCTAACAAAAACAAAATATTGCAGCTAGGCGACTATACATATGTTTCATGATCTGTCAGAGTCAAACAAGTCTTGCTGTGTGCTGAGAACATTTCATTCGGATCGGATCACTATGTCATGTAGCCCCTATATAACCAACCGATTAGAAATGAACTCTTAGTAGTGCAAAATTGGTTGTTTCTTACTCAAATTGAACCATACTTGGTAACTGTCAGTTTTAGAAGCCTCTACACATGCTAAGTAAAGTTTGTCCACATCGGATCACTGTATCATATAGTTTCCATATAACTGACCGATTCGGAACGAACTCTTAATATACCAGATATAGTTTTGGTTTTTTATCCGAATTCAACCAAATTTGAAAAGTGTACTAAAAGCTCTCCTATTAAATGTTTTTTTTTTACGATTTTACAATTATTATCCGATCTTAATGAGATTTGACAAATTGGTAGATTATGTTCTTATACATATATCATATAAATGCGATAAGATTTGTGGAAAATATAAGGTTTTATCGATTTTGGGAGTGGCAAAATATCAAAACAAACATTATCTGACGCCTGCCAAGAGGAGTCTACATAAACAATTTGGTAACTCTAGCTCTTATAGTTTCCGAGATCTAGGTGTTCATACGGACGGACGGACATGGCTAGATCGACTCGGCTGTTGATGCTGATCAAGAATATGTGGTTGCTTCCTGTTGCATGTTACATACATTTGCACGAATACATTAAACTCGTTTACTTTACTAGTGTACGAGTACAATCATTTGGATAAAAAACAACCACTTTTGCGTACCAAGAGTTAATTTCTAATCGGTTGGTTATATGTGCGATTTTGACATTTGAGCATCTTACAACAGAAAGAATTCTATGGTAAAAATTGTAGCTGGATAGCTCTGAAACTGAGAGACTTGTTCGCATAGAAACAGACAGATATACGGGTCATGCTGATCAAGAATATATATATATATATATATATATATATATGTTATGGGGTCGGATATGCTTCCTGCTATGCGTTACAAATATTATTTCAAAATTATAATACCCACTGCAAGGGAATAAAAATGTCAAGTTGGCAGAGCTGTCTTGCTTTTTGTATGTGTATAAGAACAAAGCTAAACAGCAACATAAAATGTAAATATAGGTAGATTCATATATAACATATAGGATTCGGATTACCGAAGCTTACATACCCTTGCAGATTCGGTTGACACGTTCCAAATTTGGTTTAATTCGGATAAAAAAATATAATCCGGCATATAAGAGTTCATTCCCAATCGTGGATTCCAGTTTTTAAATGATTAGTAGCCTGACATAAGATTCAGTTGTTAAGCAGCAACACTTCTGATGATTGACTCTGGAAGGTTATGAAACATATGTATGTAAAGACAGATTCAATTATTGGTTTTTGTCAAATACAGTGAGATGCCGCCGAAATCACGGACACCGACGGAATCCTTAGTGTATTGTAATGGTAGCTGAAAAAACATAAGCTCAACGTCGCTCTCTCACGACATTGCGTAGTTAGCCCAAACATTTAAACATTTTAATTACTAATTTTCTATTTTCTGCAATTGTAATCTGTATCTGATGAGGAATAATATGATTAGGGTTCCTCTACGATTTTATTTAAAATAAGACTGATAATGTCTTTATTTATTAGTTCATCCTTTTTGGAAGAGGAAACGTAAACTTGTCATAGTATCGTAATCAATGGGTCCCGATGAAATAAAAAGTGTATGAGCCAAGTCTTCCATCGAGTTTTTAAGTACAGTTTTTCGAGTGTGATGTGAGCAAAATGTTCTCATATCTATATTTCTGCCCTCGAAAACTTCTAACATTATGACTTTCGGAATTTGTGGATACAAGTCTACAAATATACATAGTACAAACTACGAACTCACTGCACGGTATTTCTTCAACGATGACCGAAACTTTTTTCCCATCTGCAAAATTCATTTTTGATCGTCCAGCATTTGAACATATTTCCACAGATATATGCTCATCATCTAACCACTCCTTGATGCTTATTTAAAAATCTTACGAATTCGATGGTTGTCTCTCCCTTTCAACGTCAATTTTTTTGGTTTATTTATTTTCATGTCGTCATATTTATTTTGATCAATAATATTGTTGTAGATGATTTCTCCACCGAAAGCACAATTTTCCATATTCCATTTTGTAAATAGCGCCCGCTTGGACACTGACATTGCAACTACAAAAATTAATTAAATAACAGTATGCGGAAATATGCGGCTCATCTTTGACATTTTCACAACGAAAACATTGACTTACTTATTTTTAAAAAAAAACATTTATACCGAACTCGCTCGCACGTCTAAATTTAAGCTCTACGAAAGTTTAGTTTAGTAGTAAACATTAAATACCTTATCTACACAACAATAAATATTGCATTTTGGGATGAAACACAATCACAGGTCACAAACACTTTTTTATTAATTACATACCTATTGCTTTTAATAATAGCAAAAAGTTAGAAAATCAAATTGTATGCGAATTTTGGAACGTGGCCCAAAGTGGCGGTAAAGCGGTCGGCAGCAGCTGTTAGAACATATGTATGTTGTGTTTGAAGCTTTTCAGCTGTGCGAATATTAACAGAAAAGCAAAACGAATACTATTTTTGGAACATCGGATACATTAGTAATCCATTACGATTCGATATTGGCGCCAATATTTAAGTTGATGCTTGGATTAATAGCTGCTAAATCAGGCGTATCTCCGACTGTGCAGAGGTTGTTCGACACGTTAGCCTTGTTACCTCAAAGATAAGCTACCGGACGAGTAAACTCTCTGCTGCTAACCTGGGTTAGGGGATGGCAGACATGGGATTGTTGAGTCCCATGTACCAGGGTGTGACAGGAGGGATCAATAGTACTCCAGCTTCTATCTGACAGCTCGGTGGTTGGAAATGGTATTTGTCGGCCACAGGTCGCCGCCACTATGGCCTCAATTGTGCTAGCATTAATATATTTTGCTGTAAGTGGCCCTGGTCAGACTGATATATATATCCCGGCCTAAGAAACTTCCTTACAATAGCCTTTAAATTAAAAAACGAATCAAAAGTAAAGTAATGCACAGATGGAAAACGGATGCCAACATTGAATTCGCACCAGAACTGTTGTCTTCGTTGGTATCCGGCGAAATACCACGATCAAGAGAGTTTTTGTCCATAATTTCTAAATGACTTCCTTCGGTGCAGCAAACGTTGTGCGAAAGCATTTCATGACCAAATTCAATGTACAGGTTCATTCAATACACCATTGGCGAATGCAGAACACAAATTTCTTCAAATTTTTTTTGTCGATTCATAGCACGTGTTCATCGCGAAATTGTCGCTACATTGGAAAAATACTTTTGAACAAATGCCAGCTGATGATTACAAGGTAGTTATTAAGGCAAATAAGATTAATTAATTTATGCACCAACAGTAAATGTCATAGTAAGCGAAGAATTTAATTCAATGAAAAGCTGATTACAAATGAAAAGCGGATTACTTGGGGAAGGCGAAGAGATAACTGTTGTGCAAAATAACTGACTAGTGTGCTGTGTCGAGAATATATATGCACCGCTTGAGTGATAGACGATGGCATATCGCAAAACCCATAAACCATAAGCGCTCGTCTGCGTGTTTCTCTTGACCTTGAGCCAGATAATAAAATAATATTTCAAAATAATGGTTGCCAAGCCAACATTTTTTTTTAAAGACATACTCGAACGGAACGAAGATGCTTAATTCTATAAGTTTCGTCACAAAATCATGATGCTCCCTCAAAGGGTATTGAGCGAATTGCGTATTCTTAAGTATCCTGAGATATCGAGGCTGAGAAGGACGGACAAGATCGATTTCCCTTCAGCTCAGATCCTAAATATAAAATATTTATATACTGTATAGTCGGAAACGCTTTGTTCTGGACGATACAAAGTTGATAACAAAACGAATATATTAAAGGGTAAAATAAATATTCAAGAATTTATTTTGTTATTTTTTAATTACGACGTTTCTATAAAGGTGCTAGTTCTGCCAGGTTTTCATTGTATGTTGGAAAAATTAAGTCTTTCAAACTTATTCGAGTGAACAAGCAAGGTTTCTAAATTAGTCACTACTGACTAATTCTTGCTATTTCAGTTGATGCTATCTTAACACAGTTATAAGTATATTTTAATAAATCGAAATCGAATTTTATCATTTCGATAACACTTATTTGTACGTACGTGGGCAAATGCCGGTGGATTTTTAGACTACGTGTCTGTATGGTGGGCTTGGAGCCGTATAAATTTAAAGATGAATCGTACGTCGCGTATTTTAAATAATAAGGTGGCTGGCTATAGCAGCCTTATAACATTTGCGGTCTTACTTATTGCGTGGATTGCTGGATTTTCTTCACGACTGTTTGCTGTCATACGGTTCGAGTCAATAATACATGAGTTCGATCCGTGGTTTAATTACCGAGCCACTGCATATATGGTGCAACATGGATGGTATAAATTCCTAAACTGGTTTGATGAGCGAGCATGGTATCCATTGGGCCGCATTGTCGGCGGAACGGTGTATCCTGGATTAATGATTACGTCGGGTGGAATTCACTATTTCTTGCACATCCTTAATATCCCCGTGCATATACGCGACATATGTGTATTTTTAGCACCTGTTTTTAGTGGTCTAACTTCAATATCCACATACTTGTTGACGAAGGAACTCTGGTCTCCTGGCGCTGGATTATTTGCAGCTAGTTTTATAGCAATTGTGCCCGGTTACATTAGCCGTTCAGTCGCTGGATCATACGACAACGAGGGAATTGCTATATTCGCACTTCAATTCACATATTTCCTTTGGGTTCGCTCCGTGAAAACTGGATCTGTGTTTTGGTCAGCTGGTGCTGCCATTTCCTACTTCTATATGGTTTCCGCGTGGGGAGGATACGTTTTCATCATAAACTTGATTCCTCTACATGTGTTTGTACTGCTCCTAATGGGGCGTTACTCACCTCGTCTGCTTACAAGCTATAGCACTTTTTATATCCTTGGACTACTTTTCTCCATGCAAATACCTTTTGTGGGATTCCAGCCGATACGTACAAGTGAACACATGGCGGCACTTGGAGTTTTCGTGCTTCTCATGGTTGTAGCCACTCTTCGTCACTTACAGTCGGTATTATCAAGGCATGAATTCAGAAAAATATTCATTGTTGGTGGATTGCTGGCAGCCGTTTCGGTATTCATAGCGGTAGTTTTCCTCACAATGCTAGGTGTCGTGGCACCATGGAGTGGAAGATTTTACTCTCTCTGGGATACTGGCTATGCTAAAATTCACATTCCTATTATTGCATCGGTTTCGGAACACCAGCCTACCACATGGTTCTCGTTTTTCTTCGACTTGCACATTCTGGTGTGCGCATTTCCTGTTGGCATATGGTATTGCATCAAAGAAGTCAACGATGAAAGAGTTTTTGTAGTACTTTACGCTATCAGTGCTGTCTACTTCGCTGGCGTAATGGTTCGTTTGATGCTGACTCTTACACCTGTTGTATGCATGCTTGCTGGCGTCGCATTTTCCGGTCTGTTGGACGTTTTCCTGCAGGAGGATGCATCCAAACGCATAGGAAACTCTGTTCACTCTGTTGGCGAAGCTGATAATCATGAAGAAGCGATCGAAAAGAAAACACTCTACGATAAGGTAAATATACTTTTAGTATATGGGCATTTCCAAGGGAAAGTCCACCGTGACCGAAAAATTTAAAGTAAGCCCACATTTTCTTGTAACCTGAATTACACAAGGCAACAAAATTATACTTTTTTTTTGCATATTTGATTAGACCTACTTTTTTTTTTATATGTATGGGTCTCAGATGAGTAAAAACCAAAAAACAAAAAAAAAAATCTATAGTGAAAACTTTTTTTTTTAAAGAAGTTTAAAGTCTGGTATTTTTTTTATAGCTTTTTTCAGAAACGATCTTGCAGTTTTGCTCATAACTCGAAGAGGCCGCAGCCGATTCTCTTTACGGAGTTTAAGAACTAATTAATATATCTACCAATCTACATATAAATCATTAGATTCGCAGCTGTGTAATTTTTAATTAAGAAAATCGTGGTTTAGAAAATCGTGTATATCTTTCAAGGTGCGTGCATTTGCAAAGCTGCGATATTTCTGACTCGCCTAGGTGTAAATTATGAAGAAAAGGCTGAAGAGTAATTTTAGCATGTCTTCCCAATGTTACATTTTTCAGAGATGACCTTGCAGCTTTTACCATTACTCGAGAATGCCACAACCGATTTTTAAAAGTTTTACGCTTCCTTAAAGCCAATAATTATTCTGTCCATACACATATATTTTATTGTCCATATACTCTTACATTATAATCTTTAGGTTTGACTGTATACATTTATGAATTAGGAATATCGTGTTTTTTGTTGCGAGACTTTATACTTGTACTCTAGTAGAGTATATTGTAGTCGTGCACATAAATGTAACAGGCAAAAATAAGCATCTAAGACCCCAGAAAGTACATATATTCTTAATCAGCCATGTCCGTATGAACACATGGATCTCGGAACTTGTAAGAGCTAGAGGGTCCCAATTTGGTATGTAGACTCCCCTTGTTGGGCGCCAGATCAAGTTTGTTTATAAATTTTGCCACGGAAAAATTGAATTGATTGTGTCGAATATTGAATAAATGCTGAGTACGAGTATCTTATAGTGGGAATACCTACTATAGCGTTCTTACTTGCTTTTTTATTTTTATTTTTTGACTAAAAATTCGGGGAACATTAGAAAAAACATTTACATTGTAAATATATAACCGATTTAGATCAATAAATTAGAAAAAACATGAAAGCTAGCATCGGCTTGCCGAAGCTTATATACCATTTACATTGTAAATATATAGGCGATCTACATCAAATCTGGATGGCATGCATCTGGTAAAAATTACACATTTGTAGCTTATAAGACTTCTGAGATATTTGTGTTGACTGACAGACGGACTCGGTAATATCGATTTCCCGTGTCATGCTGATCAAGAATATATATACTTTATATAGTCTGAAACGCTTCCTTCTATCCGTTGCAACCTTCATGGTAAAATTAATATATAACAAGTAAAAAGGCTATAGTCGGTATTCCGACGTAAGATCCTCGTACGTAGCATTTATTCAATATTCGACACAATCAATTCAATTTTTTCAAAGAATTCAAAGAAACAAATAAATTATTGCCTACTTTTCAGAAACTAATTTTCCAATAAGAAATAAATGATCAGTACCGGTATCTAATATCTTATGTTATCTTCTCTTTTTACAGGCTGGGAAACTAAAACACCGAACCAAACATGACCCTGTGCACGAGAACGGAATAAGTTCAAATTTAAAGAGTATCGTAATATTGGCAGTGTTAATGATATTAATGATGTTCGCTGTTCATTGCACTTGGGTAACTAGCAATGCTTATTCCAGTCCCTCCATAGTGCTTGCTTTCCACAATAGCCAAGATGGGTAAGAAACTACTTTCATTTAATTTGTCCAACTATTTTTAATATTTTGTGGGCTCCGTGAAAAAAAGCAGCGATTAATTTCTCTGGTCGGTCTAAATTAGAGATGAGCAAATTCAAAAAGCCTATCACGCAAACAAATAAACTCTGACAGCACAGCCACCTCACGTATATGTGCGAACCTTCGTGTTGTGCTGGTGAATGTAGTCCGGCTCTTGCTTTAATTAGACTTCGGTTAAGTAAAGCGGCTATTCTGTTTTTAGCAGTCGTCTTTGCCTACTAATATGAGGAAATATGAGGAAAACGAGGTTTATGGTGTGCTCTAGGGACGTCTTGATTCTCAGCTGACTGTAGGGAACTAAAACTTTGAATCTGTTAAGGAATTCATATATCTCGGCACTCCTCTTAACAACAGCCTGGAGATTAAGCGGCGAATAACTCTTACAACAGGGGCTACTACGGCCTCAGTAAGCAACTGAACAGTAGAGCTCTCTCTCGCCAAACGAAACTAACACTTCACAAGACGCTCATACTTCCAGTACTCTTAAATGGTGCTGAGGCCTGGACAGTAACACAATCAGATGCAGCTCGTATTCAATGGAACGATGAGCCGTACGGCGACATTGATGTGTTCAGGCTAATGAACACTATGAGACTTCGCTGGCTGGGTCATGTTGTACGGATGAAGAAACCCAGCTCGGAAAGTACTCGATGCGGTTGTTGGCGGACAACGGAGTAGAGGAAGACCCCCGATACGTTGGAAGGACCAAGTGAGTGAAGCCCTGACATCACTTGGTGTTACCAATTGGAGGAGACGCGCGCAAAACAGAAGTGCGTGGAGGCAAATCGTGCATCAGACAGAGACCCAGTAGAGTTGTTATTGCCACCTACTACTACTACTCTGATTACGAAGCGACTGGCAAAATGGTCAGCAGTATTTTGCAATTGTTTTACTTCTTACACAAGCTCAGTTCTATGGCAGCTAAATGATATGGTTGTCCAAACTGAATACAATCCAATCCGAATAGTTATACTCTTACTCTTTAGAGAGTAAACGAGTATATTGAATTATTGCAAATATAGGTAACAGGCTAAAGGAAGTGTTTCCGACCCCATACAGTATATATACTCTTAATCAGCATCAACAGCCGAGTCAATCAAGCCCTGTCCATCAGTCTGTCCGTATGAACACCTAGATCTAGGAGACTATAAGAGCTAGACTAGACTCCCTTAGTGTACACGCAGCTACAGTTTGGTTTTGTAATTTTGCCACGTCCCCTCCCGACCCCGCAAATTGATGAAAACCTTATATCCCGCAAATGTTTTTGCACATTTTTTTGACACTCGGTTTGTAAATGTCTCAGCGTATTTTCCACCAATTTGCCCAATTTCATTAAAATCGGATAAGAACTGAAAACAAAATCGCTAAAAACGTTTTCCATAAAATTAATTTATAACTGTTTACATACACTTAAACATACAGGCATAAGCGCTGGCATACACACATGATTATATTGTAGTGGAATTAAGAAGTAGTTATTGCTTTTATTATAACAAAAAGCAGGAAAAGATATGGGGGTACCGCAAATATCGCGTACGATTCTTGCTAGCTAAGATCGTCGCTCATATTGTTACCGCAAGTAGCCATCGCATTCCAACGACTATCGATTACCCTAATAGCTGTTGGGAGTTATCGCTACATTACCCCTTTCTCAAACTCGAGTCTCCTGCCCGAGTAGATTTGTGTCGCCCTTATAGTGCGCTAGGCGATTGACGTGGATGACCTTACTGGAGCGTTTCCCCGAAAGGCGCACCTCGTAGACCCGGTTAGAAATGCGGCAGATTATTGCTGCTGGGCTGGTCCAATCTCTTTGACGTTTTGGGAAGCGGCCAACCTTGTGAGTCGGTTCGAAGGCCCATACTGAATCGCCGATTGCAAATTCGATTGGGTTTGAACGCTGATCGTAGCGTATCTTGTTAGCTTCCGCCGCCGTTTGGTGTGTCAAATGGATACGCTCCTGGATCCGTTCCGTGAAAGCAGGATAGCTCTCGGGGTCCGGCGACGGACACCCATATAGGACCACCAACAGGTATATAGGTGGGGGTTGTGGCGCAACATAAGCTGAGGTTGGTCCGTGTTGATTACATGTTGGGTCACATTGGTGCGCCCTATATTATTATGTTGGGCAAATATGTGTTGGTAGCTGTCCAACAACTGACGCAGGCGGGCTTACACCTTCGTCGTTAGACCCGGAGGCATCTACTGGTGCCCAGATGACGGCAATACGGACGACTTGGGAGTCGGGTTCGGGATCCGATTGAACGTCTTCCACTTGAATAATGATGTTGTTGTAGCGATCTGGTCCCAGCTGTTCCAGCTCCATAGCAAAGTCCTCGAGTGTCTTTGGAACGCTGCAAACGACTGTTAAATGCCATATATAGCCGCTGTTCATTTGGAGCAAACTGGTCGCGAATCGCAATGATGGCGGCGCACAGAATAGCAACGCTGAGCGCGACCACGCAAGCTTAAGTACAACTTGCGCAGTTTCGTGCGCTTTGACCATTGACATTCAAACGCCATGTCCTCCAACAGCCTATGAAACTCATCCTAATGCTTGGTGCCGTCGAAAGTGAGAGCCGGCTGCGGGCCTCTAAAGTCCATCCTCTGACCGATGTAGCTGTAGGTTGTTTGGCGGGATTCTACGGTGTTTAACGAATATGTCGATTGCGATGGGCCTGCAAGTCTCTTGTTTGCCGTGGTGGCTGAGGCACTTTGGGAAGGACCACCCACATCTTCTGCGTTGTGCATAGCCATATCCAGCCTTGGTGGACCGAGAATGTGCGCTGATGGATTCAAAACTAGCTTTGTTGTATTAGGGGTGAAACTTGTATACATCCGGTTTTGGCTGCATGGCCAATATGCAGGCATAGTTTGAATCTGTGAGTAGGTGGAGGGCGTAGTACTTGTGGGCAAGCTGAGAGCATTCCCCGCGCTTGGGGGCAGGCAAAAGACAAGTGCGTATCAGGTGCCGAACGTGCCGACTGGGTGTTTTGGCTATCGTTAGGCGCTATGGACTGGCTCTGTTTATGCCGTTTCTGGCTGCTTTGAGTGTGACTGTCAATGAGTACCTGTTCTGCTTGGTCACAGCCTAGTAGTCCATTAGAAAGCCGCTGGTCCGGCTCCGTAATTGGGCGCTCTTTGGCTGTATCTGGAGAATGGGCACTAGGTGTGCTGCAAGTGCCCTTCTCACTGGGATGCCAACCTGATATGTTGGTGGATCGTTCTGCTGATTCCCACTTGCGGTCGAAACGCTCCATTGTAGAAGCATCCATGCTGATATGGGCCAATAGACGCTGCTGCTGCTCCAATATTGGCTTTAGCGCGTTTTCGATTAGCGCATCGCTGTCTATAGCTGATATGCCCTCCTAAGGAAGTGTTGATAGTGGCTGCTGACGCTGCTCCAATTTCAATTGCTGCGTTAATGGTTTTAGTGCGTCAGCGATCGCTTTAGCCTTTCGCTGTCTACAGGCAACTTGCCTGCTGACTGTTGATGTTTGTTTTGACGATTATACTTCGGCAATGTGGACACCAATTGTAGTGGAATTAGGAAATAGTTATTGCTTTTATTATAAATTACATTTCATAGTTGGTCGAGCGGATATTTTTAGGTTATATGGTGTTTTATTCTTGTAGCAGTTAAGCAGTTCTGGCTTGTCTGGTAATTTTCCACAGCAAGCACTACGAGTCTTATCAAGTATTAGAGAAATGCAATACAGATGAGCAGAATGTTAGAGCATGTACCATATGCAAATGAGAGCACATAACAGTGCAGATCAAAGAGAGTGAGATGTAAATAACATTGGTAAATGCACATTCTGTTTTACAATATTGGCTTTATATTATAAACTCAAAAAATGGATTTCTAAAACAAACTAATCTGATCCAACAGACGCTCTTACAAGAAGAACAAGAGAGGCAGGCTAGCTTCGGCTTGCCGAAGCTTATATACCATTCACATTGTTAATATATAACCGATCTAGCTGAAATATGGTCGGTGCGCGTGGGGCTAAAGTAGATACAAGGGATACAAGACAAATTGGTTTTAATTTGGATGAAAAACAGAAAAGTTATGGCACTAAGTGTTCATTCCGGAACAAAGGATTATATGGTAGCTATAGGATATAGTTGTTTGATCTTGATTAGATGAGGCCACTAGACGTGGGGCCTCCTCAAATGGATACAAAGCGAATTTGGTTTGATTTGGATAAAAAACAGAAAAGTTATGAAAAGAAAAGTTCATTCCGGAACAATCGGTTATATGGGAGCTATTATATATAGTTGTCCGAGTTGCAGACAAAAGAAGCATATAGTAAAAGTTTCAGCTCTGTAGCTCTAAGACTTCGGAGATCTTTGTGTTGAAACAGACGGACGGACATTGTTATATCGATTCCCCTTGTCATGCTGATCAAGAATGTATATACTTTTTCTAGTCGGGAACGCTTCCTTCTATGCGTTGCACACTTCTTGACAAAATTAATATACCATTTTCTGAATGGTATAACAACAACAAAATCGTATAGCAGCTGGTGGTTACGCATCCCACAACAGAACAACAACATCATACGAAGGTGTTGACAAGAACAGAAAACGAATCGTGGTGGCAACGTTTGCTTTTGCTAATTGAAAAAAAGGTTCAATGATCTGTGTTAATGTGTATGCGTATGTTTGTAAAAAAAAAAAAAAAAAAAAAAAAAAAAACAGAGCCCTGGCAACGCCGGGTAAACTAGCTAGATATATTATAATTTTCCTTAATTAATTACTCTTTTAGATCTCGTAATATATTAGATGACTTCAGGGAGGCATACTACTGGCTTTCTCAAAACACAGCGGATGACGCACGCATTATGTCTTGGTGGGATTATGGATATCAAATTGCCGGCATGGCAAATAGAACCACTTTAGTTGACAACAATACTTGGAATAATAGTCATATTGCATTAGTTGGAAAAGCAATGTCATCAACCGAAGAAAAATCTTATGAAATCATGACCTCTCTGGACGTAGATTATGTTCTTGTTATATTTGGTGGTGTGATTGGATATTCTGGTGATGATATAAATAAGTTCCTTTGGATGGTCAGAATTGCTGAAGGAGAACACCCCAAAGACATCAAAGAGAGCGATTTCTTTACAGATCGTGGCGAGTTCAGAGTTGACGCCGAAGGTGCTCCAGCTTTACTTAACTGTCTTATGTACAAATTAAGTTATTATAGATTTGGAGAGCTGAAATTAGATTACAGGTAAGCATATTGTATTTCTATAATTCTACCTTATGTACTAAAGCAGCTACTGTCAGCAAAATAGTGCTAAACAAGTGAGAAGGGTATAGTCGAAATTCCGACTGCATTTTTCCATGTTCTAGAAATGACATTCAAAAAGTATTAAAATTTTTTTGTGAGTGATTCCCAAAAAGTAATTTTTTCGGACCCTATAAAGTATATAAGGCTTGCTGACGTATCTACTTCCACTCAAATCATGCCGTGTCCTTTTTGATTGGTGTTCGTAATTCTGAATCTGCCTTGCAGCTGGCGGAATCAAAAGTAATACACTATTTTCTCGTTATTTCTCAGACAAAAAACCTTGGTTAAATTAATTTGTGAGGAAGTTTGCAATGCACAGAAGGAAGCGTTTCAGATTATATAAAGAATACATATTCTTGATCAGCACATAAGCACAATGACCATCTACCTGACCAACTAGCCATAGATATTTTATTGAAATTAAATATAAAAGAAGTTTATATCATATCAAGGCTATTCATTTAAGATCATTTAAAGCAACCAATGGGGTTATATATGGCACACCAACATCTATTTATAAATTCTGTTTGATTTATTTATCTCCTGTGTTGCAAGAAACAATAAAACAAATGATCTGGGTAGATCTGGTCTGGATCGTTATAGACCCAAAAACCCAGGGGTTGGCTCAAGAGCCAACTACTCCATAGCCAACAAACTTCTAGTCCGCTCTAAAGTTACAGTCCCCAGCCCGTACAGCGGCTGCCTAGTATGGACGCTTTAATGGGGATAGGCTCTCCGGAAAATCTAGAGAATGTGGATAGCACAGAAATTGAGGGTTCTTCGTCTGGACTAAGGTCAAAAATTGCTCACCCTGTCAATCTTTCCAGTATTACGCCCTCGGTATCGTTGAGTTTCTCCGACAGCAGCATATCTACTGCTGTGGCTGCCCTACCTAGACCTCTTATCGGCGTTCCAAAACCAAAGATGGGCTAGACTAGGAGTAGATTGTACACCAGAAGATGTTTCCGCCTATGTTCAGGCCAAACCTAGTTTACATAGTTCGAAGATTAAGGTAGAAAAGTTAAGGCAATTCTTCAATGGCCACAGGAAACTGTCCCGTCCTGGCCAAAAAGTATGCAAACATTTGCCATCGGCATCACTTAAAATTCAAAATGGCAATCCCACGCTGGAATTAGAGTTAAAAGTAGGTGTGCGACTTCACCCAAAAATTGGATGCGGCAGTGGCAGTACTATTCGGAGCTCCCGAGTTGAAGCAAGTTGTTAAATTTGGCGAACTGTTGATTTTTGTTATATTGTTGCTGCTGCTATAGTTGCTGCTGGAGGTGGATATGCTACTAGTGCTGCTGATGGTGCTGATGCTGTTGCTGCTGTTTATCAACGAACTCTCATGTTCTCTATTCCTACCACTTAAACCTGCAAGATGACCTTGATTTCTTCCAATCGTGGTGTTAGGTTAACTAACTCAACTGTTCTAAATGCAAAGCTAAGGTGCCCGAAATAAGTAAATGGGACAAAGATTTCGCACCCTGTATTAACCGTAAAATGCAATTCTTGGGTTTCTCTCTTCCCACTATATTTCGTTTATAGTGTGCTTGTGCGGTAGGCAAAAAATTTCTAAAAATTACTGCACGGTTTTCCGTTTTGTTTATTTATAGATGACAATGTTGAGTTTTTCGAACGAAATAAGTAAATGGGACAGATTAGTTTGTTTTATTTTGCGACTGGTTGACTACGTAGAATTTGAACTTTTCATATTGAATTCTGTTCAGAATATTAAAATAAACAAAACTAAGTAATTTTTAAGTAAATTCATTACTTGTAACAGCTCCTAATTGCTTTTTTTGTTAAGAAAAGTCAAGTTTTGGTCGTTTAACGGATATCGACCGTGGCAGAATCTTGGCACTGCGTGATTCGGGGATGTCAATACGCAAAATTGCAGGCAAGGTTGGCAGAAATAAGAATACGGTGGAAAAATTAATAAAGAACCCTGAAAATCATGGGAAACAACTCCGCTCTGGGCGCCCACCCTTGGTTGACAACCGGGACAAAAGGAGAATAAAAAATCTAGCTGTCAAGGAAAATATCAGCGCATCCCAAATACGGAGTAATTTGTCTCTACCGATATCTACGAGACGTGTGCAACAAATTTTAAAGTGTTCCGAGAATGTTTCGTATGGAAAAAAACTGTTAAAACCGGAACTACTGTCTATGCACAAAGCTGCTCGATTGTAGTTTGCAAACAAATATAAATTTTGGGATACTGAATGGGAAAATATAATTTTTAGCGACGAGAAAAAGTTTAATTTAGACGGCCCTGGTGGCTACCGCTATTATTACCGCGATTTACGATGCCCAAAAAAGTCCACGTGTCCAGAAATTTCCACGGAGGATCTCTTATGATATGAGCTGCGCGGCTTCAATGGAAATACACCCATGTGCTTTATAACGCATAAAATGACTGCACAAAAGTATATGGAGCTCTTGGAGAGTGTATTAGTGCAATTTGGAGAGGATAAATTTGGTGATACCTGGATTTTCCAGCAGGATAATGCACCCATCCATACCGCAAGGCTCACTAAGGCTTTTTTTAAAGATTCCCAAATTCCTGTTTTAGAGTGGGCAGCACGCAGCCCGGACCTAAACCCGATTGAAAATCTTTGGGGCATCTTGTCTCAACGGGTTTATGCCAACGGGAAGCAATTTTCAACTCTAAACGAGTTAAAAGAAGCCATTATGCGAGAATGGGAGAAATTGGATATACAAATGCTCCAAAACTTGGTGAATTCAATGCCAGGACGGATAGTGAAGGTGTTGAACAACCAAGGGTGTTCTATTTAAGATATTGTTATAGTTTAACAATTTTTGTTTTTCTTTTTTTTAAGTTTTGACATACAAATAATGAATTTGTCCCAGTTACTTATTTCGCTTCAGAATATTTTGTCTTAATTTTTTTCTTAATTTTCCCAATTTTTTTTTATTTAAATATGTTAAAGTCTATTCATAATATTATTTAGTTTATATAATAATTTGTTTTTTGAAAATATATTAAAGGGTTAAGTTGTTATTCCTTAGAACGTAGTGTCCCATTTACTTCTTTCGCGCACCTTATGTCGTTTTGTCGTAGCACACCGCTTCAGACATCGTACCTACTTAACGATATGCCATATTTTTAGTTGTTCGAGTATGGTGTGTAATCCTATTGTGTCGAAAGCTTTGGCGAAGTCAAGTGAAATTATTGATGTGTGGCATCTTTATGAGAGCGTTCTAGCTATGAGATGGTCTCCAAGAAGAAGACCATCTATAATTGATTTGCCTTTCTTGAAACGAACTTGACTGTTGTGTATGAGTTTGTTGTTGGTAACAAAGCACCACAGTCTTTTTGCAAGTGTTTTGTCCAATATTTTTGATAGGCGGGGGCTTAGCGATATAGGTCGTTATTAGTTGACTTCAGTTTTTGTTGAGGATGATTTGAAAATTGGGATTATAATGCTACTCTTGTACACTTGTGGGATGTAGTTGTTAAGGATAGCGTTTTGTAGGTGTATTATGCGAGTCTTTGTACTATTGTCTACGTTCTTTATCATTACATAATTGATTCTATCTAGTCCGGGTGTTTTGCCAGTTAGGGAGTATATTGCTTGCTTAGCAGCTGTGTGTGTAAGGCCACAAAAGCGTCGAATGTTGTGCCATATTGCAGTTGGAGTTGATTGTTCCACCAAGGAACGTTTTTTAGATGTTTGTGTAGGGATGATTGGGTGATTGGAAAGTGAGCTGCAGTGCGAATGATTTTCTAAATGGTGGCTGTTTCTTTATTTATGTTGTTAATGACTACTAATTTTTCAGTTAATTGCTGTGTGTGTTTTGAGAACAGAGACCAGTATGCTTTGTGGCTTGTTCGTAGAGTTAGCTAAAAAATAGTTTTGTAATGATTGGTGAGTGATCGCTGCCGTGGAAGTCTTCTAATGCTTTCCAGCTGCTGTTAGGGAATAATTCGGGATAGCAAAGGGTGAGGTCGAGGTGAGTTAGTGCGTTCTGTGTACAGAGGTGTGTTGGGGAACTATCGTTGAGAAGGATAATGTTGCTAGAGGTTATGAATTTATCTAACGGTTTGCCTCTCTTTTGCCTATTTGGGCTTGTTAGATGTGCGGTGTTAAATGTTTTTTGGGGGGATGTAGGATGAAACTTTGAAAGGGATTTTTGATTGAATTTCTACTTCGACAGAGTCAAAACGTGGTTAAGAGGCACTTCGCTGTGCTCTAAAGTATTGTGAATAAGCAGTGTCACTCCTAAGGCTGATGCCGTGGATGAGTTTTTGCTGAAGCAAGAGTAGTTTATTGGGATATTAATTTTTGAACTATTGTGGAAGTGGGTTTCCTGAAGTCTTAAGATTTGTGGGGACAACTTTTTACTGCACCTGGTCATAGTTGTTAAGATAGCCGTGGCAGTTCCATTGTACTCTGGTAATCATTATTTAAATGGTGGGGAGTCAGTAAGATCAGATATGATATATTTTGGCCGAGATATCTCATAGCTGTTTGGCAGTTAATGCGATTAATGCAGAGGGGGCTTTCTTCGATTTTGCGCAGATTGTTGCAGTATATAACACCTTTGGTGAAGTTGCGTGTATTATGTTCTGAGACTTCTACATTTGTATGGTGCAATTAATTGAACGAGTGAAAATGTTTTTGTTTTTATTTCGTATGCTCCGTTTGCTAAGAGTTTGCACTCTTCCACTTCAGCACCGCACAGGTTATTGATGTTTTTTTAATTTGGAAAGGTGAATAATTTGCTAGCGTTTTATTGTCATCAGTACGTTTCATGATTAGGTATTTAGGTCCTATACATAGACTAGTTAGGGTTTTTGTTTTTTCCCCATTTTGAATAGTAGGTTGTTATACCTGCTGCGCAGCACTGGTAGATCCCGCATTGTACGGCTTTTTGTTTTCTGTTCTCTATATATAGATTTCCATGGAGTTTGGTTATAGTAAGTTTTTGGAATTTTTTTTTTTTTTTTGCTGTTCTTTTTAGATGTATTACAAAATAGGCGTATACACGTTTGCTATATATGACTAATGTAAATTAGCTTCTAGCCTGGGTTTCGCACGTAACAAACACCGCGGCCTGGTGTCGTGTGGGTTTACTTGAACGTGCAGCGTATTGTACGTCAAAGTCCCGATATTTTTTTTATTAAATTTTTAAAAGAGTAGGTACGAGTAAAAATAAAGCAGAAAAGAAATACAAATATATAAATAAACAAGTAAGAACGCTATAGTCTATATTCCGTACTCTTTATTTAACAATTTTTAAACAAACTTGATCTGACGCCCCAAAAGGGGAGTCTACATACCAAATTTGGTGACTCTATCTCTTATACATGGCACGGCAATATCGATGCGGCTGTTGATGCTGATCAAGAATATATATACTTTATGGTTTCAGAGACGCCTGTTACCTACATTTGCAAGAATATATTGTACTTGTTTACTCTTCTAGAGTACGCGTATAAAAATATTTGCCTTATCGCCTCACAAGCACCAATATTTAACACGAAAAAATATAGTCATAAATAGTGTTGGCGTTTTATCGTCTTGAACGAGATGGCCAAATATTACCAGTTTTCGAGTTGGACTTTCATAGGTGCTCCGGAATGGAGTGCATATGGGAGCCCTAGATAGAAACCCCGGACTAGAGAATCTTTGTAACTGAAATACAAAAAAAAATATTAGTATAAAATAAAACATTCAAGATGGTGAGCGACATCGGTTGAGTTGAGAGAAGCTCTATTACAATTTAAAATTATTTGATTGTGTAAACTGTGTGTATGTGATTTACGTGCGTTTTATACTGTGAAAAGTGTTTTTCGAAAAGTCAAGAATCTTATAACAAATTGAAGAGCTGTTGTCTTGCTGGACTGTATTTCATATATATTATATATTATATTAAATATATATATTTGCTTATATGTTAAACACATTTCTTCGTGTGGGTACACGGATTGTTTTCATAAGTTTATATTTACTTATGTGTAGTACATTTCTTCGTTTGTGTGGTTTGAAACTTTACTTATTATTTAATAAGTTTGAGAGGGTGCTCACCAGCTGTAATAGTTATAAATAATAAATCGTAAACTTCAAAATCTTATCACACAACAACAAAACACATGAGATAATGTTTATTACATACCTCATACCTTAGACTATGTTTAAAAATTTGTCTTAAATGATCATTTTTGTAATGTTGTACAATTTTTTGACGAACAGCTGTCTTTTAGCTTTAATATATATAGCCACGTTATCGAAATTTTTCCAGGATTAAAAATTTTAGATTTTTTTTTTAGATTTCCCATTAGTTCGTATATAACTTCATGGCGTGCGTAATGGTGCATGTAGTGGTGCTGTTTTACGCTGTGCTTGGTATTCTTATTTTTATTTGATATAAAGAAAATAAAAACGGCTGGGTGTGTGTTTATCACAATTATAACAATAAAACACAAAAGGGTCGTTCAGCAGCTGTCGAGTGATAAATTCATCGTTTATAACTTTATCACTGCTTTTGAACACCCTCAGTATTTTATAGGTTTGAAATTTTACTTATACATTATAAATCGTACATGATAGCTTACAACAGGCAGAGGGCACAACGAAAAAACAAGTCAAACAAACTGGTCGAAGTGCGATTGTTTTTGCTGTCTAATATGTAGAGATATAATGTAATATGTAGTTAACATTCAAAACGTGAAACCTAGAAATAATTCGATTTGATTAGAAGTTCTTGGCGGTTACTTTATCGGGAGTTGGCCACAATCTTGTCCAAAGATCAGTCTGTACATAGTGGGAGCAGTCATCGCCGCCGCGGATGTGAAATTCCATTCCATTGTCAGCAACATAACAGAGGAGCTGTTTGGGGCGTTGCAATGCAGAATTCCGATGAATGTCTGTTTCCTCTGGACGAATTGATCGCTAATGTGATTGCCCACACATAAAAAGGCGAAATTGCAACTCCTAAATTTGGGGAAATTTTAATTGCCGGCTTTACCAATAATGATCTTATGGTTTGTTTCCGAAATACAGAATTAAAGCGATTAACAGAAGCTTGGTGTGTAGACAAGACACAAGAACGTCGGCGTATTGATAAGACGACAGCAGCAATCGGTTTAGATGATCTTCGCTCTAGAATATATGAGACAAAACAGTATCCTCCATCACAAAATTTTTTTCAAGAGTCTCAATGGTGTGAAGAATAAACTTGGAATGGAAGAAAACAAGTATTGCCCTCACACATTCTATAATTGCCGCGGCAAGGCCGAAATTATTTGTATCATTGCAGGTCGTACTAGCTGCATTTTTGTATCAAAAGTATAGATCTCGGCAATTTATGGATACATTATCATCTCTTGGATTTTGCTCTTCGTACACTGAAGCAATGTTGTTCAAAGTTTCAGCTATTATGCGCCCACCGCTGCATATCGCTGATAACGCATGTTCACAATTTGTTTTTATCAATGAATTTAACACGCAGACATTAGATGGTAATAACACTTTTCCATAGGCGGCGTCCATTGTGTAACGCGTAGAAATGCTATAGCTCCCGATCAAAATATTGAACTATTAAAGTAAATGCCGTCTGAAAAGTCAGGCAGCTTTTGTGTACCATTGATACCATTTCTGAAGAAAAACGATACGGGATTGAAAACAATAGACTCAATATTCGTGCTGTTTTGAAAGTAGTCTTACCTTCCGTTTCGTAAGTCCGAAAATGGGTCGACCGGCCTAACATACCTGAATGGAGTGGATGGAACAATGGACAGCTGAACTACCTTTCCAAAAATTAGTTGTAGGATGCTTTATCTGTTTCTGAAAAATGCGAGTCAGTGCGCAGTACATTTGAACAATCTCTGTACTTCAATGAGGGAGAAATCATTTCCTCGTGCGATGAGGACTCCAAATTAATTTATGATTCCATCTATTAATATCGTTCATATGATTAATCGGATACATAGTGTTTTAAAGCGGATTGAAAAGCTTTTTAACACAATTTCACATTAACACAATTTCGCAGGGCATGCGTATTGCTAAAATTGTACTGCAATGAATCGATATAAGACACGATCTCAGTGCAGAAGTAGGACAAATTTTGTACAATATCGATAGGTCGAAGCGAATCAGGAAAAATGTTGCAAACAACTTGGAGCTACAGCGAAATTATCGTTACAGAATTTTCGGATGGTTACACGTGTTAAGCAGTTTAGCAAAGCAGAAAGAATGGAAACTGGAATTTACATCTTGACACTGTCCAGAAAATTATGCTTTATTTTAATGCTAGTGACCATTTCTTATATGGAAAATCTTTCCATTTGTTTTTGCAAGACACGTTTGATTTGAATAAAAGAATGACAGCTGAAGAATTTTATAAGTAAAGGATACTTTACAATGAGACATTTCGACGAATTTTGGTATGTAGGCAGATATTACTAAGAGTCAAGGAAAGCTTGTTTACTAATTGGACTTTGGGAATGCCATCCCTGCACATTATTTTCGATGAAGTTGAAAAGTTTAGCAATTTAGCTTTTTCCAATTCTGAACATCATGTTGAAAACGATTTCTGCAACGTAAAATACAAACGTAATGCAGGAATACGGGTAGAAAGTGGCATTATCCCTATTAATCCTTTATTAATTTACCAAAGAATGTGCATTGTAAAAGAATCTGAAAAGGAACTTGATGAAGGCATGCGTAAGTACGTTAAATCTTTGTACGAGGGGTATCATTTGTATGTAGGGAACTGGCGACAATAATGTCAATTGCTAAAATCTGGCAACATCATAATAAAGTTTGACGTTTGATGTAGAAGTGCTATTTGTTTTGTTTACAGTGAGTTAAGAAAATCAATTTGTCCAACAAATGAAAATTTCAAGAGAAGGTGTTCGTTGGATTATTTTTCACAACTTTCGGCGTGCATTATCTCAACAAGAATTCAATCGTGGTCGTAGTGCTTTCGCCGACGTCGTCCAAAACACATCGATGCAGCGCGTGAACTGATAATGCAAGATCTTCATGTTACATATCGTGAGATAGAGGCATCCTGACACTAGTTCCACCACAATACGTTCGATTTTGCATGAACACTTAGTTGTAAAAAACTGGCTCTCATTGAATACCTCATAATCTCTTCACAAAAGGTTCGCGTTGATTTGTGTAAGGAAATAATTAAAAAGTTCGACCGTGGTGCTGCAAAAGACGTGTATAAAAACGTGACAGGTGACGAATCATGGATATATGCGTATGAGCCGGGTGGGCATTCTCAGACAGCCAAATCCAACAAAAAAGGTTCATAGAAAAAGTGAAGCAGATGACAGTGAATCAAATGACATCATCACGACAATGAGATCCCTCACGCATCTCATCAAAAACTTGAATTTTTGAGCAGTCAAAACTTCGAATTGATGACACATTCTCCCTACAGTCCTGATTTGGCATCCAATGACTTCTTGTTTCCGAATGTCAAAGGTAAACTGCGTGGTCAACGATTTACGAGCGCCGAAGAATCAGTTGAAACGTTTGAAAGCCCTGTTTTGGAGGTGTCTCAAGAGGAATGGAAAAACTGTTATGAAGGGGAATATTTAAGAAAAAAGTCCATTTGCATTTAAAAAATTTTGTTATTTGCTATTCCCGAAATATATATAGTAGCCATCGTATAAAGAGCTTGAGCATAAATTTTCTAGAAGCATACATTTTGGATATACAATGTATGTTATCGATGGAGGACACTTATAACACCGAGTTATTTGTCACCGCGGTGAATCGTTTTCATCTAATATGCAACAATTGCGTTGCATACTTTCGATCAAAATATACATGCCTTAATCGTATTCCACTGATATCCGGAAGATGTAGGTAGTACCATATATGTGGAGCTATCTCGACGATCACGAAAACCTGCTTTCAACTGTATCACAAAATAAGTTTCTAGGGAGCGATGCAAACAAAATACGCCTTATTAGAATGTTGAAAACAAAATTTGAATCTGAGAATTTCATGGTCAAACAAGCCACGGCAGATGTGGTTACGCTAATATTTATTAATATTATTTATAATATTATATTATATACAATATTATATATAATATTATTATATATTATACGCCGCAGCATTCGATTCTGTAATAGTAGTCGGCGAAGATGTAGATCTTCTTAACAGCTCTATATAACAGCTCTTTTAACAGCTCTATATACGTTACTAAACGTATACATTCACAAACCTGGAAAAAAAAATACAAAAATACATTCAAATAAAGTATCATAGATGCAGCCGCAGATCACTATTGTACATTCACAACCGTGTAATTTAACTTTACATTTCGTTCATAGCTTCACGTAGCAATTGAAAGACACGATATTTAGAGCTTATTCGCCGAGAAGAATGGGCAACAATATTTTGCAATTTACTTCATTGCTTGACACCACGATATGAAGGACTCGGCATTCGGCATTCAAAGTGGTCATCAGGTTTTGCAGTTACTTTACTTTACATTAAGGTCGGCTGTAGTAATCGTGATTGTTCTTTTACAATGAATGTTGAACAGTTATATGCTTACAATTTCGTTTTCAAAATTAATCTGTTTGAAATAAATTGTTTTCATGGACTCAAAACGGCTGCTTTTTTCATTCATTTATAGAAGTCAAAATTAATTTCTTAAGTTAAGTCCGAGCTATTTATTTTTGTTTTCGGTTCGAATATAAATCTTTGTCCTTTATTAATGATAAATTTAAAATGATTAAATTCAATTGAACGCGGCTAAATCATAAGCATTAAGGATAAACATTAATTTCCCTTATATGTTGTGGTTTTTTTTGTGCTTTGTGCTCGTGGAACATCTCCCAGCATTGTTGTTGTTTTGTTTGTGCATTGATTGTCGACTTAGCTACGTTTATATTTCTCACGTGCAAGTGTCTATCTGTTGAATTGTGTCTGAGTTTGTATTGCCACAGTTATAGTTCTGTCTGTTCAAGGTGCCATGTAAAAATTGTAGTGCTTACATCCGTCAAATTAATTTGTTGTTTCTCTTGCTTTTCCATTATAAGAAAACCTCTCAAAGCAAATTCCTCTGGGCCTATGCTTTTTCGTTGGCCTTGTGAAAATACGATTCACTATAATAAACGGGGATTGCAAATTTACATGTGAGTTTCGTCCATTTGCAAAGGAGGGCTTTGCTGCTCTCCACTTTCGTTTTAAGTAATTGAATACTAAATTGTCCACGGTCGCATCCAATTTCAAATCTTTTAATATAGAGTCATTAAAGCGTAGGAAAGTAAATGATATGAGTACATCTGGTCAGGATGTACACTCTACCGACCCTTTCGGTGCCCAAATCTCCTGATGCAACTACACCATTTTCTATTTTTTGAACGCCTAGTCCGTTTGCTCCGTTTGATAGTCATAGTCCCAAGTACAAACAGCCACTGCTTCCCAGTGTAGATGCTGTAATGGGGATAGGCCCTCGCTCTCCGGCCAATCAAGAATAAGTCGACATTGAGGTTTCTTCGTCTGGGCAGGGATCAAAAAGTGCTCCCCCTGTCAAACTTTCTATTGCGTCTTCTGTATCGTTAACTAAGTCCGACAACAGTGTTTCTACTGCGGTGGCTGCTCTGCCTAGACCTCTTATCGGCGTTCCGAAGATGCTCTTTATTTCTAAACTAGCCGCAGATTCTACATTAGATATGCCGCCGCACAATTCGTACCCTCTATTACAGTTCGGAAAAACGAATTTCATATATTTTCTTGCCTACCAAAATGTGTTAGTAATTGATGTATACATGGTTGCTCGGCTTAGTAAAAAATATAGAGATCAGTTGATTAGCTTAGAACATGTTTAATTGAACGAACTCAGATATATAACTCTTAATTAGTACTTAATTGCTCTTTTTTCTATACCCATCACCGATAATAAGAAGTAGTATGCACATTACAGAGGCCAAAAACGGCAATGTTGTATGTATGAGACTTAATTGTGTTCCTAATGAAGTTGAATTTGTAAATGCTAAAGTATCTCTTGAATGATTTCCTGTCTTTATCACTGCGTCTTACATTCCTCCACGTTCCGCTATTTCTATTTACATGGACTATCTTAATACTATCCAGTCTGTCGCGTCAATCAGTATCAGACTGATCAATTGCTGGTTTTTTGGTGATTTCAACATCAGTGATGTCTCATGGTCACAAAGCATTTATTGACGGTCTATTTGAATTGTCCTTATCACAAGTTTATTTTGTAGCAAACTCATTTAATCGCCTACTTCTTTTTATATTTGTTTAGTACCCTTCCATTACAGTGGTCTCCGCTTTTGCTTCCTAAAGACCCTTTTAAACTCCTTGACAGAATCAAATATAGTTTCCTGCAGTTAGCTGAGAATTAAGACGTCGCGACTCTGCTAAAGCACACCATATACTTCGTGCTCATAATTACCGCTAGACCTACATTGGCCTATTCCCTTTCGATAGCTAAAAAAGCATCAGTGACATCACGCTTGGACCGATTTCGTTTGATTTCGACGAAAAACAGAAATGTTATGCTACTAAGTGTTTATTCCGGAACAATCGGTTATATGGTAGCTATATGATATAGTTGTCCGATCTTTATGATTTTCACATATGAGCATCTTACTGCAAAAACAAGCCTCGAAAGCTTTAAAACTGAGAGAGTAGTTCGCATAGAAACAGACGGATATACCGGTATGGCTTGTCAAGCTGATCAAGAATATATATACTTTATACAGTCTTAATAGCTTGCTCATTACACTTCTTTTCAACAGTGTAATAAAAAACCTTCAGTTTTATGGAGTCATGTAAAAATAATTGCTATACATTCAAAATTTTTTTTTATCATGAATCATTTTTGTATCATGAAATTTGCACCGAACAGAAGGAGACACTTCCGACCATATAACGCATATATTTTCTTGGTCAGCATGACGAAGGGAAACGATATACCTATGTCCTTCCGTCTGTTCGTCTGTACGTCCGGTCGTCAGTCCATTTAAACGCACATATCTTAAAAGTTTTAAGAGCTACAAAGCTGAAATTTGAACCAGGAGTTTGCGATATCTGCACGCGGTTTGAGTTTAAATGTTATCCCTATCGAACAAAATATCATATAGCTACCATAGAACCAGCTACTTCAGAATGCGCACTTGCTAGCATAGATTAAAAAACAACTTGCTATGACTTTTTTGGTGTGATATTTCATATGATTTTATTATTTCGGAAATTGTAAAAAATTTATTACATATAAATTTTTTGAGGGGGAGCCATGTGCATCACATAGCCGAAAGGTGTGCCCTGAGTAGCATAGGAACAAAAAACCAGTCCCAACGTCAGAGGATCTTGCGACATCGTGCCGCGGAACGGAAACAGAATTCACTACCCCACTCATAGACTAGAGTGCAAGAAGGTTGCAAAACACTCTGCCCACTGAATGAGAACTACATATCGTGTCGCCTAACGGGAAGTGTGAGCTTTTCTTATTTGTTTTTTATAAAAAACAAAATTAGAGAAGTAGAGGACTAATAATGTGATTTTTTAGCTGTGATTTTTTAGCTACAAATTGCATATAACTTTTAACGATGTAAATATTTTTACCCGTTATCGATTCCTTTTCATACAGCTAACCATTAGTTAATTTATATGAGTACTTTGATAAGGTAATCTTTATGTAATCTGTTTTCTTCTAGGGGGCCATCTGGATACGATAGAACTCGGAATGCAGTAATCGGAAATAAAGATTTCGATTTGACATACCTAGAAGAGGCATATACTACCGAACACTGGCTGGTGCGGATCTACAGAGTCAAAAAACCATTTGAATTTAACAGACCATCGCTAAAATCGAAAGAGAGGGTTATTCCACCCACAAATTTTATATCTAGGAAGGTAAGATATGTTGAACTCACAGCCTGATATTTTTGTTTCAACAAAATTTATTTCAGAACTCAAAGCGTCGTAAGGGCTACATTCGCAATAGACCAAATGTTGTTAAAGGGAAAAGAACTTTGAAGTAAATATAACGATTACTTGTAAGAGTTTCACATTAATAAATTTTAAAAATGGGTTTTCAATAACTTAATCTTGGGTTTTCGGGTTACCTACATTATAAAAATTACTTGTTAATATAAATTTCCTATTTTTTTTTTTAATGAATCAAAAACAAATTTTCAATTTAATGAATGAACTAACTCAAATGCGAACGCAAACTTGCATACATAAACAGAAACAGAAGCATTGATACACACCAGAGAGAGGTGCATTAAGTATGATTGAACCTGCGTACAGCGGCTGCAATATGTTCAATCCGGCTGCATACTCAAAATAAAAATTGACAAGAAAACATGTATGAATCAACCACTCTCAATTTCAGTTCGACCGGGCTACATGAACTCGAATTTGTATGATTGCATTTGTGTGCTGTTAGGGCTGTATATTTGCATACGAGTAGGTATTCTGACATTTGCATCTCTAAATAAAAAAAAAACCAAAACTGGTTTCCAGTGCTAAACTCGTACTTTTTCAAAATCAAATAAAAACATTACATATTAAATCAAACAGTATGTGTATATTAATAAAAATAAAATTATTCAAAATAATAAAAAAAACGTATAGCTTATAAACTTATTAAAATATGATTTAACTGAATGATGTGAAATTTGTATAACATGAAATTAAGAACAGTAACTTGTCAACCGATGCAGGTCCTAGCCTATTTCTTTTTTCTGATATACATCCAGCCATAGAAAAGGATCTCTCAGCCGCTGCTCTGTTCGCTGGCATCGAATGAATTTGCAGTGATAATTTTGTTAAAAAGGATAATTTTGCATATTTAGTTCTCTTAACATAACTTAACCTGCATAACTGCATACAATTTCTTAATAAGAGTTAAATCGTTAACCTGCATATTTATAGCAGATGGATATAAAAAGTATGCAGCGTTGTGCCACAAACTTAGATTGCCGACCTATATTTCATTAATAGTTTCAGGGTTAGCGACCTTTCTATTTGTAAATGTTTTTTATTTTAGCTAGCTCGAGGTTAACTAAGTGAAGAAACGCCGATACAGTTAAATCGGTTAAAGCCAAATTTTTATGTTGAAGTCAAACGGACAACCACTTTAGCCGCTCCTCACTATGTAACAGCAATCTACAGGTAGTAACAGAATTGATTAATTCGAAATGTTAGGCTTTTTGGCTAGTTAAACGCTGCGTTTCTGAGAAGCAAATTCTAGTCATCAGTAACCGTTAATAAGCATATATGACAATTTTAAAACTGGCAAAATAAGAGGCGTTTGTAATTCACCAGTCCCTTTTAATAAATTCTGTTACTACTTGTCCATTGCTTGCTAAAATAAAAAACATTTATCAATATTTTCATACATTTTTTCTTTTAAAACAGAAATAGTAACTATGTCTTCGCTGTTCGGTTCACAAATGGTTTTAATTTTTGGTTTTTTTGTCACGACACTTGTAACGCATAGAAGGAAACATTTCCGATCCCATAGTATTTATACTCTTGATCAGCATTATAAGCCGAGGCGATATACATACAGACGTATGTTTTTATGCGAGCTAGTCTCTCAATTTTAAAGCTACCACCATAGGCTTTTTTCTGCAGTAAGCTGCTCATATGTAAATAACATTAAGATTGGACCGCTATATCATATAGCCCCCATATAACTGATTGTTCCGAAATGAACACATAGAGCATAACTTTTCTGTTATTCATCCAAATGAAACCAAATTCATTTTGTTTCCATTTGAGGAGGCTTTGCGCCCGCTGAGCAGATCTAATCAAGATCGGACAACTGGTTGTTCCTAAATGAACACATAGGAGCTTAACTTTCCTGTTATTCATCCAAATTAAACCAAATTCGGTTTGTATCCACTTGAAGAGGCCCCACGTCCGCTGGCCTGATAAGATAAGGATCAGACAACTACATATATCATATAACTACCGTTTAATTTATTGTTCCGGAATGAACACTGAGGACCATAAACTTTCTGTGTCTTATCTAAATCAATCCAAATTAGCTTTGTATCCCCTGTAGCCTTTTCTGTTTCAGCTTTTTTAGGGTTATTAGGATCAAGGTCTTTCAAAATAAGGCGTGGAAAGGTTATAATAAAATTCCTCACATTTTCGATCCGATTGCAATGAAATTAATAATATTAGACCGATTGCCATGAAAGTTCGAGCTGTATCGGCATCGAATATCGATATACTCAGTTATCGATATATATAGTTATCCATATATTTATACGACGCCTATCGAGATCCGCTGCTGCAGAGAAACGGTATCCATGTATCTTTGAGCAGGGCCAGTCTTCTTCCACTGTTGTAACGAGTCGGGTAGGGTGGTGCGGACACATGAAAAGGTGCGCCGTCGTATGGGGTTCGTTCAGGCATAGGGGCAGAAGGTAGCTAGGTAGCTGTTAAGATCTCAGGTGGGCAAATGTGACTCGGGTGTTTCTTGGGAGGGTGGCCTCCACCTTATTTATGGGCGGTGGTCTGCCTCCGAGCACAACATTGGCTGCAGTTCTGCGGAGTGCCTTTGCCACGGACTCGGTGTGGACCGGTTTTATGCCAGCTCTGATGTTCCCAGGAGTGTCGTGGGCCAGCAGGTGACTGAGGTCAGGTCTGACTGGGTCGATCCTTGCCGACATTGGTGGTCTGGTGGCTAAGTGATTAGGATGGGTGGTCAGCTGGCAGCTGGAACTGTGTGGTCAGCATCTCACAGTGCTCACGCATAGGGAGCTTTTCCACTTCATGGTGGAGGTGGCCAACGGGGGTCATGACGTGACATCTCCTGATCCTTTCCCCAGGTGCTCCCGTCCAAAGCTTTTAGCACTTTGTTTCTGCCCCTTAGTTGCTTACTCCTTCAGCTTCGCAAAACCAAAAGGCAAAAAGGCAGGAGAAAGTGACTCCGAAAAATTGAGGGTATCGTTTGGTGGGGATGCTCTGGCCACCAATATGGATATGAAGCACATTAGTCCTTTGCCCAATTGGACACCAGAGGGTAGCAGAGGATTTGGGGGCAGAGATCACTGAGAGATTGTTGTTGTTGTTCACATTGGTGGCAAAGACTTCTGCTATGGGGCCATTGCCATTGTTCATGTGCGTCGGCGTGACAACGGTGTACCAAAGTCGGCCACAAAGTCAGTTTCCCCGGCAAAGCCATTACTAGCGCAGCTGCTTGTGTCCGACAGCGCACCGGTGGAATTATAGCCGGCACTGTTGACGCTGGTTAGACCATTGCCGACCAAACCGAAGGGGCGGTGGTGACCATTCTGCTGCTGATGATGCTGCGGCTGACTGACAAGCTAATGGAAACTCACTTCCTGGGCTGCACGGGAACCAATGCCACTGAGTACCAGAACCAGAATAAAATCTCCTAGACTTCCCAGCAATGTTGCAGATGATAAAACATAAGGTCACTAAATGGCTACTCGCCATAATGAATCGCCTGGAAGCGACCAATACACACCCAGCTGTCAGCCTGTGGCAACCTCTTAAATTGCAGGCGGATAAAATCAGATTAGGGCACTGCGTCGACGGTAAAGGAGGCGCACAGGGGCATCCCCAAGTCGGGGTACTTTCGCCTATACTATGGAATGTAGTAGTCGCCGACCTATTAAAAAGGTTCTACAGTCGGGCCCCTTAATAACCCCCCTTAATAAGCGGATGTCATAAGCATACTTATAACGGGAGTATGTCCGACGACTATCAGCTCCATCACGGAGCAGACACTAAGGGAGATACAAGAATAGACCGAAGGAGTCGGACTCAATATCAATGCCGACAAGACGGACCTCATCCTGTTTACCAAGTAGTACAAGGTACCGCAATTTATCACCACAAAATTTGGAAACATTCAACTGAAGCCCAAACCACAAGCCAGATACGTGGGAACAGTTCCAAACTAAATGGGAAGTCCAATGTAGAGGAGAGGATTAAAAAGGCCACAAAAGTATCAAAAAGGATGCATTCAACTCTCACGCATTGGATATACATATCAGTGGTACGTCCAATTCTAATGTACGACGTGCTAGTGTGGTGGCCTGCAACGGAAATGAAAATATATCTTAAATTGATGGAGAAGACAGATGATGATCAGCATTACGGGGGCACTGAGACCAATCCCAACTAAGGCACTAGAAACAATACTTGGTATCGAACCCCTGGATATCCATACCTAAACAACTGCACAAAAGTCTGCGCAACGCCTAGCAGTTCTAGATACATACATACACATGCAAAATGACTCACAATTTTTGATTCGGCCTTGACCTTGCTTGTGTCCAAGAAAAGTATCAAGCAATATCAGTTATGTAAATGAGAGAGAGAGAAACAGTTTAAGAATATACAAGGGTAAAAATAGAAAGCGTTTCGGTGTTTGTTTGGATTCTGCATGATGGGTCCTTGCGCCACTCTAAAACCGGCACGTGAAAAATTTGGTTTCCGATTAAGAATATGTATAAAAAGTTTAAATATATAAACACCAAATTTGGTAAGATTTGGATATGGGCCTATATGATAAGGTTGTTTGATCTGAATGTTTTGTCTGTGACTGTGGGGCCTCCCAAAATGGATACAAACCAAATTTTGTCCAATTTGAAGAAAAACAAACATTTTAAGTTAAAAAAAAATCGGTCTATGGGGCTATATGATGTAATTGCCCGATCTGAATAAAACGTCAGGCATCCCAAACTGAATACAAACCTAATTTGGTATAATTTGAATGAAAAGCAAAATTTTTCTATTCATTCCAAGAAAAGTCAATTCTAAATGATATTGTGGCCCGATCCTAATCAAATTTGGTCAGTTAATGTATATGCCTCTAGGACATATAATCCCCAAATTGGGTTCAATTCCAATGAAAAACAAAAAAGCTATGAAATAAAAACCATACAATTGGCAATAGTTTGTTTGGGGCCGCTCTAAAGTTTGAAGTTTGAATTTTTTTATCTCTTATAGTGTCCAAGATATTGATATTCATACAGGACGGATAGACGGACATGGTTGGATCGGCTCGGTTTGTCGTGCCGGTCAAGAATATATTTAGTTTATGTAGTTGGAATAGCTTCTTTCTACCTGTTACATACACTTCACAATCCTAATAAACCCTTGTACTACAGGTACAGGGTATAAAAACACTCTCCAGTAATATTTTATTTTGTGTCCTATACGATGAATTCGCACAATCGATATATCCGGTTGTATGACAGCCTGATCAAATTTGATTCAATCTCGACAAAAAGAAAAGTTTTTATACTAAGTGCTCAATCTGAAACAAGCAGTTATATGGTGGCTATTTGATAAATAATTCTTAATAATGCTGTGATTGTTCCAGGTGAAAAGGTGTCTGGTATCCCTCAAACAGGTCCTCAAAAGAAATTTGTGCTTTTTGGTCTCTCCGACTTTGATGAATATAATTTTTCTGTCTCTCGTAGAGCTATTAGAAGTTTCCTATCCATTTTCAGCATTGTAACTCAAATAAATGTTCTGTGAATATAAAAACAAAAGCAAACAGTGTAACATAATCATTATCTAGTTATAATCTGTAAATAATAATGGAATGCATTAATGGAATCGCTTGACATTTTTTCAAGTTTAGCAACGATGCCACGCAAAGAAATAAGGAGCTTAGTTATAAAATTGTAAAATGTAAGAAGACATTTGGTAAAATAGCAAAGCAATTAAATCTGGCATCTGTCATCGGTGCAAGGATTTCTACAATTCTTTGAGAAAAATGTGAATATTGATAATAAAATCGCCAATAGATGCCGAACATCGGCAATAATAGCTCGTGAGAAAAGAACTCTGGACACAATTGTGCAGACTGCCCGAGAAATATGACATCTGAATGGTCCAAAAATAATTGTAAAAAGTGTTAAACGTTAACGTTAAACGGATATCGGTTATATAAAGAATGTATTACGATTAGTAATTTTTTACTTTTAATAGCTATTAAGTAAATTATTACTTTGTGGGCCAAGGAAAAACCATTGATTACGCTTCGTCAAAAAGTCTCGAAAAAGGATATCTTAGACTCAAAGGCAATGGAACACCACTATATTTAGCGATGAAGCTAAATTTGATGTGAGAGTCGGTGATTCGCAAAGAAGAGTAATCCGTAAAAAAAGTAAAGCTTACCAAAGAGACAGTCTTTAAAACAGAGTTCAGTTTACATGATGTGGGGTGATGGTGTGGGGTGATATGTCTCCCAAAGTAGGACAACTGCATTTTATTGATGGGACTGTCAACGCTGACAAATACATTAATATACTAGAAGAAATTAATACCAAAACCGGCAGACTGTGGTGAGTTCACTTTTCAACAGGATGGTGCCGCATCCCACACTGCCAAAATAACGAAACATTTTCTGCAGTATAAGAAAATTGAGGTCTTAGATTGGCCCACAAACAGACCAGTCAAAAAGTATGCAACCCTTTTTTGTTTTTTTACACTCTTACTCTAGTAGAGTAAACGAGTATATTGTATTTTATTGTATACATATTGCAATTGTATGTAATGGGCAAAGGAAGCGTTTCCGGCTCATAACTTTCCTGGCTTTGTTGTTTTATCGTTTTCGATACTTTTTGTCATAAAAATAAGAACTTATTTTTCCTCATCTTAAGACCTTCTGAGTTGTTCTTTTCTATTTGCTCACAAGTCCTTTTTAATATACGTTGAAATTGGCTACGTTCTTGTTTACTATTTCTTCAACATTTTCTAAATGTTTTTGTGGACCCCGATTAGGTTTTCGGCTATCCTTCTAGTGTTGACTGGTAGAGTTTATTATTAAAATAGTCGTGGTATATGACTCCATATTTTAACAGCATGGCATGGTTTGCCATGAAATCTTCTGTTAGTGCTTCTAATTCTTCTAGCCTTTTGTTAGTCATCATTTTTTAATTATTTTTAGTTTCTTCTACAGCACATGAATACACAAATGGATTTATTTTGTTTGGATTTTTCTTAACTTATCTTGTTGGCTTTTCCTTGCCGATGGTATTCTGCCACAACCGGTAAGGATAATGCATTTTTGTTTTGTTTTTATATTGTTTATATTCTGCTTCTTACCACTGGTGTAAGACAAACAGAATCAAAGATAAATTTTTGGTATGGATTCAATAATATTTGTTAGCTATTCTCGGCTTCTATATTTTTCATTTGCCGAAGTCTATTTTGTCTTTGACTTTAATACTTTTTACTCTGTGTCTTACCACTGGTGGGGTCAGCAGATCAAATGTTTGAGAGCTAGTTAGCAACTGAGCGAACTAGCGTTCTTACTAGGTATAAAAAAAGAAATGTTCTATGTGAAACTTTTTTTTAAAGGAATTTTTAAAATCCTTTATTTCTTTAGCTTTTTTCAGACGTGACCTTGCAGTTTTGCTCATAACTCGAAAATTCTGCAGTCAGTTACGGCGCATCTGCATGCACCTGAAAGTAAAAATCGAATAATAATACCAGCAAACATGATTTCCGTAATTAAAAAATTGCATAGCTGCGAAACTAATGATTTAAATGCAAAAGTGTATATAGGTAATTAATAGATATGTTAATTAATTTTTAACGCCGTCATGAACTAGGCCATTTCGAGTTATGAGCAAAACTGCAAGGTGAGCTCTGAAAAATTCTTAGAAATATCTGATTTTAAAAATTCTTAAAAAAAAAAGATTTCACCATTGAACAATTTTTTTTGTTTTTCCTATCTGGGGACGCATTCCTATCAAAAAAAGTATGTCTCATCAAATATACAGAAAACAAGTAAGAACGATATAGTCGATATTAAGAGTATAAGTTGCTCGTACTCAGCATTTTTTTAATATTCGATACACTCAAAACTATGTAAAAGTATTTCTTGTGCGACACGCAGTTGCTACAAGTATGAGGTCAGAATTTAGAAAAACCACGATTCTCCCATGAACAATTCCACGTGGTCTGCTCAAGGGTTAGAAAACCAGCAGATTTATTCGTGTAGGGCCAGAAGGAGAAATAAACATCAAATGTGTTAAAAGCTCTTCGGTAAAAAAAAACAAAACTGTTGAGATTGACTTAAAATTTTTGTATCCTGAGAAGACTATTCTTAGTTGGTCAATTTTAAAGTTTTAAGAAACTCAAATAATAAATATTGAAAGCGAGCAGCTTCTTTCAATTGCGTTAACATTCTCTAATAAAAATAATTTAAATGTGTTTTTTTGTGGATTGATTTAATTATTTTTATATATATCCAGCTAACCCGGCGTGCATTGCTACGCCTTCTTTTTTTGAAGAGTTTTTTGGTATACAATGTTTCTTACTCAAAGGTCAACCAAAGTTCGAAAAATCTTGATTCAAGTACAAAATTCTTATTTCAAGAAAATTGTCTTAGCCCGAAAAACTGTAGATTAAGATTCGTTTGGAAATTCTTCATTCAAGAGTCTAAAAACTCACATTAACATTGCACTGTACATGTTAAAAATCGAACTTTAAGTTTTTTTTTTGGGTATTTTAGAGTCCTTAAACTCTAGTTAAAAATGCCTTCTTCGTTTTAGAAAAAGTCTGTGCGAGATGACATATGAGATGCCATCTCAATCTTTATGAGAAACATGTTACTGGCTGTATCTTATACAATTCTGGTAAATCAATGCTCACCAAGTCAATCGAACAGGGGAAGAACTTTCCCCAAGTGCCAATGCCCTCTTACGACCGAAAAGAAGAGTGAGAAAAGAATATGCAAGAACTGGTGATTTTCGTATTCATCAAATCTACTCAAGATTATCAAACCGTTTGCAAAAGGCTCTTGCAAAAGTAAAGCAAAGAGAAATTGATGACATTCTAGAGAGTTCTGGCCCGGATGCATCCTTCAACTATACTCTCTGGAAGCTAACAATCCGTTTTAAAAGAGTTGTCGTTCCGAAAACTCCAATTAAAGACCCAGCAGGCGGTGGTGTTGCTCCAGTCAGCAGAAGGCCGAAATCTTTGCAGACAGCTTAGAGGAAAGACTTAAGCCTTTTTGTCTATTGGATACGATTGGATATGCCATTTCAAATGTACTTGCCCGCAGAGCCAGTCACACTGCAAGAGGTGGAGCAGCAAATCAGGAAGCTGAAGGCCAAAAAATCTTCTGGTGAGGATCTTCTGGATAACTGGACCTTACAACTTCTACCCAAAAGCCTTGCTGTTTATAGTTCTGCTGCTCAATAGCATACTTAGGATAGATCGCTTCCCAACCGACTGGAAAACCGCACTGATCACCATGGTACCAAAACGAGAGAAAAAACACACGGAAGTCGATGAATACACACCAATTAATCAGCTCTCAGCGCTAGGAAAAATTACGAAAAGGGCAATCCTCAACCGTATTCTGCAGCTCGAATCCGTCATTTAAAGAATTCCAAAGCTGTTTGGATTTAGGCAAGGTCACCGCACACCGAAACAACTTCATCGTATGGTTAACTTTGCATTAGATGCAAAGGAGCAAACAATATACTGAAGCTGTGTTCATGGATATTCAGCAAGCTATTGACAGTTTGTGGCATGATGGCCTCCTCTTTAAACTGAAGAACATCCTAATGCCGCAGCTATTCCAGCTTGTAAGTAGCTTTCTTAAGGACAGAAGCTTCAGAGTTGTTATCGATGGAGCAAAATCTTCGAAGCGCCCAGTGTTCCTGGTCCTACGCTATACACACTATTTATAGCCGATATGCTTACTTCAAGCGTTATAACTAGATTAGACGTTTGACGATGTGCTGATAGCAACCTTCGCGGATGACACTGCTGTGTTGACCAGAAGTCCAAGCATCATTCTAGGTACGGAAGCCGTGCAGCAATATGTGTGCAGCTTTGGGGACTGGGCTATGAAATGGAATATAGGCGTCAACAGCGGTAAATGCGCAAATGTTACCTTTGCTACAAGGACATTGTCGTGCAGTGGCATAACGATACTGGGCTCCACCCTTACGCACAAGAGCTCTCACAAAAATTAAGGTGTCGCACTGGACAGGGAACTAAATTTCCGAGCCCATACAACAATGGTTCGGTAATGGCAAAGGCCGGAAAGATGGCGTGGTTACTGGCTCCGAGAAATAAGCTGTCATTGTACAGAAAAGTCACCATTTACAAATCCATTCTAAGTCCCATATGGAAATATGCACTACAAATTTCTGGCATTGAGGCAAATTCAAATTTAAATAATTTTAGAGTTGCTTAATCAAAACTCCTAAAGCTATATGATATAGTTGACCGATCTTGATAAAATTCGAACTTAATCAGCATCCAGCCAAAAGAAGCACATGGTAAAGATTTTATTTTGTATAAAGTGTATATTGAATTTGTGTAGATGTATGTGTGCAAGTGGACATAATAAAGCGTCCAAATATTTTTGATCAGCATCAACAGCCGCGTTGTCCCGCTGCTCGTCCATATGAATACCTAAACGCGTATAAAGGTTATAGACAGATGATCCTTAAATATGTGTGTGTAAATATGTATGTTCAACGAACGCCTGTCATTGCCTTCGTTATAGTACTTTGCGTACGCGCGACCCATAAAGTGATATTGTCGTTCAGCTAATAACAATCTGATAACGATATCTACAAATTTTGTTTTTTTTTATGTACTTAGCTCTTGATTTGTACATTGTAGAAATTATTGATCTTACGCTGACCCATATTAGTATACTAAGTAAGAATGCTATAGTCGATATTCCGACTATACGATACTCGTACCCTTTATTTATTTTATATTCAGCACCCTCGAAAGTATGCAACACTTTTTGAATTTTGTTTGGTTTTTTTGGGGTGGGAGCTCTCATACAGTGTTTTTTTACGTTTTTGTCTACAACTATTATCCGATTCTAATGCTAATACATATACAAACCGAGTTCCAACTAAATGCGTTAAGATTTGTTGGAAATATAAGGTTTTCATCGATTTGCGAGTCCGGGAGGTGGCGTGACAAAATTTTGAAATTTTGTAGCTCTACAAGAGGAGCATACATTTCAAATTTGGTGACCCTAGTTCTTATAGTCTCCGATATATGGTTGTTTTGAGGATAACGATTTCATCGATTAGTGGAGGTGGGAGGGGCGGTGCAAAATTTTTTAAAAATAACCACCTGACAGCCCCAAAAGGGGAGTCCGCACACCAAAATTTGACTGTAGCTCTTATAGTCTCCGAGATCTAGGTGTTTATACGGACGGAGATGGCTAGATCGACTCGGCAGTTGATGCTGATCAAGAATATATGTACTTTATGGGAAAGGGAGACGCTTCCTCTTACTTGTTACATACATTTGCACGAATACAATATACTCGTCTCTTATACTAGAGTAGGAGTATAAAAATGATTCCAAATCAATAATAAAGAGATATATTCATTGGCTTAAATCGTAAAGTTTTTTTTCAATCGGGTGTGGCATTCTACAGTAATGGTCAATGCTGCAAGGTCACCTCTTGAAAAATTCGAAATTAAGCATGCTATGCAGATGCATGCACCTTAAGGGATATACCAATTTTTTCTAATTTTGCTTGATGTTTAAAGTAAAAAAATCGAACAAAAATTCAACAAACACGTTTTTCTTAATTTAAAATGACATAGCTGCGAAACTAATGATGTAAATGTAAAAGTGTGTATAGGTAATTAATAGATATGTTAATTAATTTGTTAATTTGAGCTACGAGCAAAACTGCAAGGTCACCTCCGAAAAATGCTAAAAAATACCAGATTAAAAATTTAAAAAAAAAAAGGATTCACCATTGAAAACCCTTTTTGTTTGGTTTTCTCATCTGGGGCCCCATACCTATCAGAAAAGTGGGTCTCATCAAATATACAAAAAACAAGTAAGAACGGCATAATCGATATTAAGACTATAAGTTGGTCGTACTTAGAATTTTTTTAATATTTTCTACAGTATACTTTACTCTGCTGTGACGGTTTTTCTTTGCTGCATACTTTTGGGCTTCATGCTCTCTACATTCTGCTGATATGACAACGCAAATCTCGATTCTGATATCACCGTCTGAGGCACCAAAAAATGCTATAGCCTTCAGAAATATTTGTTTGGGTGACGCACTGCGGGATGCAGTTATCCTTATTCATCACCACCAGCTACAAGAAGACCGGCCCTTCCGCACAGTATTAAAACATCCACCATGGAGTCCTATGAGAGGAAATTATTTCATGCCTGCAGAAAGAAGGTCACTGTGTCACGCGGATATATACCCCACGGAACAGGGTGACCTCTTAGCCTCTTAACATGAGGTTAATTGATCTCAAGAAGGCTGAAAGCACCAAGCTTGTCAAAAGCATTCTCGTTTTTTTGTAAGCATAAAGTGAGCTTGGCCTCGCAAGCAATCTGAGCCTACACAACGACATAGGTGCCATTAGTATGGCCACACCTAGCCATACTGCACACGGCTTTATATATGCATGCAGTGTTGTGACAACCATCCATCTCAGGAGTGCAAGCTCGGAAAAGATGACGCCAGGTGTTGCTATCACTGCGGCAACCCCCACGCAGCCAGTTTTAAAGGCTGCGAAAAGTACCTTAAGATTGCTTTCAACCAGAGGCATCAGCCTAAGGTTACTGATCGTCTTGCCCCGGGTTTCACCAATCAACCACCCCAATCCTAACCAACTGTCTAGAATGTTGGCGAGCAAACGTTCGCAGACGTGACCAGAGGCAGGCAGCCTGTTCTTCATCGTAACCAGCTATTAACCCACTGACCCCTTCGCTCACCAGTGCTACTCTGTATTCCAAGCTGGACCAGCTTTCTAATAGGCTCGATAGGATGATGTCCCTCGTAGAGACCGTCTTGCAAGCACTACTACAGATGCGCACCTCCCCTTTTGCTTGTCACAATGGGTATACTTAAGACATCAGCTTGGAATGCCAATGGGGCCTCGTCGAAGATCAACGAGATTCTCACCTTCATCGAGATCCACGGCATACTCCTGCTGTCAGAATCTTGTTTCTGCTCTCGCTCCACCTTCAGGGTCCCCGGCTTCACCCTACAAACCACCCGGATGACAGTCAACATGGGGGTGCTGCGATCCTCATAAAATCGTCAATCTCCCATAAATCCTCCTCCACGTTGTCGGAAGATCAAATTCAAGCAGTCACCATCTATTTAATTGCCAGCAGAGGTTACTTTAACGTTGCCTCGGTGTACTGCCCCCTGCCATTTCTCACTCGGTATTAACTTTCGTTCGACAGGTAACTAGAATGCTAAACACAGGTGGTGGGATAACTACAGAATGTGTCCCAGATGCAGTGTCCTGTTTTCTGCCCTAGCTGATGGAGAAGCTGCAACTGGAGAAGCTACGTGTTACCCCTATCGTACAAACACCATATCCAGTGTCATCGACTTTGGAATCTATAAAGGCTTTAGACAGCAACAAGTCAAAATTCAAGTGCTGACTAAGCTGTCTTCCGACCACCTTCCGCTGCTCTTTGAGGTAGACGAAGACGCACATTTCTTTAAAGGAGTACAAAAAATTCCGCCACTGCACGCTGACAAGGCTTTTAAAGTGCAATTAGAGTCTTCTGTGGAACTCAATACTCCCATCGACACTTGCAGCGAGCTGGAAGCGTACGTTGACTGCTTTGCATCCAAAATTGCCGAAGCTGCTCGGCGGGCTACGCCTTCCCCACGCCAAGCTGGTCCCCCGGCTGTAAGGAGGGCGCCCATTCTGAACTCGGAGGCTAGGGTTTTGCTCAGCTACAAAAGGCGCCTCAGAAGGCGTTAAGCAACTTCTCTCAAGCGTCACAAATTGACTGCACCGGTTGCTAGCCAAGAACCGCCAGATATCCTGCTGGAAGGAGCTAGCTCAGACAATAGCAGTGACTTCTCAATATGGAAGCTCACAAGAGGAATCAATAACCGAGCGGCGAAATCTCTGCCGTCCTAGCCCTAGCAAAAATCTTTAAATGCTGCCTTCTGTGTGTTACAAATACCGTGACAAAATTATAATACCCTCTGCAAGGGTAGAAGAAAAACACTTGTTCAGAGCAATATCCTGAAAAATGTAAATACATTATTTCACATCATAGTAAAAATAATGTCGTACAAAAAGGCATCCACAATTCGCAGTTTTGCTGTTTCACAAGTCGGAGTCAAAATCAACTTTTTTTTTGGGTATATCTTTTAATCAATAAGGTCTTAGGGCCTCCTAAAAGGAAAACATTTGGTGTTCATTCCTACAAAATCTGTGCTATGGTGACTATATGATATAGAATGTGGGGGGGGGGGGGGGGGGGACGGTCTCCTAAATTTATAATCTAGTTTGATTTGAATGCAAAACAAACATTTTGTGGTCATTCCGAAAAATAGTCTTATAGTCTCCGAGATCGACTCGGCTGTTTCACCTGATCAAGAATATACACTGCCCGACAGCCGATTAGAACACCCTCTAACCTATCTGTTTAAAGGCAAATAACTGTAATCTTTGACTATTTTTCATGCCCTTTTGCTTGTCTCTTTTATTCTTCATAATTTTTACTCATTCTGAGAGTAACTTTGAGTTTTGGAAATGCATGCATTTTTTTGCGACAGCCGATTAGCACATTTTTGCTTTAGTATCAATTTTTGCGTTTAAGCTGTCATTATTGGCTGATTAAAACTATTATTTATTAATTGTGATCAATTATCAGTAAAATAAAGAAGTAATGGGAAAAGCAAAACCGTTGAATGAGTCTAAAAAAGGCAAAATACAGGGAGTGCTTTTCTACCCCTGCCAAGCTGCTCCTGGCCAAGCGAACGACACTGCCACGACACTCGCGTCCTACTCATCGCTACAAACCGCCTCCGAAGCAGGACAGGAATGGCTGCATGCTATAGTGCGAAATCGGTGTGTGTGACCTTCTATCTTCGGCGAGGCGGAACCCTACCTAGTCTCACCTTTGATGGTGGTACCAGTAAAACCTTTAGCTCTCCCCGCTACTTGGGTGTCCACCTGGACAGCAAGCTTATGTATATGGAGAGCCCAAATTTTGGCAGTCAAAGCCAAGCCTTAAAAAACTCCAAAAGATTGCTGGCTCCTGCGTTCAAGCAAGCCTACCTGGACTTATGCCATCCAGGTATGGGGCACTGCCTCTATGAGCCAGCTCGACAGGCTAAGGGACGTCCAAACGCGTGCAGCTGGGCGTTTATCCGGGCTTCCCTGGTACGTCACCAATAGTGCCATCCAAAGCGTCCAGAGACTTGTACTGGTCCGGGATCAGATTATCTACCACAGCAGCCGATACGCCGACAAGCTCGCGATGCACCATACTCGTTGGCGAACAATCTTGCTGATCCTATATATATTATAAATATAGGTCTTAATCCATATTACCTTTCCCTTTACAAGTTAGGTTAAGTTCAGAACGCACTGAACGATTCCAGCGATGTTATATAAAAAAAAAAAATGTTTTTACGATTTTGTCTGTAATTTTTATTCGATTTTTAAAGAAATTCGGAAGATCGGAAAGGTATGTGCATATACATATATAAATGTGTCAAAAAATGTTCGGAAATATAAAGATTTTATCGATTGGCGGGGGCGTGACCAAATTTTAAAACAAACTTCATTTGAAGAAACACGAGGTGACTCTACCCACCAAATCTTGTAACTATAGCACTAGTCTCCGAGATCTGGGTGTTCATACGGCTCTTGATCAAGAATATATATACTGTATGAATATTTATACTTTATTAAAACATTTTTAAGAATTTAATGTTTACATTTTTAAATTAAAAAAAATGTAAATTTAATGATTAAACCAATTTAAACTCATAAATGTTGTATTGTTTTAGATTAAATAATTATTTGATCTTAACAAAACTCCAAATCCGCAGATTATGTGCTTATACATATACCAACCGAGTTTCGACTAAATGCGTTAAGATTTGTGGAAGATTTAAGGTTTTGCGGCTTGGGGGGGCGGGATCTGCCGCCCCACAAGGGGTCTCTCTAGCTCTTACAATCTCCGAGATCTAGGTATTCATGCGGACGGACAGACGGACATGGCTAGATCGACTCGGCTCTTGATGCTGATCAAGAATATAAAGTAAAGGGGTCGGAGACGTTTCTTTTTGACTGTTACATACATTTGTACGAATACAATATACTCGTTTACTATACTAGAGTAAGAGTAAAAAACAAAGAAAGGAAGGCTAGCTTCGGTTTGTCAAAGCTTATATACCATTCCAATTGTAAATGTCTAACTGATCTAGATTAAATCTGATCGGCGGACGTGTGGCCTCCTCCTGGGTACAATGGATACGAACAGAATTTTGTTTGATTTCGATGAAAAACAGAAAATTTATGCTCCATTTCGCAAGTGCATTGTGCGTTGCAAGCTTCCTTGCAAAATCAATATACTTTTATGTGAATGGCATAAAAATGCTCCTGTACCTTGATCAAGCTGATCAAGAATATATAAACTTTAAGGGATCGGAAATGCTTTCTTTTGCTTTCTTTACACAAATTCAATGTACTCTTTGCTCGACGAGAACGTATATTAGCAGAACTGATACTGTTGAAAAATTCGATTAGAAGTAATTCTTGATATTAGGAAGTGAAGAAATGTAGCTACGTCAAAGTTGACTTCTTCATTTGTATTAAGCGATGCTCCTTGACATATATTATGAAGCTGTTCAAATTTGTTACTTATCTCGCCAGTCGTTGTAAAAACAGTTTCGGGTTGAGATTATTGGCTGATTCCGCAGCAAATGGCTATGAGCATAAGTCACCGATTTGTTTAAAGGCACTGTTAAATGAATTATATTGGCTCAAAAAAAAAAAACAGGATTTTTCGAATTCTCAAAAAATTCTATTCTCAAACATATCCAATGCCGTAGGATAAAGTTTCCAAAACGATGCTTTGCCGCTTTTGTTTACCTGACGGGGTAAGCGTAAATTTCACGGTAATTCCCATAAAATTTTTTTTTTAATAAGAAACTCCGTAATAGAGTGGTAAATTACAGTAAGAGGAAACAAGCCAAGTTCATAATCGCCATGGTTGTTAATGATATGACGTTGGATATGGTTTTACCACATGCAATTTTTAAGGAGAGTCTCCAAGTGATTAAACCTTTTTCAACCGAAATTTTGTATTATTTTTAGAAATTATTTACTTTTCCGTTCCCTTGTCACAAGATAGAGACGCGACGGGCCTAAGAATATTGCCACTTGTTACCATTTTTGGTGGTATGCGCGCTAACCCAATCAAAAGGAATCTAAAATATATAGCTGCTTTGCCTTAAATTTTCATGGGCAGTTTGCATAAAGTTCGAAAATCAGAGAATTCTGGGACTTCGAAATTTCGTGCGAAGCAACGACTAGTACAACCATTATCTGGCTTAATACGCCTATAAAAGACTATCGAATGTCAATACAAAAAAAGGGGATAGCAACAAAGAATACATACAAAAACCGCCTTTTCATGCTACTCTCCGAGGGTAACGACAGTCGTTTGCTTTTCACTCATTCGAAAGAATGTTGCTGAAACATTGAAGCGAATCATTGAGTCCTTAGAAACATGTTGCCAAGCAAACATATTGCTAAACCATGGTTACGGATCGTAAATGTCAATAAATTTAGATTGTCAAAGAGAAGGCAAATGCTGCTGGCTTTTATGCTTCTCAACTTGGTTAATGTTGCCGGCCTTATCAAATTACATAAGTACAAATAAGTACAAAATAAAAATTAAAACTGATACAACTATAAATTTATTTTGTTATGTATATTTATGTGGTTAAATGGGCGACAGAGTTCGACTGATACAACTGATACAACTATAAATTTATTTTGTTATGTATATTTATGTGGTTAAATGGGCGACAGAGTTCGAAGACAATAAAAAATCATATAATCACTTAAATATATAATTTAGAACACAAGGAGAGAGAGAAAGAGAGAGAAAGAGAGAGAAATTAGCAACTCTCAGCAACATGCCAGGTCGTTTGAAAAGCATGTTTTAAAGTACAGCAACATTTAATTGAGCACTCGGACATTTTACTCTCGCGAGCACGAAAATAAAATGTTGACATTCATCCACCCTTTCACACGTACTTGCCACATATGCTTGCCATCCTTTTCTACGTCTCACACCAATGGAAAATACTTATATCATATTTAAGAAGGATGGCCAAAAAGATACAGCCAATCACAAGAGAAAGAATATGTTCATACTATTTGTTATTAAAACCTACATTTAAAGAAAAAATGAATAGTAATTAATTTTTTGTTTGAAAACAAAAAAAAATATTTAAAATTAATAATATAGAAATATTTTTTATATAGTATACTAAAATCGTCTTTCCTTATTCTTCTTTTACATATAAAGTAAATCCCAAATACTCCATTAAGTGGTACGTTTTTATATTTGAAAGTCGCTTTATAAGTCCGTGAGTTTCCCATAAGGCAAAGTAATTTCGGCAAATGAGCATTTTATTTCCCAACGTAGTCTCGATTTTGACCAGCATTTTTCTATTTTGTTTTCCTTTCAAATGATAGGATTTCTTAAGGCCCTCATCATTGGACCAAATCTCTTAATTAATTTAGGGATTCTTCCATAGTGACCATACAGGCGCTTATAGTCGGGTGTGAGCAATACGGACACACTGCGATCGGATAGCTTTTTCATGTCCAAATATTCATGTGAAATCTGATAGTACATCATGTACTCTCATTTTCCGATCGTTCAATATCAATGCATGGATCTTATCGCCGATTTCTGGCGTGGCTACCTCTTTTGGGCGACCTGACGTTTCGCATCAGTAAACCACTTATTAACCATTAAAATTGATGAAGGCTTCCTTGGTTTGGAAAAACACATGTGACCTCTTTTGAAAAGTTCAAGTTTTGGGATGATGAATACAAAACTGTGACAGTAAGTGATAAGAAGAAATTTAATTTAGTCGGTTCAGACTCGCACTTTGCTACATCCCCGGCATACTTGCTATAGGCGCAAATATATAGTGGAGTCGAAAGCGGGCAAACTTTTTTGTGCCAGGACGTATGATTCTACTAATGTATGCTGAGAAGGGTTTCATGGCGACAACAGGACATTTCAGTAATATAACGCTCCTATACAAATTGCACGGCAGGCGATGGCATTTTTCAAATCGCATAATAGTCCGCTGTTGTCCGGAGCTAAACCGGATCTACTTAAGAATATGTGAAGCATGATTTCTTTGAAAGAAGCTGCAAGAAGTTCTTGTGAACATTTAATTGAAGCTAACAGAATTTCCCAAACATTTCCATTTTGCACAAATATCAATTTCTTTGAAGTAATTTTAATTCAATTTTTTTATTATTAAAAGGTTTTCATATAAATTAAATTTATACTATTAACAATTATAATAACAATGAATATTCAGTTTGTCGTGAAGTTTGCAACGCACAAAAGTGTTTCCGACCATATAAAGATTACATAATTTTGATCAGCATGCCATCACACAGAAAAAAACCCAAAGTAAAATTTAATATGTTCGTACTTAATATAACTATACTTTGAAAATAAATATAAATATTTTTCTATTAATAATAAATATTTTATTATTTAACTACAAAAATATTAAAATGTCGAAAAATTATTAAATTAAATATTAAATGAATATGAAAAACTTTAAATGTAATACGCGCATATTTAATTTAAATTTGCACCAAAGTTATTTCAAATAGGTTTTATATTTCATTTTACTATTTTTTCCACTTTAAAGTAAAGCCTTTCCCAGAAGATTTAATCATTGTATGTGTAAATATTATAATTAACAAGTAATAACGCTATTCACCCTTCTGCCTTAGCAAATCGATAAAAACCGCATAACGCATTTAGTTGAAAGTCGGTTTGTATATGTATTAGCACATAATAATGCCAAATTTCATTAAGATCGGATAATAATTGTAGACAGAAACGTAAAAAAAACATTTTGTATGAGAGCATCTTAGTAGGCTACGCTATTGTTGGCCTATCAAATCAATTATGAAACAGTTATACTCGTACTCTAGTAGAGTTACCGAGTATATTGTATTCATGCAAATGCATGTAACAGGCATATATATATGGTGTCTCCGACACCATATATATTCTTGATCAGCATCAACAGGCGAGTCGATCTAGCTATTTCCGTCTATCCGTCCGCATGAACACGCAAAACTTTATATATTTCACAAATTTTAACGCTTTTAGTCAGACTCAGCATTTATTCAATATTCGACATACTCAAAAGTATGAAAAAAATTTTTAGTTTTGGGGGGCGTGGGGTGTTCTCATACAAAATGTTTTTTTACGATTTTGTCTACAATTATTATCCGATCTTAACAAAACTCGGTAAAGCGGTAGATTATGTACTTATACAAATATAAAACAGCTAAATGCGTTTAAATGGGGGGCGGGAAAAATGTACCAATAAACTTGATCTGACGCCCCACAAGGTATGTAAAGTAACCTTGTAAAGCGTCAGAATGTGTTGTTTGAACATTTTGCCACGGCCCCTCCCGCCCCTGAAAATCGATAAGAACCTTATATCTCCCACACATCTTAACGCATTTAGTTGAAACTAGGTTTGCATATGTATTGGCACATTATCTACCGATTTGCCAAATTTCATTAAGATCGGATAATAATTGCATACTTTCGAGCGTGTCGAATATAAAATAAATAAAGAGTACGAGTATGTTACAGTCGGAATATCGACTATATTAAGAACTTATATTAATCAAGTACGGGAAATTAATAAATTCCAAAATGTCTGTTAATTGCCTTAACATTTTTCTAAATCTTGAGTACCTTCTAAAAGACTTGAAATACGAAGTTTCTCAAGATAACCAGAAAACACTCTAGAACTGAATAACTTAATTCAAGTACATTTAATTTTTAATTAAATTATTGAAAGTCTTGTCTTCAGAATTAATCAAACTTTTTTTAAGGCCGAACTGATTTAACAACTAAGATGAGAATGTGACGACGACTTTTGCTTCGAAATAGAATTATTTTAGCGCAATAACTCAGCATCAGCAGACTGTCGTCCTTACAATAGGGGTGGAAGGTATCGAAAATATTGTGCCTTGTACAACCACACGCAATACAATGCAATACACAGTTCGTTTTAGCAGTCCGTGAGCACCTTTTAAATTGCCATGACGAGTTAATGATCCGAAGTAGGTCTAAGCCACATTTAGCTTTGTGTTCTTATTACATGTCATAAAATACAACCGCAAATGTCACGTGTACATTCGATTACGGTACTCATTTTTGTATTACTTGCACATTTCTTATAAAGTAGTTGATACTTAAATATTTGTATGACTAATAAGGTAAATAATGAGGATTCAAACCTGTTTTATTATACTCGTACTCTAGGAGAGTAAAAAAGTATATTTTATTCGTGCAAATGTATTTAACTGGCAAAAGGAAGCGTCTCCGACCCCATTAAGTATATATGTTCTTGATTAGCATCAATAGCCGAGCCGATCTAGCTATGTCCGTCTGTCCGTCCGCATGAACACCTAAGAAGGCTAGCTTGCCGAAGTTTATATAAAATTACCATGGTAAATGTGTAACTTATCTAGATTAAATCTGGTTGGTGGGCGTGGGGCGCTATAGTGGATCCAAGGAAAACAAGCCGAGTTTGTTTCGATTTGGATGAAAAACAGAAAAGTTATTGTTCTAAGTGTTCATTCCGGAACAATCAGTTATATGTGAGCTATATGGTATAAATTTCGAACTTAACCAGCGTTCAGACAAATGCGATTGTTTTTGGAGAATGGTATAAAAGCTGAAATATAGACACAAAGGCGAGAAAACGAACGCCCGAAAGCGATGACGAAAAGTGCTTACTGCTAAGAAACACATACCCTAAGAAACCAAATTAGAACGCTACAAAATACCCTCTACAAGATAAGCTTCATAATATAGTAGAGCAATCTGGCTTAAATTTGGTCAACGAACTTGGGGCCTTCTAAATAAAAAGAAGTAAGAACGATATAGCCAATATTACTATAGCGCATATACTCGTACACTCCATTTATTTTTAATATGCAACATTCTCAAAAGTATTCATAAAAACAATACACAACGCTTTTTCTTTCTTTTTTTTTTGGGAGAGGTTTGTCATTGAAAACGCTTTTGATCGATCGTCATTAAATTTAGCATTCGGTATATACTGTGCTTATACCACTAGCCTCCAAGCTCATATCCCACTGTGTAAAATAAATAGCACTGCAGGCTAAAACGCTTCAGTGTAAAGCAAGAAAAACGTCACCCAAATCGTTTGCTTAGTTCACGCAAACAAACGCAAAGTTAAGTTGTGATTGTGTGGGTGGTGACCACTGACTTACTTATATATATCCCGAGTTTTAACTAAATGTTTCAAAAATTGTGGGAGATATACGTTTTTGTCGGTAGCGGAATGGGCGTGGAAAAATAAACTTAATCATACGTCACACTAGGGGAGTCTACACACCAAATTTGGTGACTTTAGGTCGTCTAGTCTCCGAGCTTCGTTTTGCCTGTTACACACATTTGCACAAATACAATATTGTCTATAGAGCAACAATATTGTCTATAAAATTAAAAATACTTAAATTTGTTTCAATTTGATTGAAAAACAAACTAGTTTTTCTTCTAAGGGTTCATTCGAAAAAATCGGTTTAATGGGGGACATATGACATACATTTCAGGCCTGAATAATATTTGGTCAGCAAACATGGAATCTCCTTAAGTAGATTCAAACCGAATTTGATTGATGATTTGATTTGAATTAAAAACAAAAATGTTGTGTCATAGCGAAAGAATCTCTTCCCAACCACTATTAATTCGTACGGCATGCGTTTTTACACGTATGCAATAATTAACATGTCATATTTGCAGATATTTCACACAAATATATTTTTTCTGAAAGATAAATTTATTCTCTTAACGTAACAACAACAATAACCTTAATTTATTGCCTCGCTTAAAAAATAAGAAAAATGTGGCCACTATTAACTCGTACACCACATTGTATTTTGTATTTTTTGACTTAAAGGTATATATGTTTTTATACCATTCACAAAATGGTATATTAATTTTGTCAGGAAGCTTGCAACGCATAAAAGGAAGCGTTACAAAGTATATATATTTTTAATCACAATGACAAGAGGATTCGATATAAACATGTCTGTCCGTCCGTCCGTCTGTTTCAACACAAAGATCTCAGAAGTTTGAAAAGATAGCTGAAATTTGTATCCTTTGTTTGTATGCTGGTTACGTTCAAGATTCAACCAGATCGGTCAACCACATCATATAGCTCCCATATAACCGTTTATTACCGAATGTTTTGTAGCACAACTTTTCTGGTTTTCTTCCAAATCAAACAAAACTATGTTTGTATTAATTTGATTATATAGCTACCTTATAACTTAAAATCTCAGAAGTCTTGAAAGTCATTATTATTCTTTTTTCTGCACGCTGGCTAAGTTTGAGTTCTATCCAGATCGGACAACTATATAATATAGCTCCCATATAACCGATTGTTCCGGAATGAATACTTAGGAGCATAACTTTTCTGTTTTTCTTCCAAATCAAACCAAATTCGGTTTGCATCCATTTGAGGAATACCCACGCCCACTCTCCTGATCTTATAAAAATCGGACAACTCTATCATATATGAACACTTAGGATTATATATTTTCTGTGTTTCTTCCAAATCAATCCAAACTCGGTTTGTATTCATTTTAGCATTCCCATGTTCACTGGCCTGATCTGATCAAGATTGGACAACTATAGCATATAGTTACCATATTGCCGATTGTTCCGGAATGAACATTTCCACGGAGATCAAAAAGGAAAAATTTCTTTTGAGATTCAATGAGGAAATGTTTTAAGGACACCAGACACATTTTTACCTGGAACAGCCACAGCATTATTAAGAATTATTTATCAAATAGCCACCATTTAACTGCTTGCTTCAGAATGATCACTTATTATAAAAGAATTTTTTTTCGAGATTGAATCAAATTTGATCAGGCTGTCATAGAACCGAAGATATCGACAAATTGTGCGAATTCATCGTATAGAATCGTATAAAATAATCAAATATTACTGGAGAGTGTTTTTATACCCAGTACCTATAGTACAAGGGAATATTAGGTTTGTGAAGTGTATGTAACAGGTAGAAAGAAGCTATTCCGCCAACATAAACTAAATATATAATTGACCAGCGCAACAAACCGAATCGATCCAGCTATGTCCGTCTTTCCGTTCTGTATAAAAATCTATATCTTGGAAACTATAAGAGATACAAACATCAAAATTACATTTTATTACTATCGCCAATTTTATGGTTTTTATATCATAGCTTTTTTGTTTTTCTTTGGAATTGAAGCAAATTTGGGGATTATATGTCCTAGAGGCATCTACATTAACTGACCAAATTTGATTAGGATCGGGCCATTATATCATTTAGAATTGATTTTCCTTGGAATGAATAGAACTATGTTGCTTTTCATTCAAATTAAAGCAAATTAGGTTTGTATTCAGTTTGGGATGCCTTATGTTTTATTCAGATCGGGCAATTACATCATATAGCCCCATAGAACAGATTTTTTTAGAAATGAACTTAAAATGTTTGTTTTTCCTCAAATTGAACAACATTTGGTTTGTATCCGTTTTGGGAGGACCCACATTCACAGACATTCAGATCAAACAACTATATCATATAGGCCCATATCCAAATCTAACCAAATTTGGTGTTTATATATTTAAACATTATATACATATTCTTAATCGGAAACCAAATTTTTCACGTGCTGGTTTTAGAGTGACGCAAGGACCCATCATGCGGAATCAAAACAAACACCGAAACGCTTTCTATTTTTTCCCTTGTATATTCTTAATCTGTTTCTTTTTCTCTCATTTACATAACTGATATTGCTTGATACTTTTCTTGGACACAAGCAAGGTCAAGACCAAATCGAAAATTGCTTGGGCAGTTGCTTGGGCATAGATATGCAGGGGTTCGTTACCAAGTATTGTTTCTAGTGCCTTAGTTGGGGTTGATCTCAGTGCCCCCGTGATACAGATCATCGCCTGCCGCTGAGTCTTCTCCATCAATTTAAGATGATTAAGATTTAAGTTTTCATTTCCGTTGCAGGCCGCCAGACTAGCACGTCGTACACGTGAGGTACGTCTTGATATTGAGTCCGACACCTTCGGTCTATTAATGTATCTCCCTTAGTGTCTGCTGATGGAGCTGATAGTCGTCGGACATACTCCCGTTATAAGTATGCTTATGACATCCGCATAGGCAGTTATTAAGGGGCCCTCCTGTAGAACCCTTTTAGTAGGTCGGCGACTACTAGATTCCATTGTAGAGGTGAAAGTACCCTGTCTTTGGGTGCCCCTGTGCGCCTCCTTTACCGACGACGCAGAGCCCCAATCTGATTGTACTCGCCTGAAATTTAAGAGGTTGCTTATCTACAGACTGACAGGTGGGTGTGTATTGGTCGCTTTCAGGCGATCCATTATGGCAAGTAGCCATAATTGGTGGGAAGATTCCATCAAGTCTAGGAGATTTTAATCCTTGAGAAGAGTTTGTTGACCATTTTACCTTTGCTGGAGTGAACGGGGCTGTTGGTGTGTCAAGGGCTGCAAGGTTCTGGTGCTCAGTGGCATTGGTTCCCGTGCAGCCCGGGATGTGAGTTTCCATTAGCTTGTCAGTCGGCCGCAGCATCATCAGCAGCAGAATGGCCACCACGGCCCCTTCGGTTTGGTTGGCAATGGTCTAACCAGTCTCAACAGTGCCGGCTCTAATTCCACCGTTGCGCTGTCGGACACAAGCAGCTGCGCTAGTAATGGCTTTGCCGGGGAAACTGACTTTGTGGCCGACTTTGGTACACCGTTGTCACGCCGACGCACATGAACAATGGCAATGGCCCCCATAGCAGAAGTCTTTGCCACCAATGTGAACAACAACAACAATCTCTTAGTGATCTCTGCCCCCAAATCCTCTGCTACCCTCTAGTGACCAATTGGACAAAGGAAGTGAATAATGTGCTTCATGTCCACATTGGTGGCCAGAGCATCCCCACCGAACGATATCCTAAATTCCTCGGAGTCACTTTCTCCTGCCTTTTGCCGTTTGGCTTTGCGAAGCACGCTAAAGGAGTAACTAAGCAAGTAAGGGGTAGAAACATGTCCGTCTGTACGCCAGTCCGCCCGTGTGAACACCTAGCTCTCGACGACTATAAAGCCTAGAGAGACCCAATTTGGCATGTAGACTACCTTGGGGGCGGCTGATCAAATCGCTAAAAAACTGAATCTCTTACAGTTTTCAAGCTATCAGTTTGTAATTAAAAGCATTTTTAAATGTGACTATTTTCTATAAAGTAGCCAAATCAAATCGGTTAAGAAATAACGTCAGAATTGGCATTTACGTTTTCCTGCAGTTTTATAATTTACGTCCAGCTATCGTGCATAAAAATGTTTTTATCTCCCTCCCACTAACACATGAGCTTGTTGCTGCTACTGCTTCAATGAGTAACCTGAATGTACTTGTAGCTTAAGAGGTGGAGCAGCTGCCGCTAGTGCCTTTCTTGCATTGCAGGGATATGAGCAAAAGACATTCAATTAACTACACTTAAAGCTGTGTTATTGTTCTTATTATACTTGATATTTGTGATAAAAACAATCTGCGAAAACAAATTATATACATTTTCTTCATACGTGTTGTTGTATTGGTGCTGAGCCTTTCCTTGTCCAGTTTTTGCTTTTGATACAGTCAACGGACAAAATCAAAGGAAAATCCCAAAATTGTAATTACTCATTTGTTTATAGCAGGTTGCAGTCGCATGCCATTTGCCGCAGCTATGGCAAAAAGGTTTTTTTTACCTTCTCAAGCAATGGTCATAGGAGCAGAATAGGCCTAGCACAAAGTGTTTTGTACTTTCGAGTGTGTCGAATAGTTAATAAATGCTGAGTACGAGTATATTATAGTAGGAATATCGACTATAGCGTTCTTAATTTTTTTTTTGTATAAACTAAACCTCATGTTAGCTTTTAAAACGCAAAATATATATATATATATATATTAATTAACATGTGTATTAACATACATCTAAACGGTCTCTTGGTTGCTCTCGGCCCATGTGCCATCCTCTCATTTCATCTGACTCTGTATAGTTGGCTAATTTGACAGCAGCTTCAGAAGTCTTGCAGTTTTGCAGACCCTCTCAATTGCGGAGAAGAAGTTTCTCCATGAGTTTATTTTTGTATGTTTTTCTTATATGCTCTCAGAAGGGCTTTGTACTATATGTTTACCATTTCATCGTTCGATTGTTTAGCAAGCTTGAAAGTTCTTTGAGATCGCTTCTCTCTAAAGATAGGTCTCGATTCCACCATAATGGCTTCATTATTTTCTTAGTTCGCGTGGTCGGGCATGAATATCATGCATCCGAGAGACTCCCGGAAAGGGTTTCTATTGACTCTTGACATAACTAATCTTTTAAACTTCTCCCAATTAGTTTTCCGTTGGCTATGGCTAATGTTTTATCAAATTCTGCGTAAAAGTGAATGTATCTATGGTCTGAGAACGAAAGTTCATCAATAACTTTCCAATTCGACTGACTGGTAACATATCCCAATTTTAGTGTCAGATCGAGTACGTTGAATGAGGTTGGTCCTACATATGTACGTACTTCATAACTTTCGCTATCTGTACGTTAGTTATAATGTGTAGTCTAATGTGTAGTCTCAGCTCTATCGTTAATATCGGTATTGCCCCATACACTGTGATGTGCGTTAGCATTCGAACCTAGTATAAGGTACAGATCTTTGGATCCAGCTTCTTCCACGAGGTTCCTCAACTCTTTTGGTGGCGATTATCTAAGCGGTCCGGTCCCTGTTCCCGGGATCGACCCTGGATCACTCCAGCCCAAGGACTGCTACCCCTCGAATACGGGAACTGCCGTATGTACCCTCACCCCTATCCCCAAAATGTTTCTTTTATCCTATTTTTCCCCTAACTGAGTTGGCAACACCGGCCTGCCTGGAATTGCAATGGACTTGGCAGGAAGTTGACTGAGCTGACGGAATTCATGTCCAGGAGGCACATCATGATTGCAGGAAACCAAGCTGACGAGTAGGAGTAATCTCTCACACTCGTCGTGCTTCAAGGTTCTCCGGCGGGACCGAAATCGTGCTGCGGGCGAAGGCCTTGTCTTCCTGGTCAATCCGTCAAATACAGGCCGCTGACCATCTAATTCGACAGTGTACACCTAAAGGTCCAGGTCATAGCCGTTCGCACAGGAGTGAAGGAAATAGAACTAATGGTGTCTACATTCCTCCCACAGCGGCCTGCCGTTCAGGCTACAGCCCTCCATAGCCCTCCTATTGGAGGAAGAGCACCAAGTCGTTGTAAGTGACTTCATTGTCCACGACAACAGTTGGTATACCGAGCTTGGCAGAGGTGCTCGTGTCACGGACTTCGACAGACAGATTGGGGAGTCAGCAATCTGTACTATCAATGAGGATCACGCCACGCGCATCACATTCAATGGCCGTAGCTCGCCTGACCTTGCGATTGTCAGCCCTCAGCTCATTGCCATAGCACGCTGACATCGCACTCAATTCTGATCACTTACCGATCACAATCCGAGTTGGCAGATTCATTTCCGGTAAAAAAAAGCACCTATGTCAACTTCGGTAAGGCCGACTGGTCAAGGTAGAAGGCCATCACGGAGCCTCAATTCGCTGTTCTGCACATCCCACGCACAACACATGAAGGCGAGAAGACCTTCCGTAGGGTATGAACTCATGCAGGGAAACTCTGCATATCTGCAGGACGCATTTCTGACCTGAGATCCCAGAGGCTTCACGCCTAGCAGAACAGCGAGATGTACTTCGCAGTGTCGACCCTGCGGACCCCAGGATTTCTGAAATGGGTGCCCAGATTGTCTAAAGGTTAAATGGCTGAAAACTCTGGGGGAATCGGATAAACGTCTCTGGACGACGATCAAGAACCTTTCAAATCTCCGGAGGAGCGAGTTAACTACGGTCACATTCGGGGACCGCACGCTGCTTGACCCCGCCAGATGTTGTGCCGCTATAGCCCAGGCTAGAAGCCCCCACCTACCGCCCAACAGGCCGAGGGGCGCAGCCGCTTAACTAGCGACACGAATGACCAAGACGGAAAAAAAAATCGCGAACTCGCTCGCTCACATTCAATGAAAGTAAAAAACAAGAAACCATAAACAATTTACATTATCTACTAGCTTGATGTGTTAGTATAGATGTTTTGTTTGAGTTAAGATAGTTATTAATAGAGATAAAATTAAAGAGATTATTGTAGTTACAACAAAGAACACGAAAAGGTTCATGTATGAGATAGTTTAAATTACATTGCTGATAGATAGGAACATAACATGTAGTTCTACGAGGAACACAAAAAGTGATTTGGCTAATTAAAGACGGCGAGTCAATATCACCATTAATCAACTTATGTATAAAGGTAACATCAAGCATAGTTCTACGATTTTCAAGAGATGGAAGGTTTATTAGCAGGAGTCTACATGAATATGAAGGGAAGGGGTTATTGTGGTCCCAATTCAACACTCTGGCTCCTTTTTAGTTGTCGTATAATTCTTTCGCTTTTTACTAAAGATTTTAGTGGAGAGGAGCACTCTAATGAGTGTAAAATAAATTTTTTGTGTGCCTGGCAGCCGTTGCCGGGCCACTAAATAAATACATTTGAAAAGAAGAAGAAATATTAGGATGTAGAGGAATTGCTGAAAGGTAATGCCACCGATTTTTATCCAAAAACTACCAAGTTGTGACTACTGAAAATTTGCAAAGAATGTGTTTTCAAAATTTTAACATCAGAGAACTGTGTCTTTGCTGCTTAAAAATTCCCCTTCACCTCTTGATTCTAAGTAATTCCTGTATTGTGGAAACCAAATTCACGATGCGTACTCCAAAATAGGTCGGACCAGAAAAGTATATAATAGTTTACTTATATATGGATCATCAATATCCTTCGTCCATCGCTTGAAAGAACCTAAAACACCCACCGCCTTATTGACGGTAATTGAAATGTGTAAGCCGAATATTAGTTTAGGGTCTTAAAGAGCATCCAAGTCATCAACTGCGTCGATCCGATCAAGGGGCATATCGTTAAGAAGGTATGCTGTCTGAAACGGTGTGCTACGACATAAGAAACCAGGTAATCTTGCAGCCTAAAGTGGGAAGAAAGTCGTTGAGGGAAAAACAAAGTTTAACGTCGTCGGCGAACATAAGTACACGATATAGAATCTGATAGATAGAGATAGAACCTGATAGAACCTGAGGCAGTTCGTTGATAAATAAGGTGAAGAGCAGGGGACCGAGGTGGCTACCGTGCGGTACCCCTGATGTAGAAGTAAATGGCTTAGAGTAAGAGTTGTTAAAAATAACTTTCTGAGTGCTGAGATTAAGGTTGTCGGAGATTCATTTAAGAGATAGGATGGGAAGAAAAGGAGATCTAACTTCTGAATAAGGAAACAGTGATTTACCGAGTCAAATGCTTTGATGAAGTCAGTGTAAATGACGCCAGTTTGCATTTTTTTCAAAATCGCCTTACAAAGCGCATCAGCTCAGAATCTGAGAATACACCCCGGAACACCATCAGGACCAGAAAAAAAGTTATGCTTAATAGACTTCAGTTAATTAAGCAATAAGCGTTTAGTGACTAGGGGAGGTGGGATGTTGTTAGACCTGTGTAAGCTATAAGCGTATATCTGATGAGACTGATACTTAACAGAGGAATGAGGTATTTGAATGAACTCTGCAAAGAGATTGGCAATGCCTTGATCTGTATTTTCTTTAGTGTTCATATAAAATAAAGAAGAAGCTGGAACAAATATTTTCGTTTTGAATAAACAAAATTATAAAATTCTTTTGCTTTATAGCACTCGGAATTAATGACACTGAACCTTCAACGAGCAGCAATATGGCGCGTATAGTCAGATGACCTTCCCGAGACTTTGAACTTCTTAAACAGTCTAGATTTGATATTTTTTAAGTTAACCAATGGACCTAATTCCCATTCCCAAACCAGGGAAACCCATGCTAATGGGCAGCTCCTACCGGCCGATCACCCTACTAACCCCGGTGGCCAAGATCTTGGATGCTCTCATTCTCCCATATTGAAGGACCACTTCATCCTCGCTGGCCACCGGCATGGTTTTCGAGCTGGACGAAGGACGACCACATCTCTCTGCGAGCTTACTTTAGCAATAGCCAGCGGATTGAACAACAAAAAACCGCACGAAAGATCCATCCTAGTGGCATTAGATCTTTCGATACGGTCTGTCACTCAACACTACTATCCGACATCCACTCCTCCATTCTGCCCAACTCCCTAAAGAGATGGCTAGCTAATTACCTGGATGGCTGACACGTGTATGTGGAGTTTCGAGGCGCCAGGTCGGGCATCCGCAGGGCGTTCCTCAAGGCGGTTTGCTGTTGCCTCTGTTGTTCAACCTGTAAATATGCAAGATTCCTGATGACTCTTCCATCATCACCAGAGGACGGGACATCAGTTGACTCGAGGAGAGTATGAACGGATATCTGCACCTCGAAGGAGCACCTCGATGCGCGAAACTTACAAATTTCTGCCCCCAAATCCTATGCTACCCTCTGCTGACCAATTGGACAAAGGAAGTGACTAATGTGCTTGATATCCACATTGATGGCCAGAGCATCCCTACCGAACGATATCCAAGACTTCTCGGAGTGACTTTCGACTGCCTTTTCGGTTTTGAGAAGCACGTTGAAGGAGTGTAAGAGGCAGAAACAAGGTGCTAAAAGATTTGGCCGAGAGCACCTGGGGAAAAGATAAGAAGGCGATTGTAACTACAGTCGACGGCATAACTATTTTGACAAATCTCGTTGCTTTGCTTTCCGTTTTGTTGTGATCAGCTCGCAAATTTAACGGTTCTTAGTTTGTTGTCAAAGCATAGATTACGAAAACATAAAGCAGAATACAAATTTTTTTTCCCAATTGCAAATTGCATTTTCTTAATTTTCGCTTTATTGTCTTTCGCTAGCTGATAAGAGGTGGACAAAAGTACTTTGACATTCTCATTATTTAGTCTTTATTAGTCTGCTACTGACCTAACACTAATCCTACGTGATTATTATTATTTAATATTTTATTTTAAGAAAAAACAGAACAGTTTTGCTTTTTCGTTTTGCGTAATTATGGTGAAAACTAATGAATTAAGCGACATGGTGAAGTGTCAGATGGTGGAGAAGTATAACTCTGGTATTTCTGAAGAAAATATCAGTAAATTATACAAAGTTTCTCGCCAAACTGTTTATTACCAAATAAACAAATTTAAAAAATATCACAGCATCAAAAATCTTGCTCGAAGTGGCAGACCTCGCAAGACAACCGAGGAGGCAGATCGGTTTATTCTTCGCCACTTTAAAAAAAACCCATTAGAGACGTCCAAATCAGTAGCCCGGGAGCTTGCTAATGCTTCAAGCACAAGTATTAGTGAAAGGTCAATTCGGCGGCGCCTTAAGGAAGCATATTACGGAACATATGTAGCTAGAACTATTCTCCAAATTAGTGCAAGGAATAAACTCAAACGGCTGGAATTTGCCAAAAAATTTGTTGACAAGCCTCCATCGTTTTGGCAACATGTTTTATGGAGTGACGAAAGCTCATTTCATTTCCACTGCTCCAAAAAAAAAGTTTATGTCAAAATGCCACGAGTAACGCATCAAAAAAGAGTCCCGACGTGTGAAAGAGTGAGCCACGGAGGTGGGTCAATCATGTTTTGGGGATGCGTTGCCTATAACGGCGTAGGAGATTTGGTACCAGTTGATGGAATGATGACCAAAAGTAAATATTTGGAAGTCCTGAATAATTTTGCATTTCCTTCAGGAGATAAGTTGATCGGGGAGTCTTTCATATTCCAGCAGGACAATCCTCCATGCCATAAGGCTAAAATGATCACAAGTTTTTTGAGTAAGATCGGAGTTAATATCCTAGATTGGCCACCCCAAAGTCCCGATTTGAATATAATCGAAAATCTGTGGGCTTACTTTAAACGAAAGCGGTGTGCTGACTTACAAAGGACACGCGAGGACACCATTTCGGAGGTTGAAGCGCTCTGGAGGGATGTACCCTTGGATTATATCCGTAATTTGGTTGAGTCAGTTCCCAGACGCTTACAAAAATTTATAAGTGCTAAGGGTGGATATATTTTTTACTAAAAATAAGAATTACTACATTTAAACTTAATTTTTTGTTAGTTTTGATCATTAAAAGCTATTGTCAAAATACTTTTGCCACCGTACTTTTCGGTATATTGAATTTTTCCTATTATAATTATTAAGTTTAAAAAATTTTCGTTACTTTCAATAAACATTAGATAATTATAACTTCTCACCACAATTTGTTTATTTTTTTGTATGGTTATTTAAAAAAGTTATGTCCATATTTTCATAACATTTATTTTGTCAAAATAGTTATCGACTGTACTTCGTCGTCGACTGTACTTACAAAGCCAATGGTCGTCCCCTTATCGACTATGCCTCCCCAGCGTGGACTCCGTGCATCAGAAAGGCACAATGGGAGAACCTGCAGATGTCACAGAGCATAGCGCTGAGCACAGCAACGGGATGTCACGTCATGGCCCCTATTGACCACGTCTACCATGAAGTGGAGATGCTCAATATGCGTGAGAACTGTGAGATGCTGACCAAACAGTTCCTGCTTGCGTGCCAGCTGCCCACCCATCCCAATTACTTAGTCACCAGACCGTCATCGACCCAGTCAAACCTGACCGCGGTTACTTAGACATCTCTCTCTATCTTTACTATTGTGTTTGTCCTCTATTTATAGGTTCATCCCTGTACATATGTGCAGATATCAGTGCTGTATTGAGGTAACAAAAAGGTATTAAGAGTTTTTCCTACCATTACTGCGGCTCTTATCCTGCTTACCTTCGATGCGCGGAAGACATCATAGTTTGGGGACCGAAGTCCAGAAACTGAGTTGCCTGATGCTATCTATGGCTGGATAAGAACTATGTTGGCGGAAATGTGCTTTAGGGCAATAAGCATAAGCCCCACGCTTTCTTCCCGAACCTCTTGTACAGCAGATCATTGGCCTCCTGGCTGATCTGAATGATCATGCTATGCCCGTTGTCTGTGGGGACGGAGTGCCGTCGGCAGCTCCAGATTCAGCCTCTGTGGTTGCTGAAGTATCTCGACTCCCTGAACTACGACCTCCAGCTTGGCATCCTCCCACACACCCTTTCAATCGCTCGAACAACGCCTTGACCAGTTTCCACTGAGCATCCGTCATCTTGCCGTTCCCGTCCGGCAGGTCTATAAGGGCTACTGCGAGGTGTCTCTTAGAGATCGCCTCTCCTCAATCGTCTGCCCAGATCAGTTGTGATTACAAGGGTGCTTTTGCATTGGCTTTGTGGGCTGCTTCCCTGGCTTTGGGCCCACTTTGGATGCACTGCCGCTTGCTCTAAGGTGTACTTTTATTGGTGCTTTCGGCCTTTTGATCGCTAACACCTCCCCCACCTTATTGGCACACTCCGGGTTCGTTGCCAGATACTTGCGGCTCTTGTCAATCGTCTGCTCAGCCCAGATCAGTCGTGATTTCTGATCTTGCGAGAGAACTGCGACTTCCTCTAGCAGAGCTAGAGCTGAGCATCCGCTGTCGAAACTTCCATATTTTCGATTCCAATCTTGCCAATTTTAGAGGCTACTCCATAGAGGCTAAGCCTTCACCTCAGCTAGACACTGCACCAACACTACCATTACATATATTTTTATATCCACACACACATATATTTTTTTTGCATGCAAAAATTATATTATTCACATAAATACATAACCATACACATGTAAAATCAAGGCCAACGAACCGAAGGCAATTTTTTTCGGGCCATCGCCATATTGTAATTCTCTACACGCCGCCATATTACACTAAGTACTAGTGGAATTGCATATATGACCCAAAAAAGTAGGTCTGATGTGGACCCAAATTATGGAAAAGCGATTTTACATTGCGAGACTCTTTTTAAGGAACTTTAAAAAATATAGAGTATTTATTTAAAAGCTTTTTGACAGATTTATTTTTTTTAATTTTTTGAAGGAAAAAAATTTGCTCATCTTTCCAAGTGCATTCCTTTGCATAGCTCCGTTAATTCTGCATTGTTGAGGTGCAAATCATTAAGAGACGCTTGAGATATTAAAATTTAACAAATATTCCCAAAGTACCCAGCTTTTCAACCGCGTTAAGCTTTTTTAAATTGTGTCATATGAAAAATTTTTCAAAATTCTTTACAAAAGAGTCTCGCCATAAAAAAATCTTTCTACTCTTGCAGAGGGTATTATAATTTTGTCAATATATTTATAACGCATAGAAAGAAGCATCTCCGACTCCGGAAAAGTATATATATTCTTGATCGTGAGCCGAGTCAATATATCCATGTCCGTGTGTCTGTGCGTCGGTTTCTACGCGAACTAGTCTCTCAGTTTGAAAACTATCGAGTTGATATTTGTTCAATAGACTTCTTTCTCCTGTAACCTGCTCATATGTTAAAATCGTCTAGATCGGAAAACTATATAATATAGCCACAATTAGTAACCAAAATTGGTTGTTTTTATCCTAATTGAACTAAATTTGAAAAATATGAGTTTTGAAAAAAGTTAATTGGGATCGCACCACTGTATCATATAGCTCCCATATAACCGATCAGTACGGAATGAACCCTAAGTAAACAAAATTGATTGTTTTTTATCCGAATCAAACCAAATTTGGCTTTTGTCAATTTTAGAAGCCTCGACCTGTGATAACCGAATTTCAACTGGAACGGAAAACTATGTTTTTAGGCTTATTAACATATTCCAATAGGTTACATCCAGATATTTCTACATATATTGTATTTCTACATACATATTGACTCCCCACACAGTATTCTGAGGAAAAACGCAGTGGAAGGCAGCCGGTCAAAAGATTGAAGAGAAACTGCGTGTCCAACCCGACTCCATCATTATATCGATAAGTCAGCACCTCACAAAAGCCTAAAAGACGTAGTTGAAAATGTCACAAGAGTACGCTGCGCTGTGAAGGAAGAACTCTTACTGGAGTTGAAAGATAGCCAATAGTAGAACACTCAACGTTTAAAGGAAAACTTCGGGAAATGGATGAAGGTATCTGCATTCATGCAATATAGCAAGACACTTTCGTGGAGATAATTGACGTAGACTGACATCAAATGACGAGCTTCCTCATACTCCAGACTGCTGTAGTAACTTTATCGATCCTTAAAGCGGCGCAGCTTATAAGAGATGGCAAAATCAAAGTAGGTTTGACTAAGACACAAAGACGCTGCTTCTAATGCCTTGCGTTTGGGCACATCGCAAACAAGTGTAGGAGCCAATGTGATCAAGTGCGGAAAACAGGGTCACAAAGCAGCCTCATGCATCATCTGCTGCTCAGCAAACGTGGCTGAACTTAAAAGTGGCAGGCGACGCCAGCATGGCTCTACGTCGTTGACACAGCAGACATCAAAAGCCGTTGTATTGGAGGAATACAGAGATAGCAGAGGCCCGCCGTGCATCAAAGATCTCATGACACTTCTCCTTACGAATGCTTAATAGACCTTTGCGATACTGCTGAGAGTGACCCATGGGACAGGCGCACAAGGTGGCCACTAAAAATTTTAAGAGTATCAGAGCAAAACCCATCAGAGACTATAGAAAGCTAAAGGGTGTAGTCATTACATTATTCCCTCATTCAACGTCGCATTTTCTCAGCAATCCTACAGAATCCCTTTAGCATGTGGAGGTGACATGGAGCAAATTCTGTCAAAACAGACGTACAGGTTGTTTCGACTCCCTTTGTCATGCTGATCAAGAATATATATACTGTATACAGGCGGAAACGCTTCCTTCTGTGCGTTGTGAACCTTCTGACATATTTAATACACCATTACAATTTCTTGTGAGTGGTATAAAAAACTTAAAATTAAAATTATGGTTAATTGTATTACATATTGGCGGTTAAGCTTACGTTAATATTAATCAAACGCGCTTTTAAACCACACAACAGATGTGTGGTTTTTATTCATTGCATTAGACACCAGCTCTTAATGCACATGTACGTTGCGTACGCGCTTTTTTAAGGCACATTGCGTTCTTCGCTCTTTATTTGTTTGCGCTTCCGCTACTACTTCTCCCGCTCTTATAGCTGCGCTCCTGATCGCTACCACAGCGCTGTGCTCTTAATCGTAAGCGCCCGCATAAGCAGAACTTTCTTACACACACATACTCATAGTTACCAGTGTCCAGCAAGAAATTTAAAGAATTTTCCCTGGCTTGTACGGGTTATCGACACCGAAGTGCGGCAGGTACAAAAGTTTGTTGCTGTTGGCTAAAGTGACTTCCTGTTGCTCACGACGTCGAGCATATCCTTTTTGGACGTAGTCTCATTTTCCTCTCGATATTGTCAAGCCTCTTGTAAGCCTTATCGTAGCCGCTTGGCAACGCGACGTTGTTGCTCTTCCATAGTAGTCCAGTCTGATAACGTTGCCCCAAACTCGAGCATCCTTAGTGACCTGGCATCGCCACTGGCAGCCACTGGCGGAGAAGACTTCATTCCGCAGATCTCGATCTCGAAGTAGTCATTCACTATCTTATGCACAACGTCTTCTTGTGATACTGCTAGCAATCATGACATCGGTGGTGACATATTCACAAGACCAGCTGCGGGCCCAAAAAACACCCTTCCAAGTTCGGTGGATGCCGCATAATTTCCTTAGTTTGTCAAACGCCAGGTTTTCATTGGCAATCCAAGGTGTGCAGGATTCAGTTCAATGAGAAGCGCATTCTTGTCCGTTCCTTCGACATCTCGTCGACACAGGCTCTGCATCGGTAAGCTCAGGTTGAAACTGCATTAAAGTTACGCAAGGCGTGACGGTATCCCTTGCCTGATTCACTAATCTGCAGGCTTACTATATTGGTGGCCTCTTTGGTTGACCTTGCACCAGACCACTCGATATTAAGCTGTCGACTCGCTCCCTTTAGAGCCAGGTCACGCATTAGTTTGTCGTCGATCATCGTTACAGACGCACCCTCATCGAGAAGTGCGTACGTGTCCACTTGCTTATTTGCGGCGTACAGCGTCACGCGAAAAATGCGGACCAGTAGACGTTCTGCATCCCAATCGACACAGCTTCAATTTGTCTCTGGTAGGGAAGCACAAAGGCACTGTCTAGTTCGACTCTCGCGTCGGCCTTCATCCTTTTGGTAGGTGCTCTCGTGCAGCTAGGCTCGTCACTCTCGATGTTCTACAACATTTGCTTGAGCTTGACACCTGTTGCACTGACTGTGGTTCTAAATGTGGACTTTCACTCAACGTTGACGGCACTACCGCACTCAGAGAGCCGAACAGTGTTTCACTCAATGATGTCGGCATAGCTACACTTGAAAATAGCGGCATACTCTCACTCCAATATGTATTCCCCTCCATCATGGTGGCAATTTGCAGTCAAATATCTCGGTGGCTTGCAGTGAATATCTCGGTCTGGGCTGGTTTTCCAGTTGGCGCCTTACCCTGGGCGCATCCAGCCACTGTGCTGGCCTGTGTACTCATGCCTCCAGCCACTGTGATGTTGGTGGTACTCTGTGTCGTCCTCACAGTGGGGACATGCAGAACTCTTCCTCCATCCACTGGGCTGGGTGCCTGCTGCCGCTGCGATCCTCTTGACGCCGTCCTCACCGAGGAAGACGCCGTCACCATTGGGGGCATTCCTCCATTCATAACGATAGCTTACGAATATTCGATACAACTATCGAGACTCAAATCGTACCCCAACACCTAGATTGCCAATGCCTAACTTATTCTGCAGGTGCGTGTTCTACCTTCATTCGCCTCCTCATGAGGACTGTCTCGTTTTATGGGCTGCAAGCTGCAACCCATCATAACGTAGCCAGCTCTTCTAGTTGCTGCAAGTGCTTTGCTACTACTATGAGTGCGGTGTCGTTCTCTCCTGGTAGCTCCAGCCTTAGTATGCCATCGTACATCAGCTTCCACAGTGTTGACCCCAGTACCGAGCCCCTGGAAACCCCTCTTGTACGTGTGCACCATTATGTCAGTGTCATACAGCAGCACTCGGTCCTTGAAAAAGCTGCTTATTATATGCAACAACTACAGAGGGAGACCCATCCCTACCGCTGCTTTGAGAATTTCGTCCCAATTAGCTTAGTTGAAGGAAATCGTACTGAACGAAAAGAGGTCTCTGGCTCTCCATATTGCCTGCTGGAGCCTGATGGAGATTCAGCTTTTCAGAACTTTCCCCAAGCTGTCGAGTAGACATATAGGCCTGTATGATCAGGCCACATCTGGTGGTTTTTGCGGCTTTGTTAAAAAAAAAACTAGGTGCTGCGTTTTCCATACCGCTGGGAAGCAGCCCTCCGAGGCATTGGTTGACCGCCATTGCGAAAACGTGCGGGTCCTCTCGCATCTCTAGCTTAATTGCAAAATTGTTAAACCCGCCTGGCCCATGTGCCAAGCTGCAATTTCGAGGATGTTTTTTTTTGTTACTTTCACTTGCTTAGGATTGCTGCGACGTTAAATAAGGGAATAATGTTGTCACTATTCGGCTTCCTGGAGACTTTGATGGGTTTTGCTCTGGTACTCTTTAACTTTTTAGTGACCACTCTGCCTTACCTAACGGTTCACACTTTGCAACATCGCTTAGGTCCTGAAACATTTCTTTTTGCTGTATCTAATGACCCTTTTTAAAGTTGGCGTACGGCTTATGCAGGAGCTTGAATGCGGAAGTGTCACGTGACCTTTGATGCAAGCGGCGTTCCCTAAGGCATGCACTGCGGGTCTTTACTATCTTTCATTCCACCGACAAACGCTCTTGATGCCTGCAATGTCCCCGCGTTAGTGTTAGCGGGGTAAATTATTCAAGCCACCAAAAATATTAAACCGAGCATTGCGCCTGGCATAGATGGCAAAACCTGATATCTTGAAGACTAAATTTCAACAATGCCTGACGGAGGGGTTTTCCTTACGCATTCTAAATACCAGAAGTGTTATTGGATATTAAGATATTAAGCGCTATGCGCAGCATAACCGTAATGAGAACCGGGTGCCCTGGTATGACAGAGAGGACAACAATAAAAGCTACCAAGTATAATGGGGAGTTCCGTAACGGTCAGTTCCGGACCAATTTCTCTGCGTCTCCTTCAAACGGCTGCTTTTTTTTTGAACAATGGTTTTTTTATTAATTTTTTGTACGTTTCCTGACGTCAAAATAATTTCTTTTTTTTACCTACTTTGTGACGTTAGCATGCGACAGCAATCGAGAAGACGAAAAAAACGCAGACTCGCTCGGTCAGTTTCAATGAATGAAAAAACTACAAGCCATAAACGACATACCTTATCTACTAGCTAGATGCGTTAGTATATATATATTTCATTTGAGTTAAGGTAGATAAAATTAAAGAGATAAACAGTGCAGAAGATAGATAGGTATATCATTTGTACTAGTTCAACAAGGGATAGAAACAATAAGTAGGCTCATTAACGTTGGAGAGTCCATTTCTTCATTAACAAGCATGTTTCTACGATTTTCAGTATTGATTCCAGTATTGTGGACACCAAACACACGATGCGTACTCTAAAATAGATCGGACAAGAGAAGTATACAGTAGTTTAGTTATATAAGGATCATCAAATTCCTTCGACCATCGCTTGATAAAACCCAGAACACCCACAGCCTTATTAACGATAATTGAAATGTGTAAGTGGAACTTTAATTTGGGGTCTAAAAGAACACCCAAGTCATCAACTGAGTCGATACGATCAAGGGACAACTTTGCATTCAGAACAGTTGAGATTCAATAATTTGACCTGACACCACAATTGGAATGAATCAAGGTCATCTTGCAGCCTGAAGTGAAAGGAAGAGTCGTTGAAAGACAAGCAAAGTTTAACATCGTCGGCGAACATAAGTACACGAGAGTGAAATAAAACCTGAGGCAGTTCGTTGATAAATAATGCATCCGTGAGGGGCTTAGAGTAAGAGTTATTAAAATGAACGTTCTGAGTTCTGAGATTAAGGTAGTTGGAGATCCACTTAAGAAGATGGGATGGGAAGCCAAGGAGATCTAACATATGAATAAGTAAACAGTGGCTTATCGAGTCAAATGCTTTGCTGAAGTCAGTGTAATTGACGTCAGTTGGCATTTTATTTTTAAATCCTTGTATTACTAAAGAAGAAAAGTCTAGTAAATTAGTGGCGGTCGACCTACGCTTCATAAACCCATGCTGAGCAGACGAAATTATAGAACCACAAAAGCGTTGTAACTGTGAAGTTCATATTTTTTCAAGAAGCATATGAATAGCAGACAGGTTAGATATACCTCTGTAGTTTTGGTATTCCGACTTATTACCTTTTTATGGAAAGGAATAATGAACGACTCCTTCCAGAGAGAAGGGAAAGACGGAGAATTTAAAGATAGATCAAAAAGCTTGAGAATCGGCTTACAAAGTGCGAAAATGATAATACACCCCGGAACACCATCAGGACCAAAAAAAAGTTAGGCTTACTAGACTTAAGTTCATTAAGCAATAAGCTTTTAGTGACTAGGGGAGGTGGGATGTTATTAGACCTGTGTAAGTTATACGGGTATATCTGATCAGACCGATACTTAAGAGACTAAAAAGTTGTTTGAAAGAACTCTGCAATTAAATTGGCAGTGCCTTGATCATTATTTGCTTTAGTATTTATATATAATAATGAGAATGGTAAGAGAGATATTTTTCGTTTTGAATTAACAAAATTATAAAAGTGATTTGGGTCCTGAGAAATTGAAGCCTACAGCTATGCTAATATGCTTTTTAGCACTCGGAATTAATGACAGTGAACCTTGAACGAGCAGCAATATTGCGCGAATAGTCAGATGACCTTCAAGAGATTTTGAACTTCTTAAAGAGTCTAGACTTGATATTTTTTAGATTAGACAACTGTAGAGTAAACCAAGAATTAAGCCTAACAGAACTACTAAGCGGAACCAAATCCTTAAACATTTTTGTAAAAGAAGTCAACCGCACTATCCATATCTGTACAATTGGACAAGTATGACCAGTCTGATTGAAGGATGACATTGCTAAGACTAGCAAAATCAGCCTTTCTAAATGAATATGTTCTAACTGACAAGTTGAATGATGCAGATACAGCCGGAATAGGAATATCCACATTAACGTGTAATGATGAGTGAAATGGGTCTTCAGGAAGCAAAAGCGGACTGACTCTAGAGACCATTGAAATGGAAGGGTCAGAATCAAATATCAAATCAAGTTGGCGATTCAATGAGTTTGTATCAAAATTAGCTTGAGATAAGGAGGCCGTCAACAAATTTGTGTTGCTTTGAGGGCATCAAACCGACTTAGTCGATCACAGAGGATCACGTGACATCACAGATGTTGAAATCACCAAAAACCAACAATTGATCAATATCAGAAAGCATTGATTGAATCGATCGATTGAATAGCATTAAGATGATCCAAGTAAACAGAAATATCAGAACGTGGAGGAATGTATGAGGTAGTGATAAAGACAGAACAACAATTAAGAGAGACTTTAGTACTTATAAATTCAATTACATTAGGAAAATTAAGCAGAGTTGGTTCCGACAGAAGGCCGGAATCAACAGCAAACACCCTGGCGGGAGGGACGATCAAATCTATAGGCAATATAATTATTAGGATAAAATTTCTCACTGGGTGGGCAGCTGGCAGCAACGTAACGGCAGCAATGTAACGGTTTTCCAACGACACAGCGCAAACGCAAATGCAAAACAATAACAAAATGTGACTATCAAGAGAGTCTAAAAATAGCTTAAGCTTACAAGCAGACACAGAAGGAAAAGCCAAAACAGCAATACAGAGCGCAAAGAGATTACAAGAAACTGCTACACTTGTATGCTTATAGCTCAGCTTTTGGTTTAATTTGCAGAAAAAAGAAAAATTAAAAAAACAATTTGAAGCAGATTAATCAAGTGCACTTAAAGGTTCACGTTAAAACCGAAACCGAAATTAAGCATAGAATAGAAGAAAATATGGACACAACTTAAAATTTGATACCCGAACACAAAAAAAATTAGCACAGTAAGGGGGATTGAAAAAAAGCAACCGTCTTAAGCGAAAGTCAGAGTTGGAATATCAACTATAGCATTCTTACTTGGTTTTACAATAAGATTACCACATACTATTAGCATTAATAGTTCAAAACATTTTCATTCATATATTCAATATTATGATGTAAAAACCTTATCTTGCTTACCATACCTTCGGTTGAGGCAATTTTGTCGCGTTTTTCGGATATAAGGTTTTTGGCTACTGTAAAGCCCCCATTGCTATGCGTTACTTACCTTAACCGCTAAAATCTTGCAACTTATAAATTTTATAGCAAGTTTTATATTATTAATATCAAGGCTATTATCATCCATAACTCTGCAAAAGGTGTCCCAAGCCTCGCTTTTGGCACACAGACTTGAAAGTTCGAAAAATGCGCACTTCACGCTTTAAACGGTGAATTCTGATTTCAATGAAATACATTATTTTTTCAACTCCAAGAACATACAAATACATACATACACATATTTTTGCAAACAGCACGCTTGTTGTCACACTACACATACATATATGCAAAAGGACAATCACGAACACATAAAAGCACACAATATTATTCTTAGTTATAAAACAGATACATTTTATGCAACCTCAACGGTCTGCGTCAATTCACTAAAAAAAAAATAGCTTTCATTTTCCAGTCCCATTTTTTAAACTCACTCACACTCATACTCTTAACGTTTGCTTACTACTGTACGCACTGGGTCATTTCACTTTTACTATAATCATAATTTTATTTTGTGTACATAGGCTAGAAGGAGATAAAACTCTTAGCATTCATTGTAAGTGTATATAGTAAAAATATTTACACTATATTTCTATGTGTTATGAAAACACTGTATAGTGATGGAAAAGTACAACGAATTTTAGAAGAAAATAGCATTGTACAGTATTGTATAATTAGAAATTAACGTAGACCTCTAATATATATTACATTTTGATTTTGAATTTGACAAAGTAATACATATGTAAAGTTATCATATAGACAACTTGGTATGTATTTTAATATCAAATATGTTTAATGAAACTCCTCCAAATATTCAATAAATAAGTGCGAATTTGTATAAAGTTGACCATAAGCGGCTTGCTATATTTTATAGCGGATTATTAGGTACAGGCTATTTAACAGTCGAGCATGCTCGACTGTTGCGTTCTTATTTATATATATTTTATATATTTATATATATTTATATATCTATTTGTGTAGATGTTTCCAAAAGGCAAAACGCGTTTCCGACCCCTAAGCTATATAAATTCTTGGTCTAGCCAAGTCTTTCCGGCTGTCTAAATGAACTCCTAGATCTCGGAGACCATAGGAACTATAATCACCGAATTTGGTGGTAAGACCTCTTGTCAGATCAAGTTTGTTCAAGACTTTGTAACAGTCTTTCTTTATCCCATCCCGAAAGTGCAAGTCGATAAAGTTAGTTGTGCATAATATTAATAACATTTGCATAAAGTTTTGTGGTCTAAAATAAGTTTTCATGATAAAAGCCAAATAATGCTGACCGAGCAAGTTGAGCACTCGCATTACGCTAGTAACAAATTAAGTTAACAGAGTAATGTGATCCCTTGCAAGGCATACATGCATATGTTCGTAGTTGACCACCATCCAAATTTAAAGGGCATTCAATTATCAATAAAGAATCAGAATTAATACAGCACTCAAAAACAGCCCATTGGCGCTATTCAATTATTTCTCAACTTAGCATTACATAGCGAGCCTGCCATTTTATTACCAATTTCGATCTTGTCATTTTAATTCCATTACAATAGCTATCATAAAACATTTGGATGCTTAAAGAACTTTTTGTTATACCATTCAAAAAGTGTGAATGTATAATTATTTTGTCATGAAGTTTGCAACGCAGAGAAGGAAGCATTTCCAACCATATAAAGTATATATATTCTTGATCAGCATTACGAGGGCATTCGATATAGCTATGTCGGTCCGTCTGTCCGTTCGTGGATTGGATTCAGTTTAGACAACTGTGTCATTTAGCTTGCACAGAACGAAATTTTTCAGAAGACAAGAAAATCACTCTATAAAAACAAAGCTATTTATTTCTAACAGATTTATAATTTGTTAAAAATTACGAAAAATATCATTAATTTGAAACCCAAATTGTAAGCATATTGGACCGTTCAGCATTCTTTTACAACCACGCTTACTATAGCCAACGCGATCTTAAAGCGAAGTAATCGCAAAATACTGCTGACCACTTGGAATGCCAAATGAGTCTCCACCATATAGTAGAGTGGAACGTGAACGATTGTGCGAGAACTAAAGAAGTAAATTTCAAAGTACTGCTGCCCATTCTTCTCGCCGAACAAGCCCTAAATATCGTGTCTCTCAGTTTTTACGTGAAGCTTGGTGCAAGTGCAAGAAATGTGCATGGTTGGCACGGCAAGCCAAAGCTAACCTTTCTTTCTTGTTTTTTATTTTCTAAATTGAACCAAGTTTGGTGTGTGTCAGGCGTGTTTTGAACCGACTGCCCCAGCATTACTTAAGTAATGGCATCCATGCCATGAGAAGACCCAGTAGGATGCGAGCGGCACACTACCTTCAGCACCAAGCTATTTAGCACTGTCTACTCCAATCATACTTAAGCCAGAAGCAATTATCAAATCCAGTACCATCAACTCCAAGTTGTTCACTTCCATCAATTCCAAGTTGTTCACCTCTAGCTGGTCCCCAGCTACCCGGTTCCTGCTACATATGCCTATTCAGCACTTACGGCTTCAAGCTATGCAACGCCCGTGGCCTTAACCTGCTAAACACCAAGATCATCTGCGTGAAGAGTAACGAAAATTTAACTAAATATACCAAAGAAAACAACATAGAACAACAATAATTAGATATTAGAAAATATGCTACATAATCAAATTAAACTTGAGTGCTTGCTCTGTCATACAGCACGAGTGGGAAAGCGGTGTTAAACGCCTGCAAAAACAAAAACAAAATCTATTTTTTGTTGCGTTTTATAAACAGATCAAAAAGAAGAAAAAAGTTAAGAAAAATATATTTCATTCATTATATAATAATAAACAAGTATGACAAAAACAGAAAAAATTATAGAAAATTATTTTTAAGCATAAGTTATAACAAATAAGAACGTCGATATTCCGACTATAAAATACTCGTACTCAGCATTTATTTAATATTCGACACACTCAAAAGTATGAAAATATGTTTTGGTAGGGGTGTTCTCATACAAAATGCTTTTTACGATTTTGTCTACAATTATAATCCGATCTTAACAAAATTCGGAGAATCGTAGATTGTGTATTTATACAAATACAAACCGAGTTTCAACTAAATGCGTTAAAAGTTGTGGAAGATATAAGGTTTTGCGATTTGCGGGGGCGGGCGGCGTGGCAAAATTTAAAAACAAACTTGTCAGTTCAAGGGAAGTGTACATATTAAATTGGGTCTCTCTAGCTCTTACAGTCCGGGACCTAGGTATTCATACGGACGGACGGACAGATGGACATTGCTAGATCGACTCGGCTCTTGATGCTAATCAAGAATATAGATACTTTATGGGGTCTTAGACGCTTCGTTCTGCCTTTTGCATACATTAGCACGAATACAATGTACTCGTTTACTTTACTTACGTACGAGTATAAAAATAAAAATACAATTTTTTCACACCTTATATAAGAAAGGCAATTTTTTCTGTAAAGCATTATTAAGCTTAGGCATAAAAATTGTATTAACTACAATATCTTTTTTTATCAGGACATTTACGGACAATGCGCGGCACGTTCAAGTGGACCCACGATACCAAGTCACTGGGCTTGTTACGCGCGAAGCCCAGGCTAAAAGCTAATTAAAGACGGCGAGTCAATATCACCATTAATCAGCTTATGTATAAAGGTAACATTAAGCATAATTCTAAGATTTTCAAGAGATGGAAGGCTTATTAGCAGGAGCCTACTAGAATATGTTGGGGTTATTGGTGTCGAATTTTAATTTAGGGTCTAAAAGAACACCCAAGTCATCAACTGAGTCGATACGATCAAGGGATAACTTTGCATTCAGAACAGATTAGATTTAATAAGTTGACCTGACACCACAATTGGAATGAATCAAGGTCATCTTGCAGCCTGAAGGGAAAGGAAGAGTCGTTGAAAAACAAACATAGTTTAATATCGTCGGCGAACATAAGTACACGAGAGTGGAATAAAACCTGAGGGAGTTCGTTGATAAATAAGGTAAAGAGCAGGGGACCGAGGTGGCTACCCTACGGGACTCCTGATGCATCCGTGAGGGGCTTAGAGTAAGAGTTATTAAAATGAACGTTCTGAGTTCTGAGATTAAGGTAGTTGGAGATCCACTTAAGAAGATGGGATGGGAAGCCATCAAATGCTTTGCTGAAGTCAGTGTAATTGACGTCAGTTTGAATTTTATTCTTAAATCCTTGTATTACTAAAGAAGAAAAGTCCAGTAAATTAGTGGTGGTCGACTTACGCTTCATAAACCCATGCTGAGCAGACGAAATTATAGAACCACAAGAATTCTGTAACTTGAAGTTAATATTTTTTTGCAAAAGGCCCAGATTTAATATACCTACGTAGTTTTGGCCATCCGACTTATTCCCCTTTTTATGGAGAGGTATAATAACGACTCCTTCCAGAGAGAAGGGAAAGACGAAGAATTTAAAGATAGATACAAATTCTTCAAAATCGGCTTACAAAGCGCATCAGCGCAGAATCTGAGAATACACCCCGGAACACCATCAGGACCAGGAAAAAAATTAGGCTTAATAGACTTAAGTTCATTAAGCAATAAGCTTTTAGTGACTAGAGGAGGTGGGATGTTATTAGACCTGTGTCAGCTATAAGAGTATGATCTGATCAGACCGATACTTAAGAGAGGAATAAGTTGTTTGAAAGAAGTCGGCAAACAAATTGGCAATGCCGTGAACTGTATTTGATTTAGTATTTATATAAAACAATGAAGAAGGTAGGACAGATATTTTACGTTTTGAATAAACAAAATTATAAAATTGTTTTGGGTCCTGAGAAAATTAAAGCCTACAGCTATGCAAATATGATTTATAGCACTCGGAATTAATGATAGTTAAAATTGAACGATCAGCAATATAGTGCGAATAGTCAGAGGACTTCGCGAGACTTTGAATTTCTTAAACCAAGGAGGCTTATTAAGCCGAAGAGAACTACTGAACGGAACCAAATCCTTAAAAATGGAATAAAGAATTTTTGTAAAACAAGTCAACCGCCCAGCCCATATCTGTACAATTGGACAAGTACCAAGTGACCCGTCTGATGGAAGGATGACATTGTTAAGGCTAGCACAATCAGCCTTTCTAAATTAATATGTTCTAGCTGACAAGTTGAATGATGCAGATATAGCAGGAATAGGAATATCCATAGTAACGTGTAATGATGGGTGAAACGGGTCTTCAGGAAGCTAGAGACCATTGAAATGGAAGGGTCAGAAGCAAATATCATATCAGTCGGCGATTCAATGAGTTAGTTACAAAATTAACTTGAGATAAGGACAATTCATGTAGGGCGTCAACAAATTCGTGTTGCTTTGAGGGCATCAAACCGGCTTAGTTGATCACAGAGGACTGTCATGTTGAAATCACCAAAAACCAATAATTGATCTGTATCAGAAAGCATTGATTGAATCGATCGATTGAATAGCATTAAGATGATCCAAGAAAACAGAAATATCAGAACGTGGAGAGGCAGTAATAAAGACAGAAAAACATATAAGAGATACTTTAGTACTTATAAATTCAATTACGTTAAGAAAATTTAGCAGAATTGGTTCCGACTGAAGGCCGGAATCAACAGCAATAAATACGACACCACCCTGGCGGGAGGGACAATCAAATCTATAGGCAGTACATTTATTAGGAAAGATTGCAGAGTCGAAGATATCGGGCTTTAACCAAGTTTCTGTAAAAATTAAAATATAAAAGTTAAGGGAGCTTAGATTTAAAGGCTCTAACATTTTGGTAGGCAAGAAAAAAAGATGAGGTTAGTTTTTTGGATCTATGTTAGAGGGTACGTATTGAGCTTCAGCAGGGAGTCTAATTGGTATCCGATTCCTAGTTCTATTTTTTCCGACATTTGCGCAGACGAGGAACCTTCAGTTTTCCTGTCATCTACCCTCTCCAGAATGGCCGGAGGGCCCACCTCCATTAAAGCTTCCGCATTAGGCAACCGTTGAACGGGCTGGGGACTGTAACTATCGAGCGGACTAGAAGTATGAAAGATCGAATATCTAGAAGTTGACACAGGAGTTTTCGACTCTATACAGGGGTCGATAGAGCCGTTATCCAGACCAGATCTACCCAGATCTTTTACTTTCTTCCGCTTAAAAGACTCCATATTAAAAAATGTGAAACTTGCTGCGAGCGTCGAAAATGACGTATTTAATCGCTTAAAGCCAACGTGCAGAGCATTAAAGCCTTTCTTTCCGTACCTTAAGAACGAACGCAACTCGGCTTCAGCAGGTCGACACAACTAGCATGTAAATTTCAAACCATGATTATTTGTAAAATAATCGCTTACACAGACACTGATTTTGGAGCATTTTAAATGAATGGTGTTACGACAGAGCCAACAAATAAATTAGAACAACACCTGAGATTGAAAAAGAGCAACCGTCTTGAGCGAAACTCAGAGAGCGAGTGAAATATAAGTAGAACAGAATTTTGGCTCATACCAAATAATGATACTGATCATTACAATCGCAGTGGTAATGCAACTTACCATGAAAATACGCAGCTTTCATAAGAAGCATGTAACAAAAAATTTGTGGCAATTGTAATATCACTTGATAATCTTAATTAGCATATCTACCTATCTACCAGAAAGGTTCACCTTATTAATAGAACTTACATATCTTAAATTGTCCAAACAAACCATAGGGAAAAGCACCACATTTGTCATCTAGATTTCAAAACTTAAACCAATTAAATATCCAAAGGAGCTGTGAAGACCCAGACGATATGAATACGAGTACATAATTTCTACAGCATTAAAAGGGGTAAGCGTCATTGATGGGCGTGCTTAAGTCGAATTCAATGCCTACGCTTCGCCATTGGCTATCATCAATGGTAGCTGTATTAACAACTCATTAAGTACTTCAACCAAATGTGACTTGTCGGATGTCCATATCTATCTATTACGGACTCTTTAATGGGGATAGACCCTCCGGCAAATGTGGAGAATGTGAATAGCACATAAATTGAAGGTTCTTCGTCTGGGCAAAGGACAAAACTTGCTCCCCCTCTCAAACTTTCCAGTGTCGCGCCTTCAGTATCGTTGACCTTTCCGACAGCAGCATACCTACTGCTGTGGCTGCCCTGCCTAGACCTCTTATCGGCGCGCCAAAACCAAAGATGGTCTTTATTTCTAGACTGGCCGTAGATTCTACATAAAAAGATGTTTCCGTCTATGTTCAGGCCAAAAGTAGTAGTTGTTGTCCTCCACATTCAGATATTTCTGCTTACTTGGATCATCTTAATGCTATTAAATCGATGGCGTCAATGCTTTTTAATACTGATCAATTATTGGTTTTTGGTGATTTCAACCTTAGTTATGTCTCGTGGTCCTCTGTGATCGACTCAGCCGGTTTGATACCTTCAAGGTAACATGAATTTGTTGACAGCCTACTTGAATTGTCTTTATCTCAAGTTAATTTTGTAACAAACTCATTGAATCGATTGATATTTGAATCGAATTTTTTTTATGATTTTATTTTTTTACAGCTAGAACATGTCCATTTAGAAAGGCTGATTGCGGTAACCTTAGCGATGTCATCCTCCAATCTGACTGCTCATATTTATATACTTGTACGTACAGATATGGACAGTGCTGTAGACTTCTTCATCAAAATTCTTTATTCCATTTTAAGGATTTTGTTCCGCTCAGTTAGGCTTAATAAGCCTTCTTGGCTTACTCCACAGTTATCTAATTTAAAATATATCAAATCTAGTCTCTTTAAGGAGTTTAAGATATCGGGAAGGTCCTCGGATTATTCGCGATATATTGCTGCTCCTTCAAGGTTCACTGTCATTAATTCTGAGTCTATAAAGCATATTTGCATCGCTGTTCTCAGAACCCACAGCAATTTTATAACTTTGTTAAATCAAAACGAAAAACATCTGTCATACTTTCTTCATTAATTTGTATAAACACTAAAGCAAATACAGATCAAGGCAGTGCCAATTTGTTCAATTGTGCAGAGTTCTTTCAAGCAACCAATTCCTCTCTTAAGTATCGCTCTGATAGATATACCCTTATAGCTTACACAGGTCTAATAACATCGCACCTCCCTTAGTTACTGAAGTTATTGCTCTACGAACTTAAGTCTATTAAGCCTACCTTTTTTCCTGGTCCTGATGGTGTTCCGGGGTGTATTCTCAGATTCTGCGTTGATGCGCTTTGTAAGCCGATTTGAAAGCTTTTTGATCTATCTTTGAATTCTTCGCCTTTTCCATCTTTCTGGAAGGAGTCGCTTATTATTATTCCTCTCCATAAAAAGGGGTATAAGACAGCCAGAATTACAGAGGCTTATCAAAGCTGCCTGCTAGTCCTCAGCTTATTGAAAATATATTAACTCCACAGTTACAACATTCTTATGGTCTTATAATTTAATGTGCTCAGCATGGGTGTATGAAGCGTACCTCTACCGCCACTAATTTACTAAAATTTTCTTTATTTGTAATACAAGAATTTAATAATAAAATGCAAACTGACATCATTTATACCGACTTTGACTCGGTAAATCACTGTTTGCTTATGCATAAGTTGCATCTCCTTGGCTTCCCATCCTTTCTTCTTGAGTGGATTTCCAACATCCTTTGTATGTAGACTCCCATTGTGGTGCGTCAGATCAAGTTTGTTTTCTAATTTTGCATAAGCCTAGTCTACCGATTTGCCAAAATTTCCTAAAGATAGGATAATAATTGTAGATGAAATCGTAAAAAAAACATTTTGTATGAGAGCACAAAGCACAGTGAGGCTTGATTCTTAACTACGTTGTCTGTTAGACTTCTAACTCAAGTGAGCTCAGCCCGATGAACAATAGTAATCACTAGCTAAGACCTCAAGCTTAAAAATAAATAGCATATACGTCAAAAAGATCGCTAAAAATTATCTCCTTACAATTTAGTTGACAAGAATAAGTAGATTTGAGTACAAAAAGATAAACTAAGCCCATATTAATCCCATAAACAAAATTCAACTTTGAAAAATAAGAAAACTATCAATGAAAAAGATAATAATAATAAAATTATAAACATATTTTACGTTCTATACACTTCATATTATCACTTTAATTAAAAACAAAAAAAAAACTATTCAACATTACGTTATTATGTTAAGATGTATATACATTATACTACATTGTTAAAAAAATCGTATAATACTTAATAATCACTTACAATGTTAATTTTAAAAAACTTTCTATTATAATATAACGTTTTTTTTTTTAAACGAAGATGTAGTGGTAAATTAATTAATTAATTCATAATATTGCATATTATTTATTTGCATTACATTTAATACCAGCCACAAGTGTTCATATGATGAGGTTGTTAAAGCATAAAGATTTGTGGCCAAAATATGTTCTCATTAGAGCCAAAAGGTGCCGACCGAGCAAGCTGAGCCCTCGCATTACGCTAGTAACAAATTAAGTTAACAGAGCAATGCGATCACTTGCAAGGCATACATGCATATGTTCGTAGTTGACCACCATCCAAATTTAAAGGGCATTCAATTATCAATAAAGAATCAGAATTAATACAGCACTCAAAAACAGCCCATTGGCGCTGTTCAATTATTTCTCAACTTAGCATTACATAGCGAGCCTGCCATTTTATTACCAATTTCGATCTTGTCATTTTAATTCCATTACAATAGCTATCATAAAACATTTGGATGCTTAAAGAACTTTTTGTTATACCATTCAAAAAGTGTGAATGTATAATTATTTTGTCATGAAGTTTGCAACGCAGAGAAGGAAGCATTTCCAACCATATAAAGTATATATATTCTTGATCAGCATTACGAGGGCATTCGATATAGCTATGTCGGTCCGTCTGTCCGTCCGTGGATTGGATTCAGTTTGGACAACTGTGTCATTTAGCTTGCACAGAACGAAATTTTTCAGAAGACAAGAAAATCACTCTATAAAAACAAAGCTATTTATTTCTAACAGATTTATAATTTGTTAAAAATTACGAAAAATATCATTAATTTGAAACCCAAATTGTAAGCATATTGGACCGTTCAGCATTCTTTTACAACCACGCTTACTATAGCCAACGCGATCTTAAAGCGAAGTAATCGCAAAATACTGCTGACCACTTGGAATGCCAAATGAGTCCCCCATATAGTAGAGTGGAACGTGAACGATTGTGCGAGAACTAAAGAAGTAAATTTCAAAGTACTGCTGCCCATTCTTCTCGCCGAACAAGCCCTAAATATCGTGTCTCTCAGTTTTTACGTGAAGCTATGGTGCAAGTGCAAGAAATGTGCATGGTTGGCACGGCAAACCAAAGCTAACCTTTCCTTCTTGGTTTTTTTTTCTAAATTAAACAAAATCTGGTGTGTATCAGGCGTGTTTCCGTATCCACTTCGGTTTGAAGAGTAAAAAAAATTGCAATCCACTTCCACTTCGAATGTCCGAATTATGGCACGCATTGACAGAATGATGAACATCAACAACTCGAAGTGGATTCAATCCACGCTCATTGGTTTTTATATAAACTGAAGAAATGGATTATATTTTTGATAACTTAACGCCTTAAACTCTTCTCAATGAATTAAAATTTGAAATACAAAAATTCTGATGTTGATTACACGCAATATCGAGAAAATAGTAAATTAATTTTGATTCCACCAGTTACAAGTCAAATTTTTTGAAACCGCATAGTTGTTCGGCATTAAGAACACGAATCAAAAAGTTCACCGAATGATTTAAGTAAAAGTGGAAGACCAAACAGGACTGATCATCTTTTTAATCAATTCTCCAATACTTATAATACTAATCTTAATACTAATAATAATTTTTTAGTACTAATTTTTATCCACGTACGTTGTTGAAATTTAATGGCTATATGGCTACTATATCACATTTCTGACTCAGACTAAACTCAGCCGAAACTAGTTATCTTTACTCGTTATATTTTAACTTGGATGACAATTTTTGCAACATATATGTGAATTTAGCAGAAATGCATAATCTCCGCTTACACCATTAGAGTGTTGCCTCCGTCCTCCGAACGACCGTACGTTTCGAAACGTCAATGTCTGCAGCTTTCGCAGCTTTAAAAAGTTAATTCTTGATCGAGCCGCAACACATCGCCACACTGTCTCGCAAGTCAAAAGCGGCATTTTCAAATTGGTAGTCATTTCTCGGTTCGTAGAAAGAAGCCCAAGCCATTATGGCTTCCATCGAAGTGAATTTACTGTAAGCTGTTTGTGCGCGGCCTGTTTGTTAGCCTGATGTCCGAACACTCCTCTTATTATACATATAACCGCACACACAATACATTTACGAACCATAAAAGACTGGATGCCGCAACTTGCGGCTGTTCAAATTGCAAAATATACAATGTGTTCCGCCTTCGTCTACGCATACATACAAGAAAAGGAACACCACTAACTTTAATTTGATTTCGATTCAATGTGAAGTGAAATAAGAAAAAACTGTGGACTATCCTTCTGCGCAATCATTTACTTATGTTGCGCACACTTGGAGAAACATCTTTTAGATATTAAAGAGTCCGCCACTGTAAATTGGATGGTTATTGTTGATGCTTTGTTTGAAATTGGTATGAATGATGAAAGTTAAAGAAAAAGTTGACGATGTTCGTTCTCACCTCGTCGACACTATAACGATGAGCAAAGCTTGATAGAGCGTTGAACGCGAGCATTGGAGGTGCAGTAGGAAATATAAAGAAGTGCACGATTTCAGGAACTCCATAAGGCTTCACATATGTATATAACAGCTAAATATAGATGGTTAATAAAAACATACTTAAGTATCTAACAGAATTACATTTGGTCAATTTTATATAAGTATTTAAACAACAATAATTAATTGTTATAATTATAAAGATTTAAAGGTGTCTGAGAATTGGCATTTCGGAGTTCCAAGTGGGCAATGTGTTTCCGTGCTCATGAGTTGTAGTCTTAGGTAGAAACATGAAAAATGCACTGCAGCAAGATACACATGCCTACACAAGTACATATGAATGTTTCACACAGTCATGTATATATCCTCCGGGTAAACACAACTCAACTCCTCAAATTAGTGTGTTTGCCTTCAATAAATTGGCGGCTTGTTGCTTTTAAACATGTATTCCTTATAAAAAGATACAAGGCAGGCAAAACCCTACAACATTAAAAATAATATATAGTGATAGTTTATTAGAAGGGCAACTGTAACAACAAATTTAGTATTAATTATTAACTTAATGCTTTATGCTGGGCTCAAGAATTTATGTTTCTTTCTGTCATGTTATTACTTCTCTATTTCATATCTATCTTTTTGAATGCTCATTAAAACATGAAAGGATGGCTATCTTACATACCACTCCTATGTAAATATGACACCTCAAATGGGTATACACCGGACTTGGTTCAATTGGATGAAAAAAAAATCAAGTAAGGAGAACTAGCTTCAACGTTGCCAAAGCTTTTATATCATTTACATTGACATATCTAATTCGGGAAAAGTTGGCAGCAGTGTTTTGCATACATATATTCTTGTTCTCGTACAAGTGGGTCCTCTCCGTCCAGTGAGCAGGCCATTCATCGGCCCTATAACGCAAGCTTCTCCGACGCTGGGATTGTTTTCTAGAATGAAGATCGTGTATCGGCCTGCATGCGTTTCGGCTATGTAATGCTAAAGTTTATTCTCAACTAAGCAATCAAATGACATTAAATAATAATAAATAATAATATATGTATATGTGTATATGTATATTCATATATATATATATATATATATATAATATATATACATATAATATATACATAAATATACATACATATATATATATATATATGTTTATGTGTATATGTATATGTTTATATATATATATATATATATGTATATATATATATTTGTATATGTATTTAGGTATAGATATGTGTATATCGACAAACTGAGATCGATATACACATAAATATATCGATAGACAGATATATATTGATAACGGTATATAGCGATACATTTTATCGACGTTTCACCGCCACTCAAAAGTATTTCTGGAATACCACAGAAACATCTGGTAGTTTGTGAAGCAAGACCGCGACAAAAACACATTGAAGATTACTAGCACAACGGCAAACATAGATCTAAGCGATCCTGACGGACAATGCAGCTGTTGATGCTGATCAAAAATATAGCCTACATGAATTCAATATACACTTTACTTTACATTTGCATAAGTAAAGTTTGAAAAGAAACACTTATTTTTTTGTTTGTGATGAATAAATTCAAAGGCAATACATAGATCTAAGCGATCCTGACGGACAATGCAGCTGTTGATGCTGATCAAAAATATAGCCTACATGAATTCAATATACACTTTACTTTAAATTTGCATAAGTAAAGTTTGAAAAGAAACACTTATTTTTTTGTTTGTGATGAATAAATTCAAAGGCAATACATGTTTTTAGGTTGCATGAAGAAAATACTAAAGTATCTGGAAATTCTTTTTTATTGTAATTAAACAAGAAAAATTGCAATTTTCAATTGTCAAATGCGCGGTAATATCAATGAAGGAGGAAACCATTCAAAGAAAGCTCCTTCAATGTATATCCGAACGGTTGCGATGTTCAGGCGTAACATAAGTCCCAGTTTTAGATCTTTAATTTTTACAGCCGATACTCATAGAGTAGAGCAAACTTGTTTCCAATCAATATGTTAACTGATTGTGTTGACATTTGCATTTTTATGATTTACATTCAATTGTGATGATATTCATTCTAATAATAGATGATATACCACATGGATCTATACTGCTTTGGTATTGTCTATTTACATTTCTTCATTTCACGCACATTCACACTGCATATAATTACTGGCGATAAAAACCCAAGTAATGCATTAATGCACAAATAGAATTTTATAATCAATTGAGGGCTTTTAGTTAAAATATTTCTTAATAGGTGTACATATTTAACCAACTCTATAAGAAAAATATTAGAGTTTTCAATCCCAACAAACCTTATTTATTTATTTCGATTTTTTCGAAGTACTGACAATACTGTAGAGTTACATCATTAATCTTTGTATTCGGCTTTCAAACCTAATTTTGTGAACAATGATGAAACAAGCCGCTCACACATTAATTCTGGTTTTAACGCTTCATTATTTAATTGTATTTGTTTTACCATACACACTAATAAACCATAAGCATCATTACCAGTCGAGATAGAAAATTAGCGGTATGATAAAAGGCATAAACTCAGCTTCTGCTCTACCTCTACCTCCCGCAGCGAATGGAAGATATTTTTTTGTTTGTAATAATTGCTTATAAACATACACATACTATAACTAGCACAAATGTGTTTTGTGGTTGTTATTGGGGACCACCAACCGTAGCCGCATTTCGTGCGAGTATTTGACTAAAAGAATTTAGTTTTGAATTCACCCCGAAATAATAAGAAATATACAAATATTAGACACATATCGGATGCTACAATAAGGATATATTCATCATGGTAATCAAATATTTATATAGCCGGTGATGATTCTTTCAACGAATTGCAGTATTGCAGTATTAATAACAAGAAATTAAATATTGCTTTGTCACTATCGAAACATACATTACATTTCCATTGATTTTATAGTAGCAACATCTGGATTAGTTTGGTATGAATGTGGTTATGAAATCTATTGACTTTATTTTAATACTTTTCAATTAATTTCATTTCAATTAAAACCGCTTTTAAAACGTTTTGCCCTTTTCTGCCTGAATTAGGATTTAGATAACGAGAGGCTATCTTCGGCTTTGCGAAGCTTGAGTACGTACTTGTGGGACAGATATATGAAAAATCAAGAAAGGAAGGCTAATTTCGGGTAACCGAGGCTTACATACCCTTGCAGATTCGGTTGACATTCGGTCAGCATACGTGGAGGCTTCTAAGACTGACACGATCCAAATTTGGTTTAATTCTGATAAGAAAACAAAACAAAAAAATCCGGTATATAGAGTTCATTCCGAATCGGTCAGTTATATGGGAGCTATGTGAAATAGTGATCCGATCTGGATCAACTTTGGTCAGTCGACGTAGGGCTTCTAAAACTGACATTACTAAACCTTTGTTCAATTTGCATGAAAAATAATTTTGCTGCACTAAGAGTTCATTCCGAATGGGTCGGTTATAAGGGAGCTATGTGGTATAGTGATCTGTTCTGAATGAAACTTGGCCAGCAAACGTGGACCATTTAAAAAAATTTGGTTAAATTCGGATGAAAAACAAATCAAAGTGGTGTATACTAAGAGTTCATTCCAAATCGGACTTTTATATAGGGGGGCTATGTGATATAGTGGTCCGATCTTCACGAGTTTTACATATGAGCAGCAGGAAGAAGCCTAAGAATCAGAAATACAGACGGAAAGACACAAATAGCGTGACAAAACTATATTTACACTGCAATGGTATAAAAATCGAAACTACCGATGTTTGGGCATCCATGGCAGCCCTGCAGTATCAATAGTTTTCGATAACGAAAATACTCTGCAAATTATGTGTTTATATATATACAAACCGAGTTTTAACTTAATGCGTTAAAATTTGTGGAAGATATAAAGTTTGCGGTTTGTGGGGCAGGAGTGAGCACGGCAAAATTTTTAAACAAACTTGACCTGACGCTCCACAAGGGGAGTCTACACACCAAATTGGGTGTCCCTAGCTCTTACAGTGTCCGAGATCTAGATGTTCATACGGACGGACGGAGAGTACGAGTATAAAAAAAATTGCTTTCATACTTTTGAGCTTGTCGAATATTGAATAAATGCTGCGTACTAGTATCTTATAGTCGGAATATCGACTATAGCGTTGTAGCTTGTTTTTTTTTGGGGTGGGGTGTTTTCATACAAAATGTTTTTTTTTTACCATTTTGTGTACAATTATTATCCGATCCGATAACAAAACTCGGCAAATCGGTAGATTATGTGCGTAGATTATGTGCTTATACATATACAAACCGAGTTTCAACTAAGTGCGTTAAAATTTGTGGAAGATATAAGGTTTAAAAACAAACAGTCGGACATGGCTAGATCGACTCGGCTGTTGATGTTGATCAAGAATATATATACTTTATGGGGTCTTAGACGCTTATTTCTGCCTGTTACAAACATTTGCGTGAATACAATATACTCGTTTACTCTGATAGAGTACGAGTATAAAAAAAGAGCTTTGCATTGCATCAAATGTTTGTGTGAAAAAGGGAATCAAGTGCTATAAATCATTTGAAATGTTGACAAGTGGTAGAAACTCTTCCAAGACGGCCGAAAAGATGCCAAATACGAGCCTCGCTCGGGACGCCCCAGCACATCAAACACATAAGATATAGTCGAAACTGTGCAAAAAATAATTCTTTGGCATATGTTGGCATATCAGTCGGTTATGTCATGCTATTTGTATACACTTGCAGAGGGTATTATAATTTTGTCAAGATATTTTTAACGCATAGAAGGAAGCATCTCCGACCCCATAAAATATATATATTCTTGCTCAGCATGACAATCCGAGTCGATATAGCCATGTCCGTTTGTCGGTGGTCCGTCTGTCTGTCTGTCTATCCGTCTGTTTCTATGAGAACTCGTTTAAAAGATATTAAAATTTTCACCATATTCTTATTTCTGCTGTAAGCTGCTCATATGTCACAAATGCTGACCGAATTTCAAACGAATCTTCAAGGGTATGTGGGCTTCTAAAGCTGATATTTACCAAATATGCTTCAAGTTGGATAAAAAACTACATTTTCCTGTACTAAGAATACATTCTGAATCGGTTGGTTATAGGGGAGCTATATTATATAGTGATCCGATACGGATGTTTTGGGCATGAGACGTGTGCCAGCGAAGTATTTTCCGAAACTTCTGAATTTTAATGAGAAGATCAGTCGCATGAGCATCAATCAGCAGCTCTTGAATGACGTTAGTGATGATCCTGATTTAATTGGAGGGCCATAACCGGCAGCGAATCATTGGTATATGTTTGTGACGTCTAAACAAAGGCCCATAGAAAATTTGATGCAAATTCTTTGCTCCATTTTTTATTATAATAGAACATCGCGAACACAAAAAAATATGGCTAACCGTTTAATCTGTCAAAAACAAACTAAGTAAACATGCTATGTATTTTAAACTGTGAACATATGTTCGGGAAATGTGGACCAACACAACAAAAACAACAACAAATCGATAAGCGAATGTATCGCCTAACTTTTTGAACACACCTCGTATATTTATTGCGGCTAGGGGAAGATCAAGTGCTATATATCGATTTCGAAAAATGGTCGTGGACAGCCGCCTCAACGAATAACCTATTACTGTCTGCAGTATCTCTTTACAGCATACATAGCCCTTTATAATATACTAACTAACCCGGCGTACGTCATTACGCCTCCTCCTGTTGATCTATGTTGGTTGTTGTGCTAGTGACCTTCAATACGTTTTTGCTGCTACCTTGCTTCACAAGATAACAGATGTTTCTGTGGTACTCTAGATATAATTTCGAGTGGCAGTGGAATGTCGATAAAATGTTTCGATATACACCGATATATATTCGTCTATCGATATCTTAATGAAGATAGAAAGATATCTAAATACATAAATCGATAGCTCAGCATGTCGATATGCGTATACCGATAGCCAAATATGTCGATATACATATATCGATAACTCACCATATAAATATGCATATGTCGATAACCAAATATTTCAAATATTTTTCAATTGCTCGACCTTTGATGACAATCGTGGCGATGCCACGCCCACTTTTCCAAAATGATATATAGCTCTGGTCCGTATTGGTATACAGTAAATATTTCATTGGAATCGGTCGAATAGGTACAAAGATATGACGAGTTTTTATTATCGCCTATATGAGGGGGCGGAGCCACGCAAACTTTTTTAAAAAGGATTTATAGCCCTTGACCTTCCCCTGGTCCATATAAGTATACAGTAAAAATTGCATACCGATCGGTTTGTTAGCTTAAGCGCCTATAAAGACAGACAGACATACATTCATTGTACTCGTACTTTAGTAGAGAAAACGAGTATATTATATTCGTGCAAATGTATGTAAAGTATATATAGATCTCGGAGACTCTTAAAGCTAGAGTCACCAAATTTGGTATGTAGACTAACCTCGTGAAGCGTTAGATCATTTTTGTTTTTCAAATTTTGCCAAGCCCCCGCAAATCGATAAAGTCCTTATATCTCCCACAATTTTTGACAGATTTAGTTAAAACTCGGTTTTTTATTTATTTATATATATTCTCTTTGTTTTCAAGATGGATAGATATCCAACGGCAAATGTACTCAGAAAATCCAAATCGCTCTAAAACCTCCTGGGCTTATCTTGATGAAACTCTTGCCTTGTTCGATTTCCAGTCCCAGAAAATATGAAGCACCTTTGGAAATGATTGTGAGCTCCTTTTTAAACTCGTTGATCAAAACATTCAAGTCCTGGGGGTCTGTTGCAGCAACCATCCACTACATGACATCATCTCTCGAATGACCATGACTTTAGTCATGGTTCTGCTTCACTGACTGTAAATCCAAGCTGTACCAGAAAAGCTCCAAAACGATTATTTCAGCACCTTAGTGCTTGTTTTATTCCGTACAGACTCGCTTTTCGAATCCTTCTGGATTCATGTAAATGGTTTCGTCTAACTCACTTATACTTTTGAGTCGAATATTGAATAAATTCCGAGTACGAGTATCTTACAGTCGGAATATCTACTATACCATTCTTACTAGTTATATATATATCATAGATGTATCTGTGTGTGAATCTCAGCTGATATTCACAAGTGCAGAGCAAGGCACCTTTTCAAAGTGGATCTTAACATCTATAAGCCATTAACTGAAACTAAACTTTGATTTACAATGGTGTATTAGCTTACAGAAATTTTTAAACATAATAAAAATGCTTTTTGCAGAAAAACGACGCCATAATGAGAATATCGTACAAAATATCGATCATCAATAACTTATTATATATCCATATTTTGTATACAGCTGATGTTAATTTATAGTTACACTACACTTCCCTTGTTAATTTAAAATTAATTCTGATTATATATGTGATGCAAATTAAATGAAAAGTTGATCTTAAAAATTATAAATCAAGAATTGAATCCCATTTGCTTGCAGTGGATTTGAAGGCCGGGCTTCGGCAGCGGCTTGGTCATCACATCGGCGACTGTCTTCTCTGTCGTGATCTGTTGAACTTCTAACATTCCCTCTTATATCTTCTCTGATAAAGATATGCTTGTTCGTAATGTGCTTTGTGCGACGATGAAACTCAGGATTCTGGAATGAACATATAGGAGCATAACTTTTCCGTTTTTCTTCAAAATTAAACCAAACTAGGTTTTTATTCTTTTGAGGAGGCCTAAAGTCCTCTGGCCTGATCTGATCAAAATAGGACAGCTATATCATAAAGCTACCATAAAACGGATTGTTCCTGAACGAACACATAACTTTTCTGTTTTTCATCCAAATCAAACCAAATCCGGTTTGTATCCACCGTATACTTACAATGTGAATGGTATATAAGCTTCGGCAAGTCGAAGCTAACCTTCCTTTCTTGTTATACTCGTACTCTAGTAGAGTAAACGAGTATACTGTATTCGTGCAAATGTATGTAACAGGCAAAAAGAATCGTCTCCGACCCCATAAATATATTCCATAATATAATTCATAAGCTATTTTTGATCAGCATCAACAGCCGAATCGATCTAGCCATGTCCGTCTGTCCGTCCGTATGAACACCTACATCTCGGAGACTATAAGAGCTAGAGTTACCAAGTTTGTAGGGCGTCAGATCAAGTTTGTTTTTAAATCTTACCCCGCCTCCGACCCCCGCAAAACGATAAAAACGTTATCCACAAAAACAACTATATCTCGTAGACAATAAGAGCTAGGGTCACAAAATTTGGTACGTCAGAATATGTTTCTTCAAAATTTTACCACGCCCCCTCCCGCACAAATCTTAAAGCATTTAGTTGAATGTTTTACCGATAATAATCTACCGATTTGCCCAATTTCGTTAAGATCGGATAATAATTGTAGACAAAAACGTAAGAAAACACTTTGTATGAGAGCACCCACCCAAAAAAAAAATAAAATAAATAAAGAGTACGAGTAACTTATAGTCAGAATATTGACTTGTTTTATTTTTAGCTTAGTGGTGGTACATTGGAACAACTTTGTTAGCCAAACGACTTATTTGGTTGCTTCGTTGGCTGCCACAAGCTCTGCTCCGGTTGTTAATATGGCTACCATTGTTTGGCACTGACTCATCCGAATGATTACACCTCCAAAATATTTAACTATAACGCCTGAGGCAGATCTGGCAGTCTTTGAACAGCCCGAAAAATCAGCATCGCAGTAACATTCAAGAATACCTTTGGCCTGATTGTAAACAAAACCGGTGCTTATTTTTTCAGCGACATATCTAAGTATTCTCTTCAGCTGTACAATATTCTTTTGGGTTGAATTTCGAAGATAGATAGATATCCAGCGGCAAATGCACTCAGAAAGTTCAAATCGCTCTAAAACCTCCTGGGCTAATCTTAATGAAACTCTTGCCTTTTGGAAATAATCGTGAACTCATTTTAAACTCGTTGATCAAAACATTCAAATCCTGGAGGTCTGTTGCAGCAACCATCCACGTACATAGATTACTAGAATAATCTTCTCGACTTCCTCCCTCGAATGTATAGTCATGGATCTGCTTCACTGACTGTAAATCCAAGATGTACCAGAAAAGCTCCAACACGATTATTTCAGTTCTTGTTTTATTCTGTACAGACTCGCATTTCGAATCCTTCTGGATTCATGTAAATGGTTTCGTCTAACTCACCACAACAAAAATGCGGTCGAAACATCGATTTGAGAGAGTTGCATTCTTTCGTTTGTTGCGATGCTCAAAACTGATCGAATCGTACCAATTTCTGCAACTAGGCTTGATGTCTAATTGTAATCTATATCAGGTCTCTGTGCAAATCCTTTTATAACAAGTCTAGCCTTCAGGATTCTCCTTTCTGCGAAATACCTAGGGGTATTTTTTACAGGGCGAAGTCTTTTTACTCGGTGGCAAAGATACAAGCTTCCATGTTTTGTTTTCTTGTAATGACTATAATTCGCTTCTCATTGCTTTTTTCATGTTTCTCCTTGCTGTTGACGGCTTCTTGAAATGTCTTTGGTTCAATTTCGGTGATGAATCCCTGTGCTTTCTTAGCTTCGGTCTATCTCTCAAATTGTTTGAAGTATTTACATTTTCTTCCTCGAACTCGTAGCCGTCCGCGCTATCGCTTCCTTTAAATAATGCTTTATTTCCGACAATGACCATGTCTTTTTATACTATACTCTTCCTCTTGTTTTTTCTGTTGGCATATTTTCACCTATGTGATCCTCTTCTTCTTGTTTATCTTTTGGCATATTTTTGAGTAACAATCTGATCTTTTGTTCACTTTTGCCAATCTTTTCAACATATGTAACATCTCTAGGCAACACATCTTGTTTTCTTCACCAACTAAATAACATTTAACTGTTTGTCCATCTTCTTACGCTTCTCAGCTGGAAATGTTTAACTCTAAGTGCTGGTTCTATTGACATCCCAGTTCTGTTTAGTGTGTATTTGGCAGTGCCAACTAATTCCACCCATATGGCATCTGGGAACTGGATCTCTGGGTTTGAGTATTTGAATGTTATTGCAATGAGTAAGCATTACTTTTGCCTCTGATTTCTGCCTTACTATGTACCGAAACTTGGTGTAGCTATCCTTGAAACGAACGAGAAAAGGTCAGCAAATATCCATAGTAACAAGCTCTGCAGGTCTTGATGTATTCTCTCTGATACCAAATGGAAGGCGATGACTTTTTCCATATATACATGGCACACAGACGCTGTTGCTGGGCTTAGCTTTGATGCCCATAACTCTGTCAAGCATCTCATTGACGTGTCTTTCGTCCTGATGTCCCCATCTTGCGTGGTAAGGTGATTAATTAAAAGTAAGGTAAGGTAATTAAAAAATCGGCTTCCCCTGATACACCTCAAACGACGTAAAAATGAATTTAGCTATGCAAATGCAAGCACTTAGAAGAAGACGCCCATTTTTTCCAATATTCCAAATACGATAACTACAAAAAACACCATTTAAAATTATAAAACTGCCAAATAAATGATTTTTATGTTAAATTGTGCACGGATGATTAATAGATATATTCATAGGTTCTTAACATCCGTAAAGCTATTTTCGTGTGTGGACAAAATTACAAACGCACGTTACAAAATACTAGATTTTAAAAAGTATTTAAAATAAAAGTTAAAACTTACAAATATTTTTCCGTTTTTTTGTCATCTTAGATATGGGGGATCTATGTGTTCATACGAAAGGACTGACAGACATTTCTATACTTTATGATGTCTTAGACTCTCTCTTCTGCCTGTTACATACACTCAGAACCGAAACTGTAGCGCCACGATGTTTCTGTTCTGGTACGGTTTCTTCGGTTCCAAGAATATCAGTTCTCGGGTCCTGGTTCTGAAAAAAAGTATTCCTTGCGGCTCCGGTTGTGTCTGCTGACTAAATTTTGATCGGACTGCTATATATGAGCCTTTAGAGAGTACAAATGCTTGTTATTTGTAAAAATTTTATAAAATTTGGAAATAGTTTCTAGAGTCTCCTTGGGGTTACGCTACATTTTATCTAGACCGGGCTACTATTCCATATAGCGATTTGCTTGTTACGTGGTAGTTACTAGTCGAGCAAGCTCGGTGTCGCCCCTACTAGTAAAAATCGAGAGAATTAATATCCATATTATAGCTATTTAAATTAAAGTTTTTTTTTGTATTAATATTCGACAACTAATTAACAAAAACAACAAAAAAAAAGACTGTTGTTCCATATAAAAAAAACCCAGTCCCACATAGTTCCTAGCATGATTATATGATCACAGGCCATTATTCGGAGTCCTGAGACAGAATTGGAAAAAGAAATTTCACTTTCATAATAATGGAGCATTTTTAAAATAAGTAAGCCACATTTTATTAAAAAAACTAAGAAAAAATTAATTCGGGCACATTCAGGTTAATGCTGGAACATATAACACGTCTCTCATTTCAAAGTTTACGTTCTTTACTTCGAACTTTATTGTGCCGATGCCCCTTAACTGCATACTTGTCAGCTGCTAACATTGGTCTTGATTTTTTCCCAGCTAATTTTTGAAATGCACTCTCATCAAAACGCATGTGCGAGGTCCCTCCACTACCAACACACCATGATTTTTACTCTTGGTTAGCGCTACTGCAGTACAATAGAGTTTTATCCATGCTGTGGAAGAGGTTATGCACGATTTTATGCGCAGCAACTGTGTCGGCTTCACGTTCAATATTATGGACGCCAAAGCCTTTTGATCATACGAATCTCACTGATTTGCCCTTTGCCAAATCCCACAACTCTGATGTAACTAGTATGCAGTACGAAGTACGAGTATAAAACGAGATAACAGCAACGTGCAAATGTCAATTTTACGAGTTATAATATTTATAATAAGACTCTTAACTAAAGCAAAATGTCCTACTAGAGCTATACGATAAATTGGTCCGATTAAACTTGGTAACGACAGAAAATATGTATTCCCTTGGAGAAGAAGGTTTTATAATTTTGTCACAATATTAGTAACGAACCATCCCTGACACCAATATATATATGCTTGGTTAACATAACAAGCCAAGACGACATGGCTATACCATGTCTGTTTGTTTGTATGCGAACTATTCTCTCAGTTTTAAAGCTATCGCTCTGAAGTGTTCATCATATTCTTCTCTCTGCTGTAAGCTGCTAACATACAAAATGTCAGTTTTAGAAATCTTCGGAACTGCTGACCAAATTTTATCCTAAACAGACCTCTATATCGTGTAATGCAAATCTCAATAAAATAGCATAGCAGTTCTTAAGATTAACGAATTCGTTTACAATACAATCACAGACCAAAACAGATATTTACGTGCTTATGATATATGTAGGTATGTATGTTTGTATGTATATTTGTATGAATGCACCAAATGCGTTTTAGAAACCTTCACGCCCGCTGACCAAATTTGATCAGCATCGGGTTACTAAGCTATCTTTCCTCTTAAAGTACACATATCTAAGGGTATGTTTTAATATATATGGGACTGGGACCCCACATGTGGAAAAACACTGTAAAATTTTATTAAAAAAAGTTTAAAATCTGCTATATTTTTACTCGTACTGGAAGACTTAACGAGTACATTGTGTTCGGCTAGATGTAAATAACAAGCAATCAGAAGCATTTCCGACTCTATAAAGTATTCAGTATATTCTTGACTAAGAAGGTTTTTGAAAACTTCTTACTGGAAGTGGGTCAAAAGCGAAATTACTATGTACACACTTACACAAATGCACACATGCCTACAAAAGATCTCTAAGAAGGCAATTTATTCTTTTTCTCTAAGTTACTATAATGGTGGGGAAGTAAGAAAAATTAATATGATGGTTAATATAGAAATACATGCTAGCAATGTGTGTTTTTCATGAGCCTCAAATTCAACGTGTTTTTACGTCGCTGATCTGTGTAATGCTCTTTGTCCTTACTGACCTATCAATGAACAGGTCAAGAGGAAATAGGTAGGGTGCTGAAACTTTAATACCATGTACCTATAATGATGTAAGCGCACACTAAGAAGGCTTTTTGAAAATTTCTAACCGGAAGTGGGTCAAAGTTGACATATCGGAATTTCTATGTAAATGCACAAATGCAGCAGCAGCCGCCAATCGAAACAGACGCCACCACATATTTACAGCAAATCCCAGCAGTACACCGAACAAGTGCAGACCCACCGAATTCACTACTTACTGGTAACCAACCACCAGTATTTGCCAGCCAGGCAACTGGCAATGCTTTTCAGTGGCGCATTTAACATATATCATAAGACGGTGACTATCTAGCTAGTAGTCCCGTGCTGCCTAGAAGCTAGTAGTTCCGTACTACTTATCAGGCTACCTAACTGCCGAACTATCTAAAAACAAAACAAATAATGCAAAAATTAAACAGCAACGACAGTTAAGTGCTCTGTACCTTATAAACCTCTATAAAATGTAGAAAACCGCTCCTGATCAACTTCGGACAAATTTGAATTTTGGCCTTCTAAAAAATGGATACAAGCAAAATTTCGTTCGATTTGGATGAAAAACAAACGTTTTGTGTTCATTCCGAAGAAATAGGTTATATGGGTTGTATATGAGTTGTGCGATCTGAATAAAATTTGGTCAACAGACGTGGGAGCTCTTTAAAACTGAATACAAACCAAATTTTGTACGATTTTGTTTGAAAAACGAACATTTTGTATTCATTCCCAAAAAACTTGCTGTGGGATATACATAGTTGGTTAGTTGACGTAGATGCCTCTGGGACACATTAACCCCAAATTTGGTTCTATTCCAAGGAAAAACAAGAAAGAAGGCTAACTTCGGGTAAGCGAAGTTTACATACCCTTGAAGTTTCGGTTGAAATTCGATCAACTTCTAAGTCTGACATGATCCAAATTTGTTTTAATTAATAAAAAGCAAAAAAAAAAAAAAAATCCCTTATACAAGTATTCATTTCCATTTATTTGAGTTATTTGATAAAGAGACGTTTACTGGCATTTGCTAAATTTGGTTCCATTGGGATAAAAACAACCAATTTGCTGGACTAAGAGTTCATTCTGAATCGGTCGATTATATGGGAGCTACATGATATGGTGGTCAGCTCTGAAAGATTTTGACAAATGAAAAATTTTTGGTGAAAATTTCAATTCGATAACTCTAAAACTGAGAGACTAGTTCCAATAGAAACAGACTGACAAGTGGATATGGCTACATCGACTTGGCTTGTCATGCTGATCAAGAATATATATACCTTATGTGGTTGGAGATGTTTCCTTCTAAAGGTTGTTGTTGTTGTTTTCCAATATTCGTGTTTTTTTGTGTCTAACACGCACAAGCACGAAACTATATTGTTACGTTGTTACGAACACGAACGATTACCAAAGCATAGCAGCCTAAGTAGAACTTCGTGTGTACGTAATTGTGTGTATGCGAAATTTGAATTTCGAGTATCACCTTCGTTTTCGCCACAAACAAATACACAGTTTACATATGCATTCACAGTTTGAGCTGTCTGGAAAGTAATAAAAAGTGAACCCGGGCAACACTGAGTAAGCTGGCTGGTATGAAATAAGTGATACGTATGGGAATTTTGCGTATTTATGTTTATCTGGGGAGGCGAGTCTGCATTTTTGACCTTTCCTGGAGAATGTCACAACCGATTACAAAAAATATATATATACAAGCAATGCAAAATTTATGTATAAAAGTATGTGTATGAAGCATTAATTTATTTTCCAATAGTTTTAAGCTTTTAAAAATCGCTTATGTAATTCTCGAGTAATATCCACAGTAGTGTATATGTGGCGCGGCGCTTTAATTCCATTTAGATTGCACCTCTCATGAGTACAACTAAAAACGGCTAGCGTCTTATGGGGAGAGAACAATATTCTGCCGGATTAATGATTTCAGCTTATCGAGCTTATAAATTTATTTTTACCGAATCACTAAAATACTGTTACAATGGTGTTACGAGTATGGAGCTCAATTGTAGTTGTTAACTGTTATTAAATCGTTTTGGGCTTTCCTTTTCCCCATATATGTAATTATTCTCGATGTCGCTCTAATACCCATGAATGTATATAAAATCGGAAATTTTAATTTAAAATTGAACCATATTTAAATCGGTTTCTCTAGAATTGATCAAATTAGGTACACATATAAAACTACAATTTTATTTACAACATAACTGAAAATAAATTACTTAAATAGTAGTACTGAAATCGATATTTATTTTTCAATCGAATCGAAGATTTACCTACTTATGGATGTATAAGTGTATTTACATAAATATGTTGTGTGTCATATTGAGCCTACTAATCTTAGAGCAAGAGGAACTACGTAAATATGAATCATTTAATAAATAATACTATACACGAGGTCTGAAACTTAAACATAATTATTTATATTGTACGCATACCAGACTCTATTCTATTTTGGATTTCGGGAGACCTATATGTCTGTGATGGTGGGTTTAAACTTGTAGTTATATTATTGTAATAGCTACTGTGAATATTCGAAATTGGTGATGTCATCATTAACAGTGGATGAGAGAGAGCCAGATCATAAGCTGTGCTGGGAATTCCTGAAGACTGCACACAGATGGGGGTCAATCCTGACAAATTGACATTGACACCTGCTGCATAGTGGAGAAACGGTAGATGTGTGGCAGCAGTTATTGTGTGCAATGGCGGCAGTGGTCGTGGGTCTTCAGCACAGATGGGGCGAATTGCCGACATACTCGGCAGGTTATCAGTTGAGGTTCGCGGAAATGTGGAGATCTCGGAGTAGGTGTTGGCACACTCAACAACATCGATATCACCGCGATCATCGTCATCATCTTCCTCTTCAGAGACCTGTTCCGGTTTATCTGGGGTAATCAGGCTTTCAATGGTAAAGGAACGTTTCGGTCTATAACTATTTGTCGCCTCAAAATCAATATTTATTGAAGAGCGCAGGCTTATATCAGTTTCTCGATCTACGTTAGTTATCGAAGCACTCATAGTTTGATGCGCTGTCACATTAAAGTCATTTGGACAGGGTTGGGCCAATGGTGTTGATACGCGATTTGTTGGTCGGGTGAGAATGGTAGAATCGAGTCTTAAAGTTGCATTGCTTGTGTCCAACGGTGGTAATTGTGCTATACCGTTACCGGAGCGGGTGGTGAAGAAAAATCGATTGAGGTTCGCAAGAGCAGCCAACTCCTCATTTAGCAAGTCTTTATCATTTTTATGTAGTTTAAACCTCTTCCTTCTTCGTAACAAGCTACCGTTCTCGAACATATCAAAGGCTTGCGGGTGGAGAGCCCAGTATGCTCCCTTTCCCGGTCTGTCTGGACGCCGCGGCACCTTAATAAAACAATCGTTGAAACTTAAGTTGTGACGTAGGGAATTTTGCCATCGCTGTGTGTTCTTCCGGTAGTACGGAAATCGGTCAGTTATAAATTTGTATATGTCACTAAGTGGTAACATTTTTTCGGGTGAACTCCAAATTGCCATTGCTGTCAGCGAAATATATGAATAAGGGGGCTTCTGATCGCCATAAGATTCACGCGAGGGCCTTGGCATTATTTATGTAATATGGGCTTTAACTATATCGGCGTCGCATTTAGCACTACATTATGTATTCATTTATTTGCACTGGGTTTACTTTTTTGTCTATTTAGTTAAATTAAATTTCAATGGTATATAATGTATATTTGCATGTTTTTTTTTGTTTTTTGTTTTTTTTTTTTATTTTGTTTGTTTTTAGTTTACTTCACACACATTTTAATTATGCACTTATCTCCATACAAAAATATATATAATTCGCAAAAAAGAGACTGATGATAGCTTTCACTTAATTGTTACCACAAGATAACAGATGAAATTGCCCGCATGAAGTGCATAAGTAAGAATTCATTTTGACAATTTACTAAAAATCTGCACTTGTGTTGTTTACTGTGGTGTAACATGACGATAGCGACGGGAAAATCAGTCCGCGAGCACGACTACTACGCCAGCGTCAATACTGAATGTAAGAGCGTTCTCAGCGAGGTTGTCTGGACTGGGTCTGGCAAATTACCATCCAAAGTTGAATACGTGAGCGGCAGTGGCAGCGAGGTTGAAAAAAAGATAACGATAGAGACGGAGACGGTGCAAAACAAACGACAACAAACGAAGAACACGGCACACAACAAAAATTACTGTTTCAGCAGACTAACAGACGACGTGTCGGTTATTATAGTGCTAAGTGAGCAATGCAATACAACCAACCACAGTGAGCATTGCAATCAAAATATAATCACTCACATCATTGCCCCCGTGCTCTCTCCCAATCACAGCAGTGCAAATGCGAACATGCATCATCCCTCCAAAACGGCGAAACTTCAAAGCAGAGAGCCAAAGTAAAGACTGTGAGATATACAAAACGTACCAAACCAGTCTGACCAGACCTCACCAGGGCAATGAAGACTGTGCTCTTATGGTGGGGATTGTGTGAAGAACGGACATACATAGCAACGACAACAAACTGCTACACACAAAAGAGTAATCGCCTCGACGGATGGCCGGTAGACCAATACGAGAGAGGTGTTGAAAAAGAAAATTACAACCACTTTAGCGATTTACTGATTTTACGTTTTCATAATCTTGTTAGTTAATTTGGCTGACTGAAACCAAGCTTGACTCGACATTCGCTTAGTACAATGTTCGAACCACCACTTCATTGAGAGCACGTGTGTACACGCGTACCTTGTACCACCGACTGGTCGATTTAAAGAAAAGAGAATTACATATTTGCTATTTGTCATCAATTTGTAAGCTAAATCGAGTATACCGTTGAATATTTAATGCATTGGATAATATTATCAATATATATATTAAAATATAAATTTAAGAAAAAAATAAATACATACAATATTCATATGATTTTACTCATAAATTTAAAAAAATAAATACATTCTCATAAATATGATAGTGTAATTGCATTTGTTATTTATTTAAATATTTTGTAATTACTAATTTATTTTATATTTTAATTAGGCTGTCTATAAAGATAACAAGCTGCTCATTATGCATACATACATATATTGAATATATGTGTGTATGTGCTAGTGAACCAAAGCAAAATATGGGCGGCCCTAATAATATAGTGGCAGCGTGCCGCGTCAATTAGAGAACGACTTGGCCAAAGCGCTCTCCGAGAGAGTGACAAACAGTGAGCAAATTTGAGGGGAATGGATATACTAGACAGGAAGAGAGAGAAGCATACAAACACGCCGTTCGGGAATGCGCATAAAGAAGCAGGATAGCATGATGGCGTTCGATACTGTATGATTGTTTGTTGTGTGACTCAAGCATCGGTTTGGATTGGTCATCCACTAAAAATTTATATTTTGGGGCGGAGCAAATATTATTTGAGCTTGAGGTATGTTTTTTCCCTTGTTATTTCAGTAGCACTGCTCAAAATATCCATAGCATTGCATAGAAAATAAAATGCTATAAAAACTGTCATCTAATTGCCTATAACAAAATTACTCGTATTACTTTGTAAGCATGTATAAATCAAATAAACATTTGTTAATAAAAATGCGACTAATGCATTAGAATTACAACATAAATCGAATTTGTATAACAAGAAAGAATGATAGCTTCGGCATTGTCGAAACTTATATTCTATTCACATTCAACTTATATAACGCTTAATTTAACTTAATTCTTTTCTTTCACGAGAATTTAAGTATGAGCTTGTCCTTTAATATGTTTTTATTTTTTGGATAAAAGAAGCTTCTGGTGTCAGCTTTATAGCTCTTTCAACTTCCGAGATACTTGTGTTTACACGGACAGATAGACGAACGTAGCTATTTTAAATCCCTGCCTTGCTGATCAAGAATATATATACTTTATATGGTCCGAAACTCTTTCTTCTGTGCGTTGCAAGCATGACAAAATTAACATAGATTCACGTTTTTCGTGAATGGTATAAAAATATAAACCCATAGACGAAACAATTGTGTTATTATATGATTTCAGTTTTGTGGTGGAAGAAACACCATATATAGCTCTCGACACTTATTGCATTGTTTAGGTATTTTTGCAATAAAATATAAATATGCTTGACCAGCTTGAAAATCCGAGTCTATATAGCCATGTTCGTCTGTCCATCGATTTCTATGCGAACTAGTCTCTCAGTTTTAAAGCTATCGGGTTAAACTATTGCCATGGGCTTCTTTCTGCGGTTAGCTGCTTATATGTAACAATTTTCAAGATCAGTTATCCGATCTGGTATCTAGTACGTGTCAGTTTTAGAAGCCTGCACGTAGGCTAACCAAATTTTAATCCGGTTCCGACAACTATGTCATATAGCTCCCATATAACATACCGAATCCCAATTAACACTCTTCTGTTTTTTTGTGGAAATTGAAATTCGGTATTTATCTTAATTAATTCGCACATATCTTGTTTATACTCTTTCAGAATAAGTACATAGTATGAACAATATCTTTATGCCATTCACAAAAAATGTGAATGTATATTAATTTTGTCATAAAGCTTTCAAAGTACAGAAGGAAGTGTGTCCGACCATATCAAGTATATATGTTCTTGATCGACATGTCTGTCCGCCTGTCCGCCTGTGTGTGTGTTTCAACCTCGAGATCTCAGAAGTCTTAAAAGCTACAGAGCTGGATTATTTGTTTGTCTGCACGCTGGCTAAGTCCAGATTCATTCAGATCGGAGAACTATATCAGATAGCTACCATATAATCGATTGCTCCAGAATGAACACAATAAATTCGTATTGTATCACTTGTAATCACTGTCGCCCCACGCCCGCCGACCAGATTTGATCTAGATCGCCTATTCACAATGTCGATGGTATATAAGCTTCGGCAAGCCGAAGCTAGACTCCTTATTGGGAAATTCGCTTGAATGCATTTTGAAAGTAAAGGTATGTATGCTTCAGGCACCCGAAGCTAGTCTCTCTTGTTCTATTGTCGACTATTAACAGTCAATCAAATAGTTTGAATAGCCTAGAAACTAAATAAGATAATTTATGAGAAAGAAAACAAAGTGATAACAAGATATTATACTATAAGACTTTGCATAAACTCCAATTCCTATAGAACTAACAGCACTTTATATAGGTTTTTTCTATAGAGATTTTATTGCGGAAATATTAAAATTCAAATTGTTATTAAATATGAAATAAATATATGTTTTACAAGGCGTTACAGGGGATCGCTTTTAAAGTATAGAAAATAGTTTCGCTTAGGATATATTATTTCTCTACTTCTCTCTCCACTTCTTACTGCTCACCCAATTGTGTCTCTTCTCGTCCTTTTATTGAAGCCTGCCCCTTCACAACACCCTGTTTCTGTTTTCTTCCTCTTTCATCTTCCTCCTTTTTTTCTCGCCTTCTTCTGTGTACCTTCTCTCCCTGCTAGTAAAGCTGAGAACGCGATCGCCACGCATTCTTCCTTATAGCTATTATAGCTTATAGCTCTGTTATTTTTATACCCTTGCAGAGAGTATTATAATTTTGTCACGATATTTGTAACACATAGAAAGATCAGCATGACAAGCCATAAACTTCTTTCCACAGTAAACTGCGGAATAGTATATCATATAGCTCCCATATACCCGAACGATATGGAATGAACTCTTAGTAAGCAGAATTTTTTTTTTTGTTTTTTTTTATCCGAATTTAACCAAATTTGGAACGTGTCAGTCTTAGAAGCCTCCACGTATGCTGACCGAATTTCGACAGAATCTGGCAAGGGTATGTAAGTTTCGGATACCTTAAGTAAACCTTCCTTTTTTGCTTGAATAAGCATTTGAACAGTTCCTTGAATTTGTTGACTTTTGATTGATTATGATAAAAAACAGAGAGGGAGGTCTGCTTTGCCGAAGCTTTTATACCATTCACATTGGAAGTATATAACAATATGCTTATAATTTGGTTTTAAAATTCATGAGAGTCAATTTCACCATTATGTATAAATATAACATTAAGCATGGTTCTACGGTTTTCTAAGGATGGAAGGTTGATTAAAAGAAGTCGACTTGAATATGAAGACAGGTGGCTAACAGTAAAAATTTCTTTTGAACAGACCAAATGCGGTCCTGTTGATTCCTGTGTTGTGGACAAGATGCGTACTCCAAAATAGGTCGAACCAGTTGCATCCCTTCGACCATCGCTTAATGAAACCCAGAACATCCACAGCCTTATTAAAGGTAATTCAAATGATTAAATCGAATTTCAATTTAGGGTCAAAAAGAACATCCAAGTCGTCAACAGTGTCGATCCGATCAAAGGGCCGCCTATAGTTAATAAGGTACGATGAATGAAGCGGTATGCTACGACAGAACGACATGACTTTGGGTTCAGAACAGTTAAAATTTAGTTAGTTGATCTGACACTACGATTAAAATGCATCAAGATTATCTTGAAAAGCAAATCTAAAGGAAAAGCAAAGCTTGACATCGGCAGCGTACTTTAGTACATACAAGAGAATGACAATGAAATAAGACAGTACCTGAGCAGGGGTTGATAAATAAGGTGAAGAGAAGGGGATGTAACTCTAAGGGCCTTAGAAAAATACTTTTTAAGAAGAACTTTCTGAGTTCTGAAATTTAGGTAATCATAAGATGGGAAGAAAGAATGATAGCCAAGAAGATCCAAATGCTTTGCTGAAGTCAGTGAAAATGAAATCAGCTTGCTTTAGTCTTGTTTGACAAAAAAGAAAGTTATAGTAAATTAGTGCATGCTGAGAAGATGAAATATAACTGTGAAGTTTTTTTTCAAAAAGCTTAGGAATACCGAAACGTTTTGATATATCCCTATGGTTGTGGGCATCTGTCATGCTTCCCTTTTAAAGAGAGGAATGATAATCGACTAATTCCAAAACGAAGGGAAAGAAGAAGAATTTAAAGGTAGATAAAAAAGTCCATATCCGCTTGCATAACATATTTGGGCAGAATTTGAGAATACATCCCGCAACACCATCAGGGCCAGGGAAGAATTTTGGCTTAAGTGGCTTAAGTTCATTGAGCAACAAGGTTTCAGTAATTAGAGGAGGTGGGATGTTATTAGACACGTGTAAGTTGTAAGGACAATACTTAACGGAGGAATAAGTTGTTTGAAAAAACTTTGTAAACAAATCGTCAATGATCTGTGTGTTCTTTAGTGTTTATATGAGATAGAGAAGAGGGAAGGACAGATGATGCAGCGATGGAAATATAATTTAGCGCAGTGTACCTTGAAAGGCTTATTTAGGCTTATTTAGCCTAACTGGACTTAATATTAAAATGGAATGAAGAACTTTATAAAAGAAATATACCCCACTGTCCATACCTGCACAAGTGTACAAATGTGATCAGTCGACTTGAAGGGTGACTCGTTAAGGCAAACGTCTTTTTAAATTATTAACTGTAGCCCAAAAGTTATAAGATTCTGGTACTCCAGGAATACAAATATCCATAGTAACTTGTAATGAAGAATTGTACTGGTCTTCAGGAAGCAAAACCGGACCGACTCTTGAGATAACTATAAATTAACGGTCAGAAACATATATCAAATCCAATTGGCGATTCAATGAGTTTGCTACAAAATTAACTTGAGATAACTCAATTCATGAAGGCCGTCAATAAATTCGTGTTGTCTTAAAGGTATCGAACTCGCGGAGTCGATCGCACAGAACAACGAGATATCACTGATGTTGAAATCACGAAAAGCAACCAATTGATCTCTGCCAGAAAGCATTGACGCCACCACTGGATAGCATTAAGATGGTATACATAAAGAAAGGTATCGGAACTTGCAGGAAAGTAAGACACAGTGGTAAAGAAAAAAATATGATAAGTTGTCCAATCTGAATAAAATATTGTCTGTTCTTTTGAATAAGAAGCCACCTTACATGGATTTAAAAAGAAAATTTCGATTAAAATGAAATACAAAAATTTTGTTTCGAATTGGTTCGATGGTTGCCAGATGATATTTTATTTATTTAAATATTGCTTTTTATAATAGCGATATAGCGATAGTAGAATGAAATACTTTTAATTTATAGCGCTAGTGACAACGTGCTATCAAGTATACATAAAAGTGGTAACAAAAAACAAGATGGAAGGCTACCTTCGGCTTGTCGAAGCATATATACCATTCCCTTTGTAAATATATAACCGATCTAGATCACAAATGGTCAGCGATTTTGTTTTGATTTCAATGAAAAACAAAAAAAATGTATTTTCCTAAGTGTTCATTCAGGAACAATCGGTTATATATGAGCTATATGAAATATTTGTCCGATCTGGGGGAAAGTCGAATTTAACCACTAGGTAAAAATTCGGCTCTTAGCTTTTAAGACTTCGGAGATCTTTGTGTTGAAACAGAAGCACGGGCGGGTAGACAGACATCGTTATATCGATTTCCCTTGTCATGCTGATCAAAAATATATATACTGCAAGCTGCCTGACAAAATTAATATACCATTTTGGGAATTGTATAACAAACATTTTTATTAACTACTAATTCCTAATACTAACATATTTACTACATTATTGATTACTTACATTAAAACAAAAGGGAGCTTAGGATTGTAAGTGTGCTTTTAACTTGCTTCTGAAGTGCGTTTCACTCTTGATTAACTTTTAATAGTGTGCTGTAGCTCATTCCACTGCCGAACAGCATATATGAAGAAATGTCTTTCAGAACTAGCTAATTTACATCTAGTAATACTAAATTATTTGTTCTCCTCGAGAAGCTAAAAGAGATTTCCTTTTGTAGGTAATTTTGCTCTATCTGAATAAAATTTGGCATCCTAAAATGAACACATTCCAAATTTGGTTCTATTTTAATAAAAATAAAAATCTATTCATTCAAAAAAGAATCGATTATATGGGGGCTGTATGATATTGTTGCCTCTATTACACATAAACTCCAAATTTGTTTCAATTTCAATGAAAAACAAAAAACCTATAATATAGAAACACAAAAGTAGGCGGTGGGTTTGTACGGGGCCACCTTAAGTAGCAATTATAGAACTACGAGTTTAAACCCACCATCTCAGACATATAGGTCTCCCGAAATTCAAAATAGAATAGAGTCTGGTATGCGTACAATATAAATAATTATGGTTAAGTTTTGGACCTCGTATATACTATTATTTATTAAATGATTCATATTTACGTAGTTCCTCTTGCTCTTGATTAGTAGGCTCAATATGACACACTACATATTTATGTAAATACACTTATACCACACATAAATACTTCGACTTCGGTTTAAATATAAACATCGATTTCAGTACTACTATATAAATTATTTATTTATTTTCAGTTATAAATGTTGTAAATAAAATTGTAGTTTTACATCCGTACCTAATTTTATTAACTCTAGAGAAACCATAAGTTAATTTTAAATTAAAATGTCCTATTTTATATACATATATGGGCATTAAAGCGACATCGATAATAATTACATATATTGTGCTCCGTTCTCGTAACACCATTGTAACAGTATTTTTGTGATTAGGTGCAAATAAATTTATACAGGCCTGTTTCCGTTTCCACTGCGAAAAGTAAAAGTAAATCGAATTGGAATTCCACGTCCACTTCGAGAAGTTTGGGTTTTTCGAACTTATGCCCGATTCGTGCTGTGACGCCAGTGGACAGAACGAGACAGAACGATGAACATCAACAAATTCAAGTGGATGCAATCCACGCCCTTTGTTTTTTCTCTATGCGCTCTTGAAATGTATTATATTTTTGTAAAAAATATTCTTAAATAAAGTTACTCGTGAGATATATCAATTAACACTTAAAACTCTTCCCAATGAATTAGAAATTGACATAAAAAAATATGTGTGGTCAAAGTACACGCAATAACGAGAAAATAGTGAATTACTTTGGATTCCGCAAGCTACAAGGCCTAAACCTTTGAAACCGCATATTTCAATCGGATTCTGACATGGCGAACAAACATCAAGAAGAAAGCCCGCATGTTCAAGTGGAAGTGGAAACGTGAACAGACCTAATAAAATCGATGAAATGTAATCTTTAATCCGGCAGAATGAACCAACTGGTAAGCTCTCTAGCTTTTAAGTCTTCTGAGTTCTTGGGGTTGAAACAGACGGACATTTGGGCATCGCTAGATCGATTCCCCATGTATTGCTGATCAAAAATATATACACATTATATAAGGTGCGCGAAAGAAGTAAATGGGACACTGCGTTCTAAGGAATAACAACTTAACCCTTTAATATATTTTCAAAAAACAAATTATTATATAAACTTAATAATATTATGAATAGACTTTAACATATTTAAATAAAAAAAATTGGGAAAATTAGAAAAAAATTAAGACAAAATATTCTGAAGCGAAATAAGTAACTGGGACAAATTCATTATTTGTATGTCAAAACTTAAAAAAAGAAAAACAAAAATTGTTAAACTATAACAATATCTTAAATAGAACACCCTTTGTTGTTCAACACCTTCACTATCCGTACTGGCATTGAATTCACCAAGTTTTGGAGCATTTGTATATCCAATTTCTCCCATTCTCGCATAATGGCTTCTTTTAACTCGTTTAGAGTTGAAAATTGCTTCCCGTTGGCATAAACCCGTTGAGACAAGATGCCCCAAAGATTTTCAATCGGGTTTAGGTCCGGGCTGCGTGCTGCCCACTCTAAAACAGGAATTTGGGAATCTTTTCAAAAAGCCTTAGTGAGCCTTGCGGTATGGATGGGTGCATTATCCTGCTGGAAAATCCAGGTATCACCAAATTTATCCTCTCCAAATTGCACTAATACACTCTCCAAGAGCTCCATATACTTTTGTGCAGTCATTTTATGCGTTATAAAGCACATGGGTGTCTTTCCATTGCATCCCGCGCAGCTCATATCATAAGAGATCCTCCGTGGAAATTTCTGGACACGTGGACTTTTTTGGGCATCGTAAATCGCGGTAATAATAGCGGTAGCCACCAGGGCCGTCTAAATTAAACTTTTTCTCGTCGCTAAAAATTATATTTGCCCATTCAGTATCCCAAAATTTTTATTTGTTTGCAAACTACAATCGAGCAGCTTTGTGCATAGACAGTAGTTCCGGTTTTAACAGTTTTTTTCCATACGAAACATTCTCGGAACACTTTAAAATTTGTTGCACACGTCTCGTAGATATCGGTAGAGACAAATTACTCCGTATTTGGGATGCGCTGATATTTTCCTTGACAGCTAGATTTTTTATTCGCCTTTTGTCCCGGTTGTCAACCAAGGGTGGGCGCCCAGAGCGGAGTTGTTTCACATGATTTTCAGGGTTCTTTATTAATTTTTCCACCGTATTCTTATTTCTGCCAACCTTGCCTGCAATTTTGCGTATTGACATCCCCGAATCACGCAGTGCCAAGATTCTGCCACGGTCGATATCCGTTAAACGACCAAAACTTGACTTTTCTTAACAAAAAAAGCAATTAGGAGCTGTTACAAGTAATGAATTTACTTAAAAATTACTTAGTTTTGTTTATTTTAATATTCTGAACAGAATTCAATATGAAAAGTTCAAATTCTACGTAGTCAACCAGTCGCAAAATAAAACAAACTAATCTGTCCCATTTACTTATTTCGTTCGAAAAACTCAACATTGTCATCTATAAATAAACAAAACGGAAAACCGTGCAGTAATTTTTCGAAATTTTTTGCCTACCGCACAAGCACACTATAAACGAAATATAGTGGGAAGAGAGAAACCCAAGAATTGCATTTTACGGTTAATACAGGGTGCGAAATCTTTGTCCCATTTACTTATTTCGGGCACCTTAGTCGGAAACTCTTACTTATATGCGTTGCAAACAAGTAAGAACGCTACAGTCAAGGTTGCTCGACACTTAAATACACTATATGATATTGTAAGCTGATCAAATCTGGTCAACAAACGTCGGACCGTTTTTCTTTAGCTTATATTCGGAGGTGCGCTTTTTTCATTCCTCGAGAATTACATAAGCGATTTCTACTTAAATTATTAGTTTGACTGAATATATTTTTCATATATAGTATATATTTTTATACCATTCACACAATGGTAAATTAATTAAAAAATATATATTTTTGATGAGCATGACAGGGGGAATCGATATAACCATGTCCGTTTCAACACAAAGATCTCAGAAGTATTGAGAATACAGATCTGAAATTTTTACCTGATGCTTATTTTGTCTGGTTAAATTCTAGTTTTATACGGATCGGGCAACTATATCATATAGCCAAGGTAAAGTACAACATTCAAAAGGAGGGCACAAGAAACCATATATATATATATATATATATATTTATACAGATTTCTGATCATTTTCCGTCTTAACGAGAGCTGTTCTGTTTCTGGCAATGCCTTCGTATCTGTTGTTGTTGGATGAGCGCGCTTGCTTCGAAGACGAAGAAGAAGTCAAAACAGAAGACGAAAAAGAAGTCCAAGCAGAAGACGACGAAAAGGTTTAAGGTCGATACGATGCTGTTTTCGATACCCTTGCAGAGGCTATTATAATTTTGTCACGATATTTGGAACGCATAGAAGGCAGCATCTCCGACCCCTTAAAGTATATATATTCTTGATCAGCAAGACCAAGCCGAGTCTTCACCGTAGGCTTATTTCTGCTGTAAGCTGCGCATATGTAAGCAATGTCAAAATCACTGTATATGATATAGTGTAAATCGTTTATTTACCATTTAGATGCCAATAGTTCGTAGGCTGTGTGTGTGTGAGAGGGAGGGAATAATTAACGAATTTGTTCACAATGAAAACAGCAGAATGCTATCTCTCTTTAACCTTCAATGCAAAAGCATGTGCATGCTGTATGTACTTATATGTGTGTATATTTGTATAAATAAATATATTTTTTGTATGTATAAGAGAATGTATCCACATAAGCGTGCAGCAAATGCAATTAGCAGGAGCCCGTTCGTTGATTAATTTTGATCAGGATCGCGCAAGGGTATGTAACCTTCGGGTACCTGAAGTTAGCCTTCCTCTCTTGGTTTTCATTGGAATGGATCAAATTTGGGGTTAATGTGTCCTATAGGCATCTTCGTCAACTCACCAACTATATCATACAGCCCACATAGAAAAAATTTATTTTTGGACAAAATGTTTGTTTTTCATCCAAATCGTAACAACTTTTGTTTGTTTTCATTTTAAATGGCCAAAATAAATTTTATAGAGGTTCATAAGGTACAGGGTTTTTAATTGCTGTTACGTTACTTGCTTTGTATTTAGATAGTTCGGTAGTTAGGTAGCCTGTTTAGTAGTATGAAACTACTAGCTGGCAGGTAGTACGGAACTACTAGCTGGTAGATAGTACATAAGTACAGAGAAGGGGAGGCGATCGTCATCGTTTTATGACACATGTTAAATTCGCCACTAAAAAGCATTGCCACTTGCCTGGCTGGTAAATACTGGTGGTTACCAATAAGTAGTGAATTCGGTAGGTCTGCACTTGTTCGGCGTACTGCAGGGATTTGCTGTAAATATGTGGTGGTGCATTTGTGCATGCACATAGAAATTCCGAAATTTCGACTTTGAACCACTTCCGGTTAGAAATTTTCAAAAAGCCTTCTTAGTGTGCGCTTACATCATTATACCATTACACCATGTACAGTGTCAAAGTTTCAGCACCCTACCTATTTCCTCTTGACCTGTTCACTGATAGGTCAGTAAGGACAAAGAGCTGTGTATATACATATGTTAAAGCTTGTAGGTCAGTTAGGGCAAAAATTGTATTTCGTGTGTGTTCAACACGAAAAAAACATGAACACTTCAGAACACAACAGCAGCATGTATGTATTTATGTTTGCGAATGAATGTATTTAATACATTTTGATAGTTGCTAGAGCATCATACATATCAGCGACACAAAAACACGTTGTATTTGATTCTCAATAAAAATACACATTTTTTACATTTTGTTTTAACAATGGCAGACAACAATAACAACACCACGCAGTGCTACATAAGGAACACGCATTTCTATTGCTAGTTTGTATTTCTATATTAACCATCATATTAATTTCTCTTCCTTCCCCACCATAATAGTAACTGAGAGACAGAAAAAGCATGTGTGCCTTTATGTAAGTGTTTAAAAGCTTTTACATAGGAATTTCGAATTTTCGATTTTGACACACTTTTTGTAAGAATTTCTCAATAAACCATCTTATTGTGCGTCTTAAGTTCACATTGGGTGAAAATTTCAGCAGACTACCTAATCCCGTTTGACCAGTGAGAAAAAAAGTTTTATATATTAATTTGACACTCTGTTAAGAGTAGGAAATAGATACTTATATATTTTTAGGACGATTTTGTCTAAATATACCATCTGATAGTTATAAAATTGGGCAAATAGGTAGAGAAGGTGCTTATACATATACGAACCGTGACTACTAGGGGAGTCAAAAATGAGCTGAAAGGTTGCATGGAGGCAATCAGCACACTGACACCATCTAAATTAAATCAAATCACACTGGTGGGCTGTATATGTTTTATGGTTGTTAAGGCAATTTGTGTAAGTGGTCGTTCTGCGTAAACATCTTTAAGTAAACGTCGTTAATTCTAACTTGCATGTTATGTTAATCAATTAGAGCGTTTAAGTCATTAAGTGTGTTTACTCTATTTAATCCATCAAAATTTGGATGAAAATTGTATTCGAAGAACTCGCACCTATAATATCTAAGTTGATTTATTAGTCTTCATCTATGATACGAAGCTCTGCTCCCATATCGATAACAAGTCTTAGTGTCCATGCTTTTGATTTTGGCTTTTACATATCGTAGGGTACAATCCCTTCCATTTCTAAAATATATGCTTGATTTACATAAAATCCATTGAATTTACATTTATTTTATTAAACGGAGATGCTTGGCTATCACTAATATTTGTTAACAATTTCGTAATAGCACTTCCTGAAGTATAACTCAATATATCAATATAACTATAGCGATTACTCAATTTATCGATATACATATGCCGATAACATAACACATCGTAATTCGAAATCAATATATTGGTCTACCTTACATCCTATAGGTGGAAAAATATGACTAGTTTTTTTTTATCGATCATATGAGGGGGCGCTGCCACACCCAGTTTTGCAGAACAATATGCAGCCCTTCACGTTATCCTGGTCTATATTAGTATACAGAAAATTTCATTAGAATCGGCCGAGTAGGTGCAAAGATATAACGAATTTTTATTATCGCCTATATGAGTGGGCGGTGCTATGCCCACTTCCCCAACGTCAATATATTCTGTAGCATTTTATAGTGATGGCCCCACATTGCTTTCGCTGGCTACGCCCTTAAAGGTGACTATTTTTAGATTCAGTAGATTTCGTCTAATTTTTATACTCTAGTAGTTCTCTAGTAGAGTAAAAAAGTATATTGTATTCATTCATGTATGTAACATTCAAAAGGAAGCGTCTCCGACCGCATAAAGTATATAGTATATTCTTGATCAGCATCAACAGCCGAGTCGATCTAGCCATGTCCGTCTGTCCGTCCGTCTATAAGAGCTAGAGTTAGCAAAATTGGGTAAGTAGACTGCCCTTGTGGAGCGCCAGATTGCGTTTTTTGTTAAATCTTACCACAAAAACCTCTTTTCTCCCATACATCTTTACGTATTTATTTGAAGCTCGGTTTGTATATGTACCAGCGCATAATCTACCGATTTGTCAAATCGGATAATAATTGTAGACAAAATCGTAAAAAAACATTTTGGTTGTGAGCACCCCACACAAAAAAAAATCCAAAGTGTTGCATACTTTCGAGTGTGTCGAATATAAAAAAAATCGTGTAGCCGAAATATTGACTCTAGCGTTCATACTATTTTTGTGTCGGGACGTTGACGTACAATGCGCAGCACGTTCAAGTGGTCCCGCACGACACCAAGCAACGGGACTTGTTACGCGCGAAGCCCAGGCTAGAAGCTCCCACTTTCCGCCCAATCGACCGCGGGGCGGAGCCGTGTAACTTGCGACACGAATCGCGAAGACGAAAAAAACGCGGACTCGCTCGCTCACTTTCAATAAAAGAAAAAACTACAAGCCGTAAACGATTTACATTATCTACTATCTAGATGCATTAGTATATATGTTTTATTTGAGTTAAGGGAGTTATTAGTAGAGATAAAGTTCGAGAGATTATTGTAGTTAGCACAAAAAGGACACAAAATGGTTCATGCAGGAGATAGTTTAAATTACAGTGCTGAAGATAGATAGAAACATAATTTCTAGTAGTTCTACGAGGGACAGAAAAACGAATTTGGCTCATTAAAGTCGGAAAGTCAATTTCACCATTATATATAAAGATAACATCAAGCATAATTCTTCAGTTTTTAAAGAGATGAAAGGCTTATTAGCTTGCTTGAATATGAAAGAAGGGGGTCCAAATTCAACCCACTGAGACCAAACAGTAAAAATTACTTTTGAACAGACTCAATTCGGTCCTGGTGATTCCTGTATTGTGGGCACTAAATACACCATGCGTACAGTATACAGTAGTTTAGTTGCATTAGGATCATCAAATTCCGTCGACCATCGCTTGATAACACCCATAGCTTTATTGACGGTAATTGAAATGTGTAAATCGAATTTCAATTTAGGGTCTAAAAGAACGTCCAAGTCATCAACTGAGTCGATCCGATCTAGGGGCATATCGTTAAGAAGGTACGATATCTGAAAATGTCATCTTGCGGCCTCAAGTGGGAATCAGAGTCGTTGAAGGACAAGCAAACTTTAACGTCGTCGTTGTACATAAGAACACGAGAATGGGATAGAATCTGAGGCAGTTCGTTGATAAATAAGGTGAGGAGAAGGTACGCCTGATGTAACCCTAAGGGGCTTAGAGTAAGAGTCATTAAAAATAACTTTCTGAGTCCTGAGATTAAGGTAGTCGGAAATCCACTTAAGAAGATGGGATGGGGCTAATAAGATCCAACTTATGAATACGTCAACAGTGACTACCGAGTCAAATGCGTTGCTGAAGTCAGTATAAATTAAGTCAGTTTGCATTTTATTCTTATATCCTTGTATTACAAATGATGAAAATTCTAATAAATTAGTGGTGGTAGACCTACACTTCGTACACCCATGATGACCAAATGAAATTGTAGAATTACATGAATGTTGTAACTGTGAAGTTAATATTTTTTCAAAAGTCGTATGATTAGCAGACAGTTTTGATATACCTCTGTAGTTTTTGGCATCAGTCTTGTTTCCTTTTTTTATGGAGAGTAATAATTAATATATATATAATAATATACACCCCGGAACACCATCAGGGCCAGGGAAAAATGCAGGCTTGACAGACTTAAGTTTATTAAGTAATAAGCTTTCAGTAACTATGGGATGTGGGATGTTATTAGATCTGTGTAGGCTATAAGGATATATCTGATCACATCGATACTTAAAAGAGGAATATCATGTTTGAAAGAGCTCTGCAAACAAAATGGGAATGCCTTGATATTTTTTCTTTAGGGTTTATATAATATAAAATAATGAAAACGGTAGGACAGATGTTTTTTGGTTTAAATTAACAAAGTTATAAGATTGTTTTGTGCAATGCAACTATGCTGTATAGCATTCTGAATTAACGACAGTGAACCTTGAGCGCGCAGCAATATAACTCGAGTAGTCCGAGGACATTCCCTACTTCTCGAACTTCTTAAAGATCCCATATTTAATATTATTTAAATAAGACAACTGTAGAGCGAGCCAAGGTGGCTTATTAAGCCTAACTGGGCTGAACGGAACATAATCATAAAAATGGAATAAAGAATTTTGTAGAAGAAGTCTATCGCTTGTCCATATATGTACAAGTATACAAATATGATCAGTCTGATCGAAGGATAACACCGTTAAGGCTACCGAAATCAGCCTTTCTAAATGAAAATGTTCTAGCTGACAAGTTAGAAGATGAAGGTACTCAGGAATAGGAATATCCATAGCAACATATAATGATGGATGAAACTTTTCATCAGGAAGCGAAAGCGGACAGACTGTAGAGACTACTGAAATGGAAGTGTCAGAAGCAAATATCAAATCAATGAGTTTGTTACAAAATTAACTTGAGACAACAAAGGAAGGCTATATAAAATTTACATTGTAAATATACAAGCAATTTAGATCTGAATGGAGTGGAAAAAATGGATACAAGACGAATTTGTTTTAATTTGGATGAAAGACAGAAAACTTATGCTCCTAAGTGTTCATTTCTGAACAATCGGTTATATGGTACATATATGATTGGTTCTCCGATCTTGATCAGAACAGGCTAGCGGACGTAGGGTCTCGTCAAATGGATGCAAACCAAACTTGGTTTGATTTGGATGAAAAACAGAGACATTATTCTACCAAGTGTTTATTGCGGAACAATTGGCTATATGAGAGCTATAGTTGTCCGATCTCTGTATAAAACTCGACCTTGACCAGCCTGCAGGCAAAGGAAGCATCTGCTAAAAATTTCAGCCATGTACCCTTTAAGACTGCAGAGATCTTTGTGTTGAAACAGACGGACGGGCAGATGGACATGGTTATATCGATTCCCCTTGTCTTGCTGATCAAGAAGATATATACTTTATATAGTCGGAAACGCTTCCTTCTATGCGTTGCAAACTTCCTGACAAAATGAATATACCATTTGTAAATGGTAAATTAAGGACAATTCAAGTGCGCCGTCGACAAATTAGTGTTGCTTTGAAGGTATCAAACCGGCTGAGTTGATTACAGAGGACCACGAGACATCAGTGATGTTGAAATCACCAAAAACCAACAATTGATAAGTATCAGAAAGCATTGAAGCGATCGATTGAATATCATTAAGATGATCCAAGTAAACAGAAATACCGGAACGTGGAGGCATGTAGGAGGCAGTGATAAAGATAGAAAAACATTTGAGAGATACTTTAGCTTGAAGACCAAAACTGCGGTCAATGCTTTCAATGAAAAATAGTGCCTAATGTGGTTAATTATTATCTTAATACTCCAGGCATTTTAGTTTAGATACTAAGTAGCATATTTCATTGAATTTTGTGACTGAATGGGATAGGAAAAAGAACTGTATACTAAATAAGATTGTATCTAGGTAGCAATATCTGCTGCGCTTTATTATTATCCAGATTGTGATTGCAAGAATTTATAAGTAATCAAGGATGGTTTGTCAGCTTAGTATTATAAAATAACAGAATGGTGAAAGGCGATTTTATAACGAAGAAGTTTTATTTTGATCATTCAATAAACATACTATGTCCTATACATATCCCATCACGTTCTTAACTATGCATGTATATATTAGGTATAATTATTTATTTGATCTAATGAAGTGCAAAATATCTAACAATCGTAAACTATATAATTAAAGACGTACAGGCCAATCATTAAACAGCTGTCGGGTGAGCATTCATACATATACATACATAGATGGCGGAAAGCACCTTAACTAGTTTGCACATTCACAGTTGGTTACGGAACCCTAATAAGGCTTATAAGTATGTATGACCAGCAGGAACAGGTAGTAGAACAATCCCCCAAAAGATGGTCTCGTACATATGTCTACATGAAAGGTGTTACAACAAGAAAAGGTCAAAAGCAGAATCGAATAATTTTTGAGCAGCCGAAGACAGTTTTTCTCTTAATGCGTTCAACGCTACATATGTAAACAGACAAATGGATACACATGTAAAGGTGTATCTAATTTATAAAATACAAAAATATATACTGCTACATACTTAGAAAACGCCTTTCCTAACACCTTTCTGCAGCTCAGTGCCGCAAAACAAGCTAGCCGCTGCGCTGTCGGCAAATAAAAAAGGGAATAATATGTGCATCCATTATTTATGGCTAATATCTTTAATTACGTACCTAATATAACATATGTGCTTCTTAAAATGCTACACAAATACATATTTACATAGTTTATGCCTCAAACATCGAACATAGTTTTGTCTACTATAAAATGCTGTTTACCTTCATTCGACAGGTGCAGTCATACACTAATTATACAATTAAATAATAGACAACTTTTATTTTCATAAAGAATGCAATCTGCATTTCGATGGTCAACTTTAAGAAGGAATACAAGAGCAAGATTCAGTACCCTACACCCATAATACGAAGATATACATATTAAAGTTGTTGCAATGTAGGCAACAAACAAAAGGCAGACCCCATAAAGTAAATTGTACATTTACATGGGCGTACCGAGGAGGGAGGGGAAAAACTGTCAGCGAGCTGTGCCGTGGCGGAAATAAGCAATACTGAATCCAAAATCTAAGATATAATTAATTTCATTAGCGAATCATGCGTTAGAAGATATGCGCCCAATATTAAAATTCCTTTTGAAACTAGATGGTCTCATATATCCAAAAGTATTGCAATCTTTAGTTTGAATTTTGGAGGGATTGCAAACTCTATCTGCAGAGGGCCAACGGCCAAATCTTGTTTTTTTTTTTAATAAAAAAATACGGTTTATTTTGTGTCTGCAAGTTTTTAGTCTACTGTTACTCTAATGGGAACTTATAGTAAAAATATATATGTCATTCATTTATATGCCGCAATGTGGCAAGTCCTCTGGGTGAGTCCCCCGCGTCTTCTCACCATACGTCGAGCAAGGATATTGCTGTTTTCGGAAAGTATCTTGCTGATATGAATTGATGGAGTCGCCCACCATGGGCTCCCCCAAATCCCTGCGCCAGTGATACGCCTAAGAATGCGGGCCTGCTCAAAATGCGGATGCGGTGGAGATGTGATAGTGCTATTCCACACATAGATGGCGTATTTCCATACTGGGCAATATATATTGCGATTTTATTCCTTAGGGACAGCTGGGAGCAGCAAAACCCAAACAAATGCAAAAATTTGAACTTCATTGAGCTGCAATGAAACCAGTTTTTTTAATGTGAGCCGTTGTCATTTCCGAATATTATGCACTCATAGATCCGCTTGTTAATGTATTGCAGTCTAAAAAAAGGCCCAATATTTTGGCATAAATAAATCTTAATTTTTTTTAAATACATTTTTAAGGGGTACCCTTAAAATTTTACACGCGATCAAAGTCAGCTGATTCAGTATTGCTTTGTGAAATGAAAACATATGGGAAATTTTTGCAACTTGCAGCGTAAGTGGGCCTTAAATATAAAATTTAAAGCAAATATGTAAATGTGGAAAATGTTAAGCATGGTATGTAGACTAAAATGGTAATAGTTGTTTTTGGTAGTTGTGCTTTATTGCTCAATTGTCCAATCTGTTGTTTATGTGTATTTTTAGCAGAAAACTGGCAAACGTGCTTGTGTTCTGTGGAGTATTACATTTGTATAGTCAAAGGTATAGGCAAAGTTAAAATTAAAGGTTATTAACAAAACCATTAAGAATAATTTATTATTAATCTTTCTGCCATTCACAAAAAGGTATATTAATTTTGTCAGGAAGTTTGCAACGCACAGAAGGAAGTGCACAACTATATCATATAGCTACCATATAACCTGTTTTTGTTTCAAACCAAACCAAATTCTATTGTATTCAGTATAGCCCCACGCCCACCATATTTGATCTAACTCGGTTATATATTTTCAATGTGAATGGTATATAAGCTTCGGCAAGCTAGCTTTCCTCTCTTGTTTTTGCCTGTTTTGTCCGTTTTTGAAAAAATTATGTATAGCAGGTGAATACAGGTTTTGTCGCTCTAACCTACTTGAAGTTTGGTCCAGCAACAATCGCCAAGCAGACCCCCTAAAATCATATATTGTTGAAAATATGAATACTTATTTAAGAGAAGATATTAATAATTCAATTTGTCAGTCAAGTCAGTCAATTTGTCGCTTTTATTAAGAAGTATTTACCAAAATGCAATCGAATGCTAGATAGATTCAAAGTAACTCATTTGTGTTGGCTTGAAGACAATATAGTAATTGTGCTTAATGATCTCGACACCTCACAAAGTAAAATCGGGCGTAGGCAGTTAAATTATATGGTTGCAGGATCTCGTTTGAAAATAAACTTGGCATCGGAACTTGTCTCACAACAAAACCATTAAAATCCGCTTTTTATACATGCTGCTTTAGTTTCGTAAAAAAATCATAAGATAAAGATATGGCTTTTGTGTTGGAAAAACAATTAGCAATGCACACATAAGCTGGATAAGAAAGAAACGTGAAGCCAATCCGCCGAGTCAAATTCTTATTAAAACCTAATTAGCGAAACAGCAGTACATCAATAGAAAAACACTCAATGAGCCGCATATATGTGATATGTATCCCTCTAAATTAAAATGAGCACCTACCGTAATCAGAATATGTGGAAAAAGAAGTCTTTTTTCAAAACTTGTTCAACCTTACAGCAGACCGTATACTCGCAATGCAAATGGATATCCTAGCCATGATTTCAGTCATAACACATTTCAAATTATACATAAGTAAGCAACGGATTCGATGGCTCAACACGCGACGGCCAAACAACGATTTAAATTTGATGGACTTTACCTGAAATTAACAGATGAAAATAAATATCTGCAGTAATTAAATTTATTAAATCTTTTTATATTTTTAACTTTTAATTAAGGTTTAAAAGGAAAATATAAATTTGTTTAAATTATATATATCTGCCGGAGTTACATCTTTGCGATATTTGTCAAAATGCCTATGTTTTCTTCCCCATTATCCAATCTGCTCTGGCCATTATGTTGGCCCTACCATGTGCCACTTTAACAATAGAGAGATCGTTTAGTACTCTAGAAGGAGTTAACACTTGGCTGCGTTAAACAATGGGAGGTTCTAGAGTAAATGATTATAATACCATTTCGTTTTTCGTATGTAAGAAACGTTTAAAATAAAATGCGCATGCCATTTTAAATATAATGAAACGTGGGGATTAATTTTTAATAAAAAATTGTATATACGTCAAATATATCGGAAGAGTTGGAAGGGTTTCCTGTTGGCTGTTATATAAATCTGCATGAATTTATTATGAGTACATAGAACTCTGACTCTACGGGTACGTGTATAAAAATAATTTTATGAATTTAAATATTGTGTCGCCAAAATGAATTGACTGGCGTTGTAAATGTTGGACATAAATTTCCTTTTTGTAAGGCAAGCATATTTTCATTCACATTGAGCTATGCTCAATTAATTGTATTATGCTCTTTATGGTAACATGACGTAATCGCAGCCACAATCACAACAAATTTCACGGTAAACAGATTTTACACAACAGAGGGAATTCTCCAATGTAGAGTTGGGATGTGGTGTTCTACCCTGACAACCATAAATCTCTTTCGTATTTAACGCCGCTTTGTTATTATTACTTTTCTGTGCTGAAACCCATTCAGTGAGTTTTGACATTCGCCTTGTAAATGCGTTATAATCAGGACTTCCGATTCTGTTTGAGTTATATGGATTTTAAAAGTGAACGCTTTAATATTATTTGCTACGGCTACGGTACACTGTTTACAGTTGTTACAATTATTCATTGTATAAAAATAAAATTCTGCGAATACAATTCTATTTAAATTTATGTAATAGCCATTCATGTACACCCCGTAGTTAGTTGTTTAGCTGAAAGCTTTATATAAATAAATAAATTTATAGCGATACATAATAACATATTCAGACTAAAGTTTAATGTACAGCACACATAATTATACAGTATACAGTGGTTACAATTTTTGATTATCGGATTCATATGTGATTCAAAGGAAAGATATATACTAAAAAAAGCGTAGCCACGAGAAGTCAACTTATGGCAAATTCTAAAACAAACTCTCAGACAAAATGATATTCTTACGGGTTTGTCTACAATTATTTTTAAGTTGAATGAATGTGATGTTGTATGTATTTGTTGATATGATATTATGATTTTATGATAGTGTGTGTGTGTTTATAAGCAGGTATACAAAAAAAGTAGTACACATTATTTATATTTTCAAAATCACAAGAAAATTAATGTAAGTCCATCGATTCTTAGCGCAAAAAGTTTTCAACTTTAAAACTTGAAAGCCAAGGACACCTAAAGAAATCACTTAAAACAAAGATAGAATTGACTGTCATTTAAGGCTTAAATGTTTACCAAAAATAGAATAATGCGTTTAGCCTAAAACTTAAGCAAAAAAAGCCTACATAAAAATTGCAGTTCCGTTGCATTCCTCTCACTTCCACTCCCACAAAAACGGGAAAAGGATAAGTAAAACTATAAAATTTCTCATTAATAGCGCATAAAAAAAAAAACAATATATACAATATATAGGTGTTGCCAATGGTGTTTAGGGTGTTTAGGCATATTCGGAAGGTCGGATGAGTATGTGCTTATACATATATAAACCGAGTTGTAACTAAATTCGCCAAATATTGTGGGGGGGCGCCCCAGAAGGGGAGTCTATATACCAAATTTGGTAACTCTAGCTCTTATGATCTCCGAGATATAGGTGTTCATACAGACGGATACGGCTAGATACATTCGGCTGTTGATTTCGATTAAGAATATATATAGTTTATCGGGTCGGAAACGCTTCCCTTTGCCTTTTACATATATTCGCACGAACACAATATACCCGTTTAGTCTACTAGATTACGAGTATAAAAATGGCAGTAGAATTAAGAAGCATTAAAAAAAATAGTTTCTTAGTTGGTGACATGAACCATCAAATAACTGGAGCAAAGTTACCGTCTAACCGTCAAGTTATTGCAGTCCTCTTTTTCAAGATTCGCGAAGTTAAATTGACTGTGTATTATATTCTTGGAAAAAGTTAGAATAGGAATAGAATAGAATCTGATAGGGATCAGAGCCATCCCTGACTGTGTAGAAAAACTTGTGGATCCTTACCATGTTCAGAGAAAGTTGCAAACGAATTGCAAAAAATCCCAAGATGTTGACAAGTGCCTTGAAGAGGACTTTCAAAATAATTTGGATAAATTATGGGATATAGCATACGCGAATGCTTTAGAACTAATGAAAATGGAAGATAAACTCTTTTTAGAAAAACAAAGATAACCAGGACGTTCAGGGCAGTGAATATTACAGCTGAAAGAGCTGTAAAACTTACGTAAGATTTTCGTGGTTTGATCATTGCAAAGGAAGAACAAAAATAATTTTTGCTATAATGAGAACATTTTCTGGAGATATATGTTTTTATCGATTTACGGGGTGAGAGCTCTATAGCTCTAGCTAGATCGGTTGAAGAATTTATATTCTTTATGGGAAACGATTCTTTCTACCTATTACATACATTTGCACGAATACAATATACTCGCTTACTCTATAGAAACAACAAATAAGAAAGCTTTCTAGTCGATTTTCTGACTATAAGATACTCGTACTCAGCATTTATTCAATATTCGACACACTCAAAAGTATGAAAATATAATTTTTTTGGGTGTGGGGTGTTCTCAAACAAAAAGTTTTTTTACGATTTTGTTTACAATTATTAACTCGGCAAATCGATACTGAAACAAGCCTTTCCAATTTTTTAGTGTGGAGGGAGCTTCCTGCAAGTTTTCTGACTGCACGAAGTCCTAATGTCATTTCTCTGTTCTTGATTATGCCAAAAAAATACAAATTTAACGTTTTAAAACATTAAAAAGCTCGTTTTAGAGGTGTCCGAAAGTGTATTCAGCACCATGGAGAATATTTTGAAAAACAATAAAGCCATTTTGAATTAAAAATGTTTGTTATTATTTGCTATTCTAGAAATATAATATATTCTACAAAAATGTATTTAACAAACATTTGAAATCTTAATTTATTTAGGCTCAAGGTCGCGAAAAAAAATTGTAAGATATATTTTAAATGCATTTAGAAGTCTGTCGGTTTGGGATTTGTAAGAACAGAAAGCCAAAAATTCATGCTTCGGCAGACTTTGACCGTTAGGAGATCTCGATTTCTCCTAAAAGCTAAAAGCATTTCAAAGGCTGCTGAAAAGCAAACCACTACCTTGAGCCCACTAACACAACTTATTTGGAATTTATCAAAATTTAAAAAACTACAAAGCTTAACAGTTTTAGTTGTCTTTTTAAAAGGATTTGGCATGAATAAGTTAAAACTGTATTCTATTATAATTTGTAACAATTGAAACTATCTAATCTTTCAAGCCTTGATAAAATGCTTCCTCTTCAATCCTGATCAGTTTTGTCACTGGCATGGTCACACGTTTGGTATTTATTAGTCGCTTACGTTTATGTGCCGTCATCTGCAACTGTTTTGAGTCCGGCGGTGGCGGTCCCAAGGACGTCATCATATAAAATGGGAACTTTGTGCGCCTCAGTTTGGCCAGCAAGCATTCGCAATCATCTAGCAAAGTGTTCACTCTTGGTAAATGTATGTGAAACCAAACGGCTTCATACTAAGGATACAAAGTTTGCAAGGCAACAGCTCCACGTATTAATGCAGGCAGGAGAAAGCCAATACCCGAAGTTCCTGGAAACTCAGAGCGTGATCAACAAATCAATTATGTCTTAGTAACTCCACACGTGCTCCGAAAAGCCCCAAGGAAGGACCACGGCTGCCAACTTCTTTACTCAATGAAAATCTTTACCAGGAAAGAATCAAGAAACTTGTCGAGGAAATGATGAAGCCTCTGATTGAAAAGCTTTCTGAACAGTTCAGATGCTTGTACAAGCCTTTTCCACCAGATATGGTCAGCTGACGTGGGGCCTCCTCAAATGTTATTTGGATGAAAAACAGAAAAGTTATGCTCTTAAGCGTTCATTCTGTAATAATTATTTATATGCGAGCTATTAGATATAGTTGCCTGATCTGAATGAAACTGGACTCAACCAGCGTGCAAATAAAAGAGAAATCTGGTGCAATTTTCTTAGAACTCGGGGTTGAAACAGACAGACAGATGGATGGACATAGCTATTTCGAATCCCCTCCTCATGGTGATCCCCTCCTCATGCTGATCCCCTCCTCATGCTGATCATGCTCATATATATATTTATATGTTCCTTCTGTTCTTTTCAAACCATGACAAAATGAATATACCCTTACATTTTGGATGAATGGTATAATAAATTTATTAGAAACAAGCATATAAATATAAAATTATATAAGGGCAGCCATGTCCGCTCTCTGACTTTCGCTCAAGACGGTTGTTTTTTTTAATCTCCCGTATTGTGCTAGTTTTTGCGATCGTATATAAATTTTTAAGTTGTGTCCTACCAAAATGTAAGAAGCATTAAACCTGAGCTTTAAATATTACAATGATAGCCGATTATCTTTTGATTTTCATATTTGAATATATACTGAAACATGGCTAAACCTGATATTTTAGACTCTTTTTTTTCTAATAATTATACCGCCTATAGATTTGATCGTCCCTCCCGCCAAACCCGTTTCATCCATAATTACATGTTACTATGGATATTCCTATTCCTGTGGTACCTGCATCTTCTAACTTATCAGCTCTAACATATTCATTTAGAAAGGCTGATTTCGTGTCATCCTTTAATCAGACTGGTAATTTTTGTACACTTGTACATATATGGACTGTGCTGCAGACTTTTTCTACAAAAATCGTTCGTCCGTATTAAAGGATTTTGACCCGCTCAGCCAACTTAGGCTTAATAAGCCACCTTGGTTTACTCCCTAGTTGTCTAATATAAAAAATATCAAATATCAAGAGTCTATTTTTAGGAAGTTCAAGATATCGGGTAGGTCTTTAGACTAATTCTGAGTTCTATAAGGCACATTTGCATCGCTGTTGGGTACATTAAGGCAAATACATATCAAGGCGTTGCCAATTTGCTTGCAGAGTTCTTTATTCCTTTCTTAAGTATCGGTCCGATCAGATATATAATCATAGCTTACACAGGTCTAATAGCATGCCACCTCCCCTAGTTTCTTAAAGCTTATTGCTTATTGAAGTTAAGTCTATTAAGCCAAACTTTTTTCCTGATCGTGATGGTGTTCCGGAGGGTATCTTCAGATACTGAGTTGATACGCTTTGTAAGTCGATTTCGAAGCTCTTAATATATCATCGAATTCGTCTTTACCTTCTTTCTGAAAGGAGTGGTTCATTATTTCTCTTCATAAAAAGTCGGATGCGCCAAACTACAGAGGCATATAAAAATTGTCAGCTATTCCTAAGCTTTTTGAAGAAATATTAACTTCACAGTTACAACACTCTTATCGATGCCTTGATATTCTCTTAAACCCATATTTGAAATTCGATTTACACATTCCAATTATCGTCAATAAGGCTGTGGTTCTTATGACCCGTATACAACTAAATTACTGTTTGCTCCTCTGATCTGACTTATTTTCGTGTGTCCACAATATAGGAACCACCATTGTTTCCTTTTATGCGTTACGAATATCATGACAAAATTGTAATGCCCTCTGCAAGGGTGTAAAAATAATCAAGAGCGGACAATTTTATTAACTTTATATATAAACTAAGATATTTAATAAATATTTTGTACGAAAGATGCCGCTCACAAATTTTTGTTTTTGTTTTAGCTGTGTATATGAAATAGAGAGGGGTCAATTAACAGAATGCTCTAACTAGGGAAGGTCATATATGTTTTTTATATCGTTTTGGAAAATTTGCGTGGCACTTCCTCCTCATATAAAGCGAAATTAAAAGGTCCTCATATCTTTGCAGCTATTGGAACGATTGTGGAACCGCCAATTCAGTTATCGGTATTTTTGTATTGATATATTAAGTTATCGATATAAGTATATGAACAGATTGAGTTTGCGATATGTGATATCGAGCTATCGATATATGTTAATCGATATATTGAGTTATTGGTATAACTGTGTCATTTATTGAGTTATCGGTTTATGTATATTGATATATTGAGATTAGACATACATATATCAATATATATAGTTATCGATATATGTATAGGCGAATATATATTGATATCGGTATATATCGATACATATCATCGGCCTTCCACCACCACTCGAAAAAACTGCTAGAATACCACAGAAACTTCTGGTAGTTTGGTAAGCAAGGCAGCAGAAAAACACATGGAAGATCACTAGTACAAGCACAAACATATATTAATATGAGGAGGCGTAGCGACGCACGCCGGGCTAGCTAGATAAAAATAAACCTAATCTGCAGGGATATGTAAGCTTCGGTTACCTTAAGCCCTACTCTCTCTTCTATTTAAATTATGTTATATTTCTCAGTCTCTTTGAAACAAGTGGCAAAAACCAATTAAAATGTGTTTATAAAAAGGTGAAAATACCAAAATTACAGTTGTGCATAATATTATGCAGTAAATTGATTAGCTACAACCAGCAAAACTCTTAAGGCAATTATCAAATAGGTGCAATAAATTCTATCAAATAGGTGCAACAAACCGCACTCTTGTCTTCCGCAATCTTAGTGCATATGAATTTTAGTACATATAGATTGACCTTCTTGCGAGATACCTGGCAGAAGCCCAAAAACACGCAAAGCCCCATTGCCATCGATTTTCATGAAAAAGCTAAAGACAATAGAAAACATATCATCATCACCCTCGTGTTTGGGGGAATCGCAGATTGCAAAAAAATATGAAGTCAAGCATACTACAAGGATGTCATCGGTCAACAATAAACAAAAGTCATCAACTCACAAATTATCACTTCTAATTGAAATCCATTCCAAATTTTGGAGTCAAATATTGAATGGTAAGAACGGGTGGAACTCGTAAAAGAGCCTGTAGAGTGTGACTTAATCGATAAGGATCCGGTAAAGCCCAAAACTGCCACCTTTATTCATTCCCAACGTTACCAAAATACAACCGTCGATGGACCCTATAAAAAAATGGCTTAAAGGCCATAAAAGGTCTTCATCTATCCGTACCTACCAAATACATGTCTTGGACGCACTCTAAGGCACATCAACAATTGCAAGTATCGCTTCTCCAAAGTTCCCATGGCAATCTTCTGTGTTGATCTGTGTCTTGTCTTGACTTGGTTCAATGTCATCATTGCCAGGGTTCGGACATACACCAACGTATTGAAGCAAGCCTTTCCGCTGTTTTAAGCGTGGAGCTTCCCATAAGTCTTCTGACTGCACGAAGTCCAAGGTCGTAGATGCCATAATTGCACTGCAATGCAATGGCTTCATGCAAAAGAGTGCAAAGCTTGCAATTCAACAGCTGAACGTATCAATGCAGGCAGGAAAAAGCCAAACCCCGAAGTTCCTGGAAACACAGAGCTTAATCAACAATAATTGACGTGGTAACTCCACACCAACTCCGAAGAGCCCCAAGGAAAGTCCACGAAGTCCCACAAATTATGGAGTCTATCATGGAACAGCTTTCTGAACAGATGCTTCTCAAAGCCTTCTCCAAGAAATGCAAATAAAAACTCTGTATGACCCTGTGGAATGCTAACGGTTTAATACCCTTTTTGGGGAAGGTTTCAAATAAAGATATGAAAAATTCTATATTTCAGAAAATAATATAATTTACTGATTTTAGCAAAAAAATTAAGAAGGTAGTATATTAAATTTTTCGAATAAACTTTCATACTTTCAAAAATAATTTTATAGCAACTGTTTGGGTTAGCCGGCTTAGTGGTGTGAGCGAGCGAAAAACGATTGGTTTTTGTTATTTCAGCAGCCATTGAAATACTTTCAAAGTAATTTGCTAAGTAGGTAATCGATATCCTTCTTCTTTTTATCTCGACCACGACGCCTTGTCTTAACTTCTGCAAATAATTTGTATTATTAATTTTAAGTATTTAATATAACCAACTAAATGATTGCGTTTTAATCGAAGAAAACATAATCTCCAAAGTAGTGACCCCGAACTTTGCTTAAGCTTATAATTGCAATTATTGGACAGTGGAGCAAACATCTGCCACGCGACGCACACACGCATGCTTAGAAAGCTACATCTGTTAGTAAATTTCACAACAAACTGAAATTACTACATGAAAAAAATTAATGCCCAACTGAACCTAAAAGCCTTATTTTCGAAATATGGCCACAATCCAGGAATTATCTGAGTAAATACGCAATCTGCAAGTTTAACTGGAGGCATTGCTAACAGGAACTGGAAATGTGCAGCGGTCAACATAAATACGAAACCCTCTAAAAGCGTTTGCTTAACGATTTTGACCAATATGAAACGACTGGCACCGGAAACAAATTATGTGAATATCTTTCGGTTATGCCACAGTCGGCCCAAATTCTACACAGTCCTTAGAAAACTTTGTCAATGCGACCTCACAGGCAAGTTCTTTGAAGGATCTTGTTAACACAATTCGATCCCTCACACGGGAGTTTCATATTGTCAAAAAGATTATCAAAGGCCTACAATCAGCTGTTTTCGCTAGCAACCACAGCCAGACACCTGACGATCTTCGAACCCAACCTGGCTCTCAGCAGGCCACAGACCAACAATTGTGTTTCTACCACATGAAATACGGCAACAACGTTCGGAAGTGTCGAGCACTTTCTGCCAGTAGGAAGTCGTTAAACTAATACCACTACCAGCGCTTCCAACACCCAACCAATCATTTCACTGGAGAGTCGACTACATATCTACGATCCAACACTGCAAACCAAGAAGCCCGGTTACAGACCGAAAGTGCTGTTTGGCTGTCCCAAAACTTGCTGCTGTTAAAGCCGAAATAAAGTTTCCTTCAAAAGCCCTTGGTCTAGTCCGTTACATATGGTAAGCAAAGGAGATGGAGGCTGGCGAGCGTGAGGCGATCACTGTGCCGGATCGATACCCAATCGCTCATCTCCACGATTGTACGGAGCAACTGCACAGCGAAAATAGTTTCAACTCTCGACTTCGTAAAAGCTGATTATCAGATTCCTATGCCTGACAGCGGCGTCAAAAAAATTTTCAAATTCGTATACATGCTTTTCGGATTAAAGAATGCAACTCAAACCTTTCAGAGGTTTATGGACACCGTTTTCCGAGGCATCAACTTCGTATATTGTTACATCGACGATATACTTAAATTGTCCAACAATATGGATGAGCACGAACAACATCTTCGCACATTTTTGGATATACTTCGGTAGCATGGCCCTCGCATCAACCTGAGCAAATGCCAACTGACGCAACCAGAAGCCCGTTTTCTCAGCTACACCATCAATGGAAATGGCATCAAACCTCCCACCGATCGAATAGCAGCCATCTTAAGTTGCAGCCGTGCACACACGATCAGTGAGCTGGAAAGTTTCATGGGTATAATCAACTACTACCGTAGATGTCTACTAAACTCATCTCACATTCAAGCGAGGCTATCTGAATAATTTGGAAATGTTAATAGGAATGATGAGCGCAAAATTGACCCCCGTACTCATAGACACCATTGAGGCATGTAAGCGCAGCATAGCTGACGCAGCGCTTTTAGCTTCCCCATCTCCAGACGCAACAATTGCTTTGGTCTGTGACGCTTCCGAAGTTGCTATTGGATCGGTTCTCCAGCAACAGACAGACGACAATTGGCAATCATTTGGCACCATAACTTGGCACACATCGAGACAGCGCACACAGATGATTATGAGCTGATTCATTTATTACAAGGAAATACCTACTTAAAGCTACAAAAGGTAAGCTTCGACGACGACATTTCACTCTACTACTATGTATCCAACTGGTCAAGGTACGCATCTTCAAGGATAGTTTAATCTGAGCCAAGCACATACATACAACTAAAAATCAACAACAAGAAAGTGACAATATCTGTGGACCTGCTTAAACCAGCTTTTCTCGAAAAGGATGATAAGCAGTTCGTTGAGGAACAACGCCTTGACTCAAAGCATCGCACCAATGAAACTAATAAAACCAATGCACCAAATCCTTGACACCGTCAGTGGAGTGGCGACCGCGAATGGCCCTCCACCGGATATTCATCGACAACATATATCGCAATTGTATTGACAATTTAGAAATATCATGCAAACTGTTGATGTCATTTGCCAAGTAGGTAATCGATATCGTTCTGCTTCTTTCTCTCGACCACGCTGCCTTGTCTTGGCTTCCGCAAATAAATTGTATTATTAAGTTTAAGTAATAAAGATAAGCAACTAAGCAACTTTTTAATTGGACACCATAATCTCCAAGTTCTGTACCTCTGTGCTGCCATCTGTTGTTTGCGGCTAATTGTTTTCATCATTGCATACTTTTAAGACATTGCAGCTGACAAATATTTGGAAGGCCCATGCCATGTAAATTTCACATTTATTTTAAGTGAACGAGAATAATCAAAAGACAGCTGGTGCTCCAATCACCCATTTTGAGTCACAGTTGCCTGAGGCTCAAGACGGAGGATGACAAGGCAAACGCTTTTGCTGCCTGTCTTCTACCTTCATGCCCTTTCATCTAACGGACGATTCCCACCGTGAACAAGTTTCAAACTTTGGATGCTCCAGTTCAACTGGCCCGCCCTATGAGACAAATCACGCCGTATTAGGTGATGTTTCAATTAAAATTGAATTAAATCAAGAAGACCCCTGGGTAAGATGGCATTGACAACCGAGCGGCGAAATCTCCGCCGCGCAAAGGAGTAAAAGCCCTAGCAAAAATCTTTAACGCCATGCTCAGACTAGGTCACTTCGCAAGGCAATGGAAAAGTGCGCGGATTATTATGAACCCCAAAGCCGGCAAGCCTCCTTCGAAGATTGACTCATACCGTCCAATTAGCTTGCTAGCAACCTTCTCCAAGGTCTATGAGCGCATTCTGCTATTCGACCATTGGACTGCCACAGATACTAGGTCACATACCGCAACACCAATTTGGCTTCAGGAAATCCCATGGTTGCCCTGAACAAGTGCATCGCCAAGTGCAACGGCTTCGAGTATAAGCAGTACACTGGCGGCGTCTTCCTCAACGTCAAACAAGCTTTCAACAAGGTGTGGCATGAGGGTTTGCTGTGCAAAATAAAAGATCTACTACCTGCACCTCACTCTGCTATCACGAGATCTTTTATTACTGTTCGAACCTTCGCTGTGGCACTGAAAGACTTTCGATCCTGCCTGGTACAGATCCACGCAGGGGTTCCTCAGGGAAATGTGCTTGGACCCTTTTTGTAAACCCTGTACACTGCTGACATGCGAGCCCGGAAGTTTCTGCCCCTGCCAAGCTGCTCCTGGCCACTTACCCGGACGAGACTGCCATAGTCACGTCCCACTCGTCGCTACAAGCCGCTTTCGAAGTAGTACAGGAATAGCTGCATGCAATCGAGCGATGGTCTGCCAGATGGAACATTGCCATCAATAGTGCGAAATCGTTGTGTGTGACCTTCTCTCTTCGGCGAGGCGGAACCCTACCTGGTCTCACCTATGATGATGGTACCATTAACACCGTCAGCTCTCACTGCTACTTGGGTGTCCACCTGGCCAGCAAACTAATATGGAGAGCCCATATTTCGGCAGTCAAAGCCGAGTGCCTTAAGAAACTCCAAAAGCTTGACTGGCTCCTGCGTTCAAGCAAGCTTCAGTTGTCAACCAAGGCTATGTTAATTAAAGCCATTATTACGTCTACATGGACTTATGCCATCCAGGTATGGAGCATTGCCTCTAGGAGCCAGTTGGTCCAAGCGCGTGCACCTCGGCGTGCATCCGGGCTTCACTGGTACGTCACCAATAGTGCCATCCAAGGCGACCTGAGACTCGTACTGGTCGGGGACTATATTAACCACAGCAGCCGATACGCCGACAAGCTCGCTATACACCCAAACTCGTTGGCGAACAATCTTGCCGAAATATACCCGTCCGACGTCTGAAGAGAATACATCCCATTGATCTCCCTACTCGTAGGATTACGTAACCTTTACATGTGTAAATATAGTACTCAAGGCTTCATTCTGTATCCATATTACCCTTCCCTTTACACATAAGGTTAAGTTCAGAATGCAATTATGAAGACAATTAGCCACCAACAACAGATGGCAGCACACAAAAACAGAAAACAAAACGGTCTTATGCCGACTATCGCATTTTAATTCGTTTCACAATTAGAGTTCACGTTGGGTTCCAGTTCGATATGATTAGGTAGCCTAACATAAGCTTGAGTTGTTCAGCAGCAAGACTTCTGATGATTGACTCTGCCAGGACATGAAACATATGTAAAGTGAACCTAGCTTATATTTTTGGGTTTCGTTATCAATTTTGTGCTGTTGTCAAATACTGCTGACACTGTTGTCACTAACTCCGACGGAATCCTAATGTATTTCAATGGCAGCTGAAGAACAAAAACCCCAAACATTTTTCCTGTCAATCACGACCTTGAGCAAACTAACCCAAGCAGTTAGAATATTACAATTATCGGGACGTTGCCTCGGGGCTTCTTACGCGCGAAGCCCATGCTTGAAGCTCCCAGCCAACAGACCGAGGGGCTCATCCGCGTAGCGAGCTGCACGAATCGCGAAGATGGAAAAAACCCGAACTCGCTCGCTCACTTTCAATGAAAGGCAAAAAAAAAAACAACAAACAAATTACATTATATTCTAGCTAGATGCATCCAGGAGATAGTTTAAATTACAGTGCTGAAGATAGATAGGGACATAATTTCTAGTAGTTCTACGAGGGATAGAAAAATTAATTTGGCTCATTAAAGTCGGAAAGTTAATTTCACCATTATGTATAAAGAAAATATTAAGCATGATTCTACGATTTTCAAGAGATGGAATGTTGATTAAGAGAAGAGAGACGAGTCGTTGAAGGACAAGCAAACGTTAACGTCGTCGTAGTACATAAGTACACGAGAATTGGATAGAATCTGGGGCAGTTCGTTGATAAATAAGAGGAATAGAAGGGGACCGAGGTGGCTACCCTGCGGTACCCATGATGTAACCCTAAGGGGCTTAGAGTAAGAGTTATTAAAAAGAGATTAAGTTAGTCGGAGATCCACTTAAAAAGATGGGATGGGAAGCCAAGAAGATCCAACTCAGAATAAGTAGACAGTGGTTTACCTGCTCAAAATAAATCCTTGTATTACAAGAAAACAAAAATCTTGTAGATTAGTCGTGATATACCTACGCTTTATAAACTCATGCTGAGCGGACGAAATTATAGAACTACAAGAGTGTTGTAACTATGAAGTTAATATTTAAAAAAAAAAACTTAGGAATAGCAGACAGTTTTGATACACCTCTGTAGTTTTGGGCATCCGACTTATTCCCCTTTTTATGGAGAGGAATAATAAACGTCTCCTTCTAGAGAGAAGGGAAGGACGAAGAATAGATAGATCAAAAAGCTTTAGAATCGACTTACCAAGCCCATCAGCGCACAATCTGAGGATACACTAAGGAACACCATCAGGACCAGGAAAAAGTTAGATTTAATAGATTTAATAGACTGTCTATATCTGTACAAGCGTACAAGTATGATCAGTCTGATCAAAGGATGACATTGTTAAGGCTAACGAAATCAGTTTTTCTAAATGAGTATGTTTTAGCAGACAGGTTGGAAAATGCATATCGCAATAATTATAATATCCATAGTAACGTGTAGCGATAATTGAAACGGAAAGCAAAAGCGGATCAAGACTTGAGAGTATTGATATGGAAGGGTCAGAAGCAAATATCAAATCAAGTTGGCCATTCAATGAGTTTGTTACAAAGTTAACTTGAAATAAGGACTATTCAAGTAGGCCCTCAACAAATTCGGTTGCCTTGAAGGTATGAAACTGGCTGTATCAGAAAGCATTGACGCGACCGATTGAATAGAATTAAGACGATCCAAGTACACAGAAATATCGGAACTTGGAGGAATGTAAGACGCAGTGATAAAGACTAAAAAACACTTAAGAGGCCCTGTAATACTTATACATTCAATTACGTTAGGAAATTAACTGGAATTGGTTCCGGCAGAACTATGGAATCAAAAGCAATCAATACGATACCAGCCTTTCGGGAGTTACGATCAAATCCATAGGTATTATAATTATTAGGAAAAATTGCAAAGTCTAAGATATCGGGGGTATAACCAAGTATCAGTAAAACTTAAAATATGATAATCAAAAGATAGGCTATCAGTATCAAGTTTGGAGAGTTTAGATTTAGGTCCTCTAACATTTTGGTAGGCAAGAAAAAAAGATGAAGCTAGCTTCTCGGAGCTATATTAGAGGGTACAGATTGTGCGGTAGCACGGAGTCTAATCGGTATCCGATTTCTAGTTCTAGCTTTAAACTCCATCACGACTAGGTGCACAGGGAAAATAAGCCACCAGAAAACGACGCATTTGCTGCTTTTGATGCCTATATTCCATTTTACAGACCAGTCCTCAAAGCTGCACACGTATTGCTGCAATTCTTGCGTAGCCAGAATAATGCTTGGACTTCTGGTCAACACAGCTGTGTCATCCGCGTAGGTTGGTATTAGCACATCTTCCTCTTCTAATCTAGTTATAACGCTTGAGGTAGGCATATCGGCAATAAATAGGGTATATAGTGTAGGGCCCAGAACACTGCCTTGAAGGACGCCTGCGCAGATTGGGCGCTTCGAGGATTTTGCTCCATCGATAACAACTCTGAAGCTTCTGTCCTTAAGAAAGCTACTTACAAGATGGAATAGCTGCGGCATTAGGATGTTCTTCAGTTTAAAGAGGAGGCCATCATGCCACAAACTGTCTATAGCTTGCTGAATATCCATGAACACAGCTTAAGTACATCTTTTGCTCCATTGCATCTAGGGCAAAGTTATCCACACGATGAAGTTGATTCGGGGTGCCGTGACCTTGCCTAAATCCAAACAGCTTTGGAATTCTTTGAATGACGGGCTCGAGCTGCAGAATACGGTTGAGGATTACCCTTTCTGTTGTTTTTCCTAGTGCTGAGCGCTAACTAATTGGTCTGTATCCATCGACTTCCGTGTGTTGTTTCTCTGGTTTTGGTACCATGGTGATCAGTGAAGTTTTCCAGTTGGTGCGAAGTGACCTATCCTAAGTATGTTATTGAGCAGCAGAACTATAAACAGCAAGCCTTTTCTGGGTAGAAGTTGTAAGGTCCTGTTATCCAGAAGATCCTCACCAGGAGATTTTTTGGCCTTCAGCTTCTTGATTTGCTGCACTACCTGTTGCAGTGTGACTGGCTTTGCTGGCAAAGACATTTGAATCGGCATTTAAAATCGTAGGTCAACAGCATTTCGCATAACCGCAGTTGAAAGGATTAAATCTTTCCTCTGGGCTGTCTGCAAAGATTTCGGCCTTCTGCTGACTAGAGTAACACCAACCGCCTGCTGGGTCTTCAATTGGAGTTTTCGGAATGACAACTCTTTTAAAACGACTTGTTAGCTTCCAGAGAGTAGAGTTGAAGGATGCATCCGCACTATCTAGCACTCGTAAGAGGGCATCGGCATTTGGGGGAAGAATAGCTTGTCGAAGTTGACTTGGTGAGCATTGATTTACCGGAGTAGCATAAGATGCAGCCAGTAATGTGTTTCTCATAAAGTTTGAGATTGCATCTTTTATGTCATCTGGGCAGTTTATTTCCGTGTTAAGGTTGATCCTTCTATCCAGTTCACCTTTAAAAATTTCAACAAAAGAACCACGTGGGAGAATGCATTGCTTCTTGGCTTTAAACACTTAAATTCAACTGAAAGCTGATTTAAGACGATCTCATTGACTATTAAAAAGTCCATAGCAGAGTGTTGAATGAGAAAAACGTTGGCTCACCACTAGCAAGGATTTCGCTGCTGTGCTGCTTACAATGGCCTCTTGCAATCGCTTTCCTCGAGAGCATGATCTTATGTTACCCCACCATGAATGCTTTGCGTTGAAATCGCCGCCTGCAATGAATCTGTCCCCCAAGCTTAGTAATAATTGTTCAAAGTCAGCTTTACACCAAGGTTGATTTGGAGTTAGATATTTAGAAGAGATTTTGATGCATCCAACATAAATCACGCTGGCAACCTGTATATTCAGTCTTGACATAGGTTCATTCTGAGCATGAGCAATAGATGATCGTATAAAAACAACACCTTTCGAGCTTTCACTGGGATGAGTAGCGTAATATTGATCGTATCCTGGTAAGTATGCTCTCAGGCCAGGACGCATATGTGTCTCAGTTATTAACATTAAATCAATTGAATTTGCACCAAGGAAAAGTCCAAGATCTTCAGTATAGATTTATCACTATGACTAAGTTCACACGATTTCGATCCAGTATAGTGCTCGCCAGAGCATTTGAAATAAACTGGCTTTTTAAGGCAGTAATTTCGAGTATCCCCGTAATCTTGACATCTAAAGCATTGCACCAATTCTTTGCTTGGCTTAACCTTCATCACAGCTACTCTGTGCCTAACAATTTGAGTAATTTCAAGTGCCTCTACGACATTTGGTATCTTCTTTAGGTTTACGTAAAACATGTTTTGTCTTGTTTTTATATTATTTATTTCTTCATCGTCATTTTATTGATTTTACGCCAGTCTGGTTTGTGGGGCAATATATGTTCATGACTGTATAGCCCTTATCAGTAAACGTGCGCTCAATTAATTGTTTTTTGGAACATTTGGATGCATATCTCGTATAACTTTTCTGAACGGAGTATCCTCTCTTAACTGATGGTGCCAAAATTCACAATTTTGTTTGGTCAGTATAATAACAACTGCTCGACAAACTTTAGAGTCTTTTGTATATATACGCAAGACTCAAAACCTCGATGTACGCATGTCATGATCATCTGTTGTAATCACAGAACTGAGTGCCTCTTCGAGTTTGCCCATTTTGTTTACTTGCGGCATGCAGATAGCTGGAGGCTTAGGCACTATGCTTTTCTACTGCTCATTGTCAGCACTTTGTTTGCTGGCTTCTACTTGCTCATGTTGATCATTTTCGTTCAGTTCCATTACAGAATCAGGTTCTTCAGATAGCGCTGCTTAGCGATTAGGGCCCAGAACCAATCCTCCGCTCGTCCCGTTAGTATTTCAGATATAGCTCGAGGGATCGCGTCGAGAAAGATTCGGTAGGCAATAGCTTTCCTCTACGCACTCCAGGAAGCGTAGTGGGTCGGTGTCACCATTGAACGAGACGCCCTATTTCAGCAACAACCCTATTCAGCAGTCGTCGGTCAAGCTAGCTGAGCTAGGTGGTCCAGTATGCGTCTGGCAGTGTAATAGTCAAGGTCGTGGTTGTTGGTAAACGTTGAACTGGGTATTGGCAATTTTTGATAGAAGATACTTGAAAGCTGCAGCTTCATAGCCTCTATTTAACTGCAGATACGCAAAAAAGAGGTTTGTGAATTACAAACGCCTCCTATTTTTGCGTAATTTAATTAAAACTGTCATTTTTGCATCTGTGCGCCTGTTAGTTATTGAGAATTAAGGTTCCGTTACCGTTTCTTTGACTTTCTTTGCCGTGTGTTTTTGCTAAAATGCCAAAATATTACCAAATAATATTACAAATTGTTTTTGCATATTGAACCTATTGTAGTTATTGCATATATATAGTTAAATTACAAAAGCAGGTACGTATTTGCAAACTCACTTTCGGTTAATTTTTATAAGTGATACAAATCTTAGTTGTCAAATAGAAACCCTAGAATGTATTTGAAAGCCCAAAAAGTTTAACGAAACTCCTCAAAATTTTCATTGCAAGCTACAGTGTTTTATTCTGAAATTAATTATATATTGACACAAACGTGTAATTTTTTAATCAATTTTATATATACTTTTAATTTTTAATAACAGTAATTCAATACTATTAATTATTACTATTAATTATGCAATCATTATTTTTTAATTTCTTGGCTGCTCGTATTTATATATTCGATATTAAAATAGAACCTTTTAAAGACGTCGATTGCTTAATCTCATCGAAATACAAGTTTGCCTTTTAAAGCGTCTCCGACCCATAAAGAATATATATTCTTTATCAGCATCAACAACCGAGTCGATCTAGACATATTCGACTGTCCGTGTCTCCGTCTATATGAACACCTAGATTTCGGAGACTGTAAGAGCTAGGGAGACCCAATTTGGTATGTAGACTCCCCTTGTGGGGAGTGAGGCAAAGTTTGCTTTTAAATTTTGTCACGCCCCCTCCCGCCCCCACAAGCAGCAAAACTTTATATCTTTCACAAATTTTAACGCATTTAGTTGAAACTACCGATTTGCCGGATTTTGTTGAGATCGGATAATAATTGTAGACAAAATAGTAAAAAACATTTTTGTATGAGAACACTCCACCCCACCCCAAAATAAAAAAATTGTTTCTCATACTTTTGTGTGTGTCGAATATTGAATAAATGCCGAGAACAGGTATCTTATAGTCGGTGAGCTTGTTGTTTTGATCATTACTCGAGAATGATAAAACAGATTTTTAAAAGCTTTCTGATTTCTTAAAGCCAATGTATATATTTATTTATCATGCATACTTACTTTTACAATTTATTGTTAACTGTATATATTTTTTAAAAGCGGAATTTAGAGCAGAAGTTTTGCACAATGGCCATGATCATCCTTTAGCGTCACATGGGGAATACATAAAACTCTTGAACTCGTTAGGAGATATTATTATTGGACTGATTACAGGACTGATAAATGACCCGTAAAAGCGCACATTGGCGCTTTCGACCCGTGTAAGTCGACGAAAGCAGAAAACTATACGTTGCGGACTATATATTGGGAAAGGGCAAAGTCGTACAGATTTTTTCAGCGACTTTACGTCGACTTTCTTGGACAGTAAACGCGATCTCGTAGCGGAATTTTTATTCTGCTTGTGCAAGAATTATTCCATATTTTTTGTGTACCTGAAATGATTATCTCAGATAACGGTTCACAATTTAGAGCTGAGGCACACACTGACTGCTGTTCATTCGCCACAAGCAAATGCGTCGGAGCGTGACGAGACTAGAAATTGAGCTGTATCTGCTACGCATTACGATCAGCCATTCATTCGACCATTGGTTCAACGCCATATTACATGGCATTTTGGCAGCAGACGAGAGGCACATATCCGTTGATGAGGTCACTGCAGAAGAGACTATGAAAAGGCAAAATGAGATGAATGACAATATCATGGACGTATGCAGAAGGAGTAGAAGTGTTTCTATGGAATTTTAAGCAGATTTGCTACGGTCAGATTTGAAATCATATCTATAGTGCAGTTGGCACCATACGATACTGGTAAGTGCAGTAACATTAGAAATCATATTTCATAGATAAGAATTGTTTTGTCCAATCTGTTTATTATAGGTCTGGCACCTAAGAATTAGTTTAAAATTGATATATCAAAAAAGGTTCGACCAGTTTTATTGGCAATAGGATGGCCATGGTAGTTTGGGCATGTTCACGGTTTAAGAGGTCAGCGATAGTGTTATATTTCTTTGTCTTTTTTTTGTTTGTTTGCCAATCATATAAATCTTACCGGTATGACTTTTACTCGTCTTTTAGCAAGCTCTTTTAAAATGAGGAAAAAACTGCGTCTGCACTCATAATTTAGGAGAAAAAGATCCCCCCAATTGCCAACGAGATAGAGCCCATCCTAAATCTATGGCCCAACATCAGTTTTCTAGGTAATAAATTAAACTATCAAGTAGTTCCCATATAACCGACTCTTTCTGAATGAACACTTAGTAGCATAACTTCTTTGTTTTTCATCCAAGTAAAACCAAATTCGGTTCCCATTCATTTAAGCAGACCCCACAATCGCTGAGCAAACTTGTTTTAGATCGGGCCACTATATAATATAGTTCTCATATAATTGATTTCTGCAGAATGAGTGCTTAGTGCCATAGAACTTAGGTTTGCATCCAAACCGTACCAAATTCGGTTTCGTATACATTTCAGGAGCCCCTACGTCCGCTGACTTATTTTCATTCAAGTCGATTTACGACAGCAGGCAGCTAAAGTAGAAGAGAGCATATATTTACAATGTGAATGGTATATAAGTTTCGGAGAGCCCAAACTAGTTTGTCTTTCTTGTTATACCCTTGTAGACGGTATTATAATTTTTTTACGATATTTATTACGCATAAAAGGAAGCATATCCGACCCCATAAGTATACATTATCTTAATAAGCATGACAAGGCAAGTTGATATAGCGATGTTCTTCTGTCTGTCCATCTTTTTCTATGCGAGCTTCTCCCACACTTTTGAAGCTAAACACTTGAAATTTTCATCTTAAGCTTATTTTTGCTATATGCTGCTGAAAGTCGCTCTCTGATTTTCGTTCAAGACGGTTACTGTTTTTCAATCTCAGGTGTTGTTCTAATTTATTTGCGTTCGTGTATCAAATTTTAAGTTGTGTGCAAGTTTTTTTATTGTGCTTAATTTCGGGTTGGGTTTTAACGTAATCTTTAAGTGCACTTGATTAATCTGATTTATATTGTTTTACCTTGTTTTATTTCATTATATTATTGTGCAAACTAAGCCAAAAGCTGAGCTATAATCATAAGCAAACCAGTGCGCTCTGTATTGTGGTTTTTGTTTTTGCTTTTGCTTCTGCTCAGCCTGTAAGTTTATTGCTATTTTTAGACTCTCAGTCTTGTAAGTCATATTTTGTTATTGTTTTGCATTTGCGTTTGCGTTGTGTCGTTGGAAAACCGTTACATTGCTGCCGTTACATTGCAGCCAGCTGCCCACCCAGTGAGAAGTTTTATCGTTTGCTTGTTATTGTGTCGTCCGTTTACTGCTACCAGCTACCCAGTGAGAAATTTAAAATTTCTATCATTCCCATTGTTCTCTCAATTCCAATGGCTGACTGCTACAAAAAAAGTTGCCCTTTCAAGGCTGATTCTTCCGAGCCTATGCTTTTTTGTTGGCTCTGCCATAACACCAATCATTACAAAAAACAGTGTCCGTTATTTAACAATTAATCATGTCCTGTTAGGTTTAATAAGCCTTCTTCTGCAATCTCTCCTAATAATATAGCCTATAGATTTGATCGTCCCCTTGTAATTCTTCAATCAGATTGGTCATACTTGTTCAATTGTACAGATATGGACAGTGTGGTTGACTTCTTTTACAAAATTCTGTGTTTCATTTTTAAGAATTTGGTTCCGTTCAGTAGTCCTGTTAGGTTTAATAAGCCTTCTTGGTTTACTCTACAGTTATCTAATCTCATAAATATCAAATCTAGACTCTTTAAAAAGTTGAAAGTCTCGGGAAGGTCCACTGACTATTCGCGCAATATTGCTGCTCGTTCAAGTTTCACTGTCGTTAATTTCAAGTGCTATAATACACATTTGCATCGCTGTAGCGGATCCAAAACAATTTTATAATTTGGTTAATTCAAAACGTAAAACATATGTCCTTCTTCATTGGCTTATATAAATACTAAAGCATATACAGATCAATGCATTGCCAATCTGTTTGCAGACTTCTTTCAAACAACTTATTCCTCTCTTACGTATCGGTCTGATCAGATATACCCTTATAGCTTACACAGGTCTAATAACATCCCACCTCCCCTAGTCACTAAAAGCTCATTGCTTAATGAACTTAAGTCTATTAAACCTAACTTTTTTCCTGGTCCTGATGGTGTTCCGGCCTGATGGGCTTGGTAAGTCGATTCTAAAGCTTTTTGATATATCTATTCTTCGTCCTTCCCTTCTCTCTAGAAGGAGACGTTTATTATTCCTCTCATAAAAAGGGGAATAAGTCGGATGCCCAAAACTACAGACTAAAAAACTAAAACTAAAATATATTAACTTCATAGTTACAACACTCTTGTAGTTCTATAATTTCGTCTGCTCAGCATGAGTTTATGAAGCGTAGCTCTACCACCACTAATTTATTAAAATTTTCTTCTTTTGTATTATAGGGATTTCAGCATCAAAGCATTTGATCGGTAAAGCACTTTTTACGTTTTCATAAGTTCGATCTCCTTGGATTCCGATCCCATATTCTTAAGTGGATCTCAGACAACCTTAATCTCAGAACTCAGAAAGTTATTTTTAATAACTCTTACTCTAAACCCCTTACGGTTACATCACGGGTACCGCAGGGTAGCCATCTCGGTCCCCTTCTCTTCACCTTATTTATCAACGAACCCCCTCAGGTTCTATCCCATCTATCTATCCCTCATGTGCTTATGTTCGCCGACAACGTTAAACTTTGCTTGTCCTTCAACGACTCTTCTTCCCACTTCAGGCTGCAAGATGACCTTGATTCCTTCCAATTGTGGTATCAGATGAACTTATTACATCTCAATTGTTCTAAATGCAAAGTTATGCCGTTTTGTCGTAGCACACCGCTTCAGACATCGTACCTTCTTAACGATATGAAAATTTATCAGCTTGACTCAGTTAATGACTTCGGTGTTCTTTTAGACCCTAAATTAAAATTCGATTTTCACATTTTAATTGCCGTCAATAAGGCTGCGGCTGCTTCGACCTATCTTGGAGTACGCATCCTGTGTTTCTTGTCCACAATACAAGAATCATCAGGACCGCATTGGGTGCGTTCAAAAGAAATTTACTGTTTTGCTCTCCATGGGTTGAGTTGGGACCCCAATAACCCTCTCCCTTCATATTCAAGTAGGCTTCTGCTAATAAGCCTTCCATCTCTTGAAAATCGAAGAATTATGCTTAATGTTATCTTAATACATAAGCGTGTTAATGGTGATATTGACACGCCGTCTTTTATTGGCCAAATCAATTTTTGTGTTCCTCGTAGAACTTCTAGAAATTATGTTCCTATCTATCTTCAGCACTGTAAATTAAACTATCTTATGTATGAACCTTTCGTGCCCTTTGTTGTAACTACAATAATCTCTTCAACTTTATCTCTAACAATAAATCCCTTAACTCAAACAAAACTTCTATACTAATGCATCTAGCTAGTAGATATTGTAAATTGTTTAGGGTTTGTCAGAGCAACTCCGCGTTTTTTCCATCTTCGCGATTCGTGTTGTTCGTCATGCGGATACACCCCTCGGCTGGTTGGGCAGAAGGTGGGAGTATCTAGCCTGGACTTCGCGCGTAACAAGCCACGTGGCTTGGTCTCGTGGGTCCACTTGAACGTGCAGTGCTTTGTACGTCAACGTCCCGATGAATATATCTCATCAAGAGCGGACACTATATCATATAGGTGTCATATAAACACAGAATTTGAATAAATACTTTGTACGACATAGGCGCTACCCCGAGTGTGTGTGAGATAGAAAGGCGTCAATTAACAGAATGCCCTGCCTCTGACGAAGTTTAATATGAATATCATATTTCCATATAATTTTGTATAAATGTTAATATCAAATCATATTTCCATAAAATATTATATCATATTTCAATATCATATCATAGTTATACTTACACCAAATTTTGGTACGTCTTGGCTTGTCAGTGATGTAGTGTAAGTTTAAGGTTATTGTTGGTAAATTTAGATCCGTGAAGGCAAAACGAATTATTGCCCTTTTTGATAACATTAGTTGTGTTAGTATGTATGTTAGATAGAGTTGCGTAGAAGTGTTAAGTGCCTTATTGAAGTATAAATAAATATTTTTAAGTTTGCCTGTTTTTAAGTAGTAGATCACTATTGTTAAGATGTAACTTTATTGTAAACCATTCATGGTTAAACCTGTAGCATTAATAATGTTTACGAGCAGTCGTTGTAGGAGCTGCAAAATATGTTTGAGAGCATGGTGGCAATTTCGAATGACTCGTAAAGAAAAGTGATGAATATTTAGAGAATGATTTGACAAAACCATTAGAGAACTTGTTAGAGAAACCTTTGGATAGATTTGTTAGAAAACCTGGTGTAGCAAGCGTTAGAGAAACTGTTAGAGTGAGTTTCATATTGACTGACAGTGTCATATATCAAGTCGATGCAGCGAAAACTATCCCCTATGTGTTGCTTTTTCTACGAAGTTAGTTCGCATATGCTATAAAACTTTGCCCCAAAGTATCGTATAAGATCAACCGTGTTTTCGAAACGATAGGAATATTGGCAGCTACTAGATATAGAGAACATGGATACAAACCCTAGAGAAAGCCGTTGCGCTATATTGTTAATCATCGATCTTATGTCATGTTGGCCGAGCTGTAAACATATTGTTATATGTTGTTTGAATATAACGGCTATATCACATAGATGTACATAATGTAACTTATATCGTCAGCCAGATACATATGTAACCATAACTATTGTATAACATATCGATTGTATTAATTGTATTGTAAGATATTGATTAGAGAGAATCGATTGAGATGGAAAAGAAGCAGACGGAATAATATGGTTTAATAAAATAAAGAATTTAAAGTTAAAACTAAAGAGCACTGAGTGATGTTTAACGAACGAATACTTAGAAGCATAACTTTTCTGTTTTTTATCCAAATCAAACCAAATTCAGGTTGTATTCATTTGAGGATGCACCACGTCCGCTGACCACATCTGGTCAAGATCAACTATATATTATAAACCCCATAAAAAATGTTGTCCAGTAAACCAAAACAGCCATGTTTCGTTAGATATTATCAAAAGATGTAACAAATTCTATGAAATAGGCGACTCTCATTGAGCTCTCTTGTGTTTTGCAAACATATGAATCTTAATGCATACATATATATTGATCATCTTGCAGAATCCCTGAAAGAAGCCTACAAAACACAAAGCTCCATCGCCAGCGATTTCCAAGGATAAGCTAAAAGAGAGTAGAAAACATATCATCATCACCCTCGTGTTTGGAGCAATCGCAGATTGCTAAAAAATATGAAGTCAAGCGTACTACTAGGATGTCATGGGCCAACAATAAATAGAAGCTATCCGTTAACATCCAAACTATTACATCTAACTTAAATCTATTCCAAACCTGGAGTCAAACAATGAATCGCAAGAGCGGGAGGAAATTATAAAAGAGCCTGCAGAACGTGGTTTAAGCGATAAGAATCCGATAAAGACCGACTGTTTTATTCCCAACGTTACCAAAATATAACCGTTGATGGACCCTATAAGAAAAGATATTTTTTAGGTGTTTATCACTTCATACCCACCAAAGACATAAGTGCCAAGCTCGGTAGTCATTTACACTCTTTGACGCACGTCCCCAACTGCATGTCTCGCTTCTCCAAAGTTCTCATGGCATTCTCCTTTGTAGATTTTGAACCAGCCAAACAAATTTTAGAAATCATAAGAATGTTTGAAGCTACGGTCATAATTGTACCTCCAGAAAGTTCGACGACTTGGTACAACATCATCGTTTCCAGGAGTTCGGACATTCACAAAAGTATTGAAACAAGCCTTTGCCTTAAAAGTGTTGATGGCTGCCGGCCGAAACCTGGGTCTAGCCAGTTGATGCGTTGAGAAACTCTTGTTTGACAGAGATAATTTTAAAACAAGAAAAGAAAACTAGCTTCTTCTTACATGCCATTCACATTGTAAATATATGAACGCTTCTTCGAAAGCTGCCTACTATGGTAATCCGATCGAATTAAATTAAGTCAGCGGGCGTGAGGGCTTCTCAAAAAGATACGAGCCGAATTTGGTGTGATTTTGACACAAAAACAAAAAGAATTTGCTACAAAGTGTTTATTCAGAAAATATCGTTTATATGTGGGATACATGATATAATGGCCCGATCTGTGAAGCGGGCGTATATGCTGCTCAATTGGATATACACCGAATTTGGTTAGATTTGGGTAAAAACCAAAAAAGTCATGCCGCTAAGTGTTCACTTGAACAATCGCTTATATGGGAGCTATATGATATAATTGTCCAATCTCTATTAGATTTGGGTAAAAACCAAAAAAGCCATGACGCTAAGTGTTCATTTGAACAATCGCTTATATGGGAGCTATATGACATAATTGTCCAATCTCTACCAGATCAATCCAGCGTACGTAGGGCCTTCTCAAATGGATACGAAACGAATTTGGTTTGATTTGGATAAAATAGATAAGTTATGTTACTAAGTGTTCATGGCGAATAATTGCTTATATGGGATCCGATCTTGACCAGATAAGGCCAACAGACGTGGGGCCTTCTCAAATGGATACAAATCGAATTTGGTTTGATTTAAATGAAAACTGGGAAAGTTATTAAAGTGTTCATCCCGAAACAAACGCAACAGGCAACAAAAACGTAGGAGAGAAACGATCAACGATCTGGTAAGGCCACATAGTGTTCGCCTTATAAGAGGATAAAAACATAGTGCCAATCACAGAGTCATAGATTTCTGCCCACGTTGCCGACACACAGAAAAAGATCAAAATAGCTCGCCCATAGTGTCGATATATATTGTCCGAACGGAAGGCAAACGATAAAGTCAGAAGTTCCAGCATCTCCCGGACTACTGTAGTTATATCCAGGTCAGCTGCTTGGTTAAGCTCGATAGGCGGTGGTTTACACGGTGCGATGTAGGAGTTTGTTATCCATAAGTTACAACTATTGAATGGAAAGATTAAAGGTTTCAATGGATTTTTTCAAATGTGAAAGCTTGTTTCGCTTCTTTTGTTCGATGCATTTATGGGGTAGCTCGGGTCAGTGTTAACCTAATGAACCCCTTGCCTGCTGTCCTCCAGGTAACTCGAGAACCTTAGGATAGTTTAAATATTAAAATCCTATGTTTTCTACCCTCCAGATGCAGCTGAATAATTTTTGTATGCATCGCGGGCTAGTTAACTCCACAATATATTTTCCCTACTTCTTTCTATGCACTACCGAAGCGTTAATTCGAGTACTTGGAACCAGTAAATTTAACTAAACCCTGTCTCTTGCCTTTGGGATACTGCCAAACTATTATTCGAGTACCTCAGGCAGGGTGTCCTTCTCAGTCCTGATTTCCATGTTATCGAAGCTTTGCCGATACTTTCTTAGAGTACTTTTGGAACGTTCAACCCTGCCCCGGTCCCCCTGTAACCAAAACTCTCTCTTCCACCACCCTCTATAACCCAATCACAGTCCCCAACCGTCAGCCCGTCAATAGCACCAGATACGAGCAACAAAAGCGGGCCAAGCCCATCTCTGTTTCATCTGCGGCGAGAGCAGACATCTGCGCTGCACATCGCTGCGCAACTCTAACCACCACCAGCCCAACTACATTGGCCCCTGCTGCAGCCAGAGACCAATTATTCATCCCTTCTCATAACCCAAAGTAGGACCGCCATAGCCCGACCCAGACAATAGCCCAAACGTATCGTAGCCCAGGAGTCTTAAACCTGCCGGACCAGAGTTACCTCCCTGAGAGCTTTAAGCTTCATCAGTGCAACTGCAACGGACTTGGCAGGAAGGAGGCGCATCATAATTGTGGCCCTGCAAAAAACAAAGCTGACGAGCAGGAGGAACCTCTCCCACTCGCCATGCTACAAGCTTCTCTGGCAATCGTTATCATGATGCGGAAAGAGACCTCGAATTCGTGGTCCACCAGTCCGTTAACTTCAGGCCGCTGACCATCCAATGCGACGGCGAACATCTCGAAGTCCGGGTCATAGCCGTCCGCACAGGAGAGGAATAGCCTCCATAGCCTACCTATTGGAGGGAGAGCACCGCGTCGTTATAGGTGACCTTAATGCCCACCACGAGAGCTGGTACTCTGAGCTTGGGAATGATGCTCGGGGTTCAGAATTGAATGACCAAATATCAATGCGTTATAAATGAAGACCACGCTACACCCATCAGAGCATCTTGCCGTAACTCAGGTTACATCGCGATTGTCAGCCCTGAGCTCATTGCCACCACTTCCTGGCATGCTGACATAGCACCGCGGATTTCATTTGCGAGAAACGCATGTATGCCGACTTCGGTAAGGCAGACTGGTTAAGGTACGAGCCCATAACGGAGTCTCTTCGCTGTTCTGGCCATCCTGAGACTGACCTGAGACCCAACTTCCCCCAGAGGCTTCACGCCTATTAGAACAGCGAGATGAGCTACGCAGTGTCGACGCTTCGGACCCGAGAATCCCAGATATAGGAGCCTAGATTGGGCACCTCGTGATTGACTGAAGAAAGGCTAAATGACTATAAAAAAAAAAGATTAAGTCGAATAAAAGTTCTAAGCGTCACTGGACAACTATTAAGAAGCTTTTGAATCCCCACAGAAGCTAGTTAGAGACGGTCACATTCGGGGAGATGGAGGGGTCAAGAGTGGACACAATTGGAGAACCTACTGTGAGATGCTCACCAAGCAGTTCCTCCTTGCGTTACAGCTGCCCACTCACCCCAATCACTCAACCACCATTCTACCTATGTCGCCAAGTGCCAAACTAGTCAGACCTGCCCTCATTACAATGGCGAGGTCAATCAGCCACTTGTTGGATCATAACACTCCTCAGATCAGCCTTAAGAAGGGTCCACACCGTGTCCGTGGTAGAGGCAATGCTCAGAGCTGCAGCCAAAGTCGTGCTCGGAGGCACAGCACCACCCCTAGATAGATGGAAGCCAGACTTCCAAGACACGCTCGAGTCACTTTGACCCAGCTGAGATCGGGGCACTCTAGGTTTCTAGACATCGATGTTGCGGTGTTGTCATTCTTCCCTCCTCTACCCACGAGGCGCACTAATGTTAACCTAATGAACCACTTGCCTGCTGTCCTCCAGGTACCTCCGAAGTGTTCTTCGACTACCTTTGTTAACTCCACTATATGGCTTCCATTCTTGTTTCTAAGTACTAAGAAAGCGTTTATTTGAGTACTTGGAACCAGTAAATTTCCCTAAACCTTGTCTCTCTTGCCTTTGGTATATTGCCGAACAAAAGGACGAGTACCTCAGGCCGGTGTGACCGTCTCAGTCCTGCGACCGTGCTCTCGAGGCTTTGGAGATGCACTAGAACCTGCCACGCCAGCATAAATCATTGAACTGTACCTTCTTCGACCTCTATCTACCTCTATCAAACTTTGTTGAGTTCGCACTACATGTCAGTTAACGTCGTTACAATGGTTGCTATATTTTGGTGATAATCGCTAACATAGTCGACCGCCACTCGCCCCATTTCGAGCAGTGTGATTCAGCAACTTGGATAGACTACCCAAGCCTTATACAGTAATTAACATCATGTATGCATTAATCAACGTTTACATCCGATTGTAATTGCTGAAACAAATACGTTTTAGAAGAACGTCTGTTGACGAAATTTTTTATATATATAAATAAGGTCTGTATCATATTCTTATATCAACGACACATCTGAAATGATCTCTTTACTCCCTTGCAGAGGGTATTATAATTTCGTCACGATATTTGTAACGCAAAGAAGGAAGCATATCCGACCACAGTAAGTATATATATTCTTCATCAGCATTATAAGCCGAGTCGATATAGCATTGTCCGTCTGCCTGCTGTCTATCAGCCTGTCCGTCTGTTTTTATGCAAACCACTCTCAGGTTTGAAGCTATCGACTTGTAATTTTCACTGTAGGCTTATTTTTTCTCATATGTAAAAGTCTTAATCACTATATCATATAGCTCCCATATAAAGACATATAAATGAAAAATGTGTGCAACAGATGGCGAGAACAAAATTTTTATTTGCAAGCAAAGCAACGTTATTTGTGCTAGCCCTGTGCTCTGCCTCTCTCACTTACAAACAGGTTTCTTGAAATACGAAAGTTTTGTATTTATATCTATATCATTTATGCCAGAAGAGATAGCGACTTCAAATTTGAATTTTTATTTTCTATAAATATTTGACACATTTATTTTATTTTTTGCCACGCCCACTTTTTGGTGTGGCCTCCATACAAACTACCGTCCATTTCAGTATGCTTTTTTATTTTTCATTGCATCTTAAAGCTATCTGTATACACTCACCAAATTTTATCCGGATCGGGCCACTATGCCATATAGCCCCCAAAAAGGGATTTTTGCAGAATGAATACAAAATTTTTTTTTGTCCAAATTGAAATAAATTCGGTTTGTATTCATTTTAGGATGAATTACGTCTGTTGACCAAATTGTATTCATATCGAAGAATCATATAGGCCCTATAAAACCTTTTTTTTTGGGAATGAACACAAAATGTTTTAATTTCATCGGAATTTGGTTTATATTCATTTTAGGAGGTTGCACGTCTGTTGGCCAAATTTTATTCAGATCGGGCAACTATACCATTTATCCCCATAGAGCAGATTTTTTCGAAATTAAGACGATCGAAGAAAATTTGGATCCATTTAAGAACCTGATATTCGCACGAAAAAATAAGTAAGAACGCTTTAAAATACTAGAACTCAGCATTTATTTAATATTTTACATATATAAAACATTTTGTGAAAGGTCTAATTCGATCCTCTGACCATTGCTTGAGCATGTAGAAAACACTTTTTTTTGACATAGCTGCAGCAAATGTCACGCCACCGCTACCTGCTATATCAATAAACATATAAGTGCCTAAAATGTTTGGATTTTCCTTTGATTTTGTCCATTGACTGAGTCAAAAGCAAAAACAACAACACGTGGAGGGAAATGTACACATGTACATATTTTGTTTTCGCAGATCGTCTGTATCATAAATAGCACGAGTAATGAGAACAATAACACAGCTTTCAATTCATTTAATTGAATTTCTTTTATTCATATCCCAACAAAGCAAAAAAAAACCACAGCGGCTGCTTATATCCCCCATCCGCCTCTTAGACTACTAGCACGTTCAGGTCATTAAAACAGCATCACGCAGATGTGTTAGTGGGAGGCAGACAGTACCATTTTTATTCACGTTAGCTGGTAAATTATAAGACTGAAGTAAAACGTCAATGGCTATTTTGACATTGTTCTTAATTGATTTTAACAAAATTTGACTACTTCATAGAAAACAGTCAGTTTTAATTACACACTGATATCTTAAAAATTGTAGGAGATATAGTTTTTTGCGATTTGCGGGGGCAGAAGAGGGCGTGCAAAATTTTAAAACAAACTTGATCTGACGCCCCACGAGGGGATGTACTTACCAAATTTGGTGACTCCAGCTCTTATAGTCTCCGAGATCTAGGTGTTCATACGAATGGACAGATCGACTCGGCTGTTGATACTGATCAAGAATATATATAAATTATGGGTTCAAAAACGCTTCCTTTTGCCTGTTACATAGATTTGAACAAATACAATATGAATACAAAACAAATGAGTAGTAGTTTTTTATCCAAATCGAGCCAAATTTAGCTTGTATCCATTTTTGGAGGCCCATAGTCGGAATTTGTTTGAAGTAAATCAGGAGCGCCTTGCTATATTTTATAGCGGTTTATTAGGTATTTAATTATCGAGGAAGTTCGTCTGCTGCGTTCTTACTTGTTTTTTAATTTAATCTTCTATTTCTCAATCTCTGTCAAACAAGTGTTTTCACAACGCTCTTTCGGACAGTCCATGTAAAAGTGGCAAAAATAATTCAAATATGCCTAATAATCAAATGTGCCTAATTGACTACAATTAACTACAGCTTGGTGTCGGCCAGCAGTCTGGAAAAACTCTTTAAGCAATTGCGGTAAATTCCTATCAAATAGGTGCACCAAAACGCAGTAGCCGTGGTAGTGACTTTCGCTCTCGCGGGTAGCATTGAGCACTCTTGCATTCTGCAAAGATATAAATCTTAATACATATACATATTAATGTTCTTGTAGGATATCTGGAAACGAAAAGCACCATCGCCATCGATTTCCAAGAAAAGCTAAAAGCCAATAGAAGCAAGTAAGAATGGTATAGTCGATCTTAAGACTATAAGATACTCGTACTCAGCATTTATTTAATATTCGACACACTCAAAAGTATGTAACACTTTTTTTTCTTTTGCATTAGTGGGGCGCTTTTATACAAAATTTTAATTGTACGATTTTCTTTTCCGATCTTAATAAAATTCGGAAGACCGGAAGAGAATATGCTTATACATATACACAATGAGTTTTAACTAAATTTTTCCATAATTGTAGGCGATATAAGGGCTTATCTATTTGCTTGGTACTAGTGCACTTGAATTCATTCTTTTCAGCAATCTGCGATACTACCGGACACAAGGGTGATGACGATGAGATAAGTTTATGCTCGTTCTCTAGTACAGTAAACGAGTATATTGTATTCGCGTATGTAACAGTCACGATCAACCGCCGAGTCAATGTAGCCGGGTCCGTCTGTATGAACACTTGTTTTCGTTTCTTGTAAGGCGTTAGATTAAGTTTGTTTTAAAGTTTTACCAGTTTTACCTCCCGCCAACGAAATTCGATTAAAATCTTATATCTTATGTATGAGCACACAACCTACCGATTTGCCAAACTTTATTAAGATCGGATAATAATTGTAGGCAAGATCGAAAAAACAACATTTTGTATGAGAACACACCACCGCCACACTGCAGAGTGTGACTTAATCGAGAAGGATCCGAACAAGGCCAAAGCAGCCGCCTCTATTCATATCCAAAGTTACAAAAATAAAACCGTTGATAGACCATATACACAAAACAAGAAAGGAGGGCTAGCTTCGGCTTACAGAAGCTTATATACCATTCATATTGTAAATACAAACGGAAGCGCTTCCTTTTGCCTGTTATATCCATTTGCACAAATAGAATTTACTAGATTACGGGTATAACAAGTAAGAACGCAACAGCTTGCTCGAAAGTTAAATACCATGTAGGTACGCTATAATATATAGCAAGCAGCTCCTGATCAATTCATACAAATTTGTACTTGGGGCCTCCTAAAATGGATAAAAACCCAATTTTGTTCAATTTGAAAGAAGAACAAAAATTTTGTGTTCAACTCGAAAAAATCGCATCTCTGGGGATATATGATATAGTTGCCGGATCCGAATAAAATTGAATCAGTTGATATAGGAGACAAGTAAGAACAGTCGAGCGACTGTCGATAGTACCTGTACCTATTAAGCTGCTATATCATAATGCTGACAGATCCTGATCAAATTCGGTGAACGGACGTAAAGGGTATAAAAAGCTTGCCTACTTAGTGAAGTACATACTAATATCTTATATATAGTTGGAAATTCGACTACTTGTTGATTTTGCTAACGTAAAGGGTATAAAAAGCTTGCCTACTTAGTGAAGTACATACTAATATCTTATATATAGTTGGAAATTCGACTACTTGTTGATTTTGCTAACGTAAAGGGTATAAAAAGCTTGCCTACTTAGTGAAGTACATACTAATATCTTATATACAGTTGGAAATTCGACTACTTGTTGATTTTGCTAACGTAAAGGGTATAAAAAGCTTGCCTACTTAGTGAAGTACATACTAATATCTTATACATAGTCGGAATTTCGACTACTTGTTGATTTTGCTAATGCTCTTTTAGTATTACTGTGTAGTTTGAGTAACGCTGTTGCTTATGCTGCTAATACGTACGTTCCAAATACGTACACAGGTATACTTTGCACGAACACCGAAACCGGAAACTCCAAAAAAGCACTCGCGAACTCGATTTAATATTATTTAACACTATTCACAATCTTACTAGATGACAAGATAGAAAATCACAAGCGTTAGTCCTGAATCGTGCACGAGTGTCAGACACAGACTGGGCCGAACATTTAAAAATTATTGGAACATTTCCAAACAATTAGATAAAAATAAGGAAGGTGTTTCTTGCACTCGCACATTTTATGCCCTGAAATTGCGCAGTACATACAACGTTGTTTTTGGATATGCATTATACAAACATACATGCACATGCATAATGCCTATCCCACAATTTTATATTTGATCTTGACCTTGCTTATGTCCACGAAAAGCATTAAGTCATGTAAACGAGAGGGAAAGTAACAGTGTAAGAGTATCCATGGGTATAAATAGAGAGAGTTTCGGTGTTTGTTTTGATTTCGCTTGATTGGTCTCTGCGACGCTCTAAAACCAAATTTGCTTCCGATTAAGAAAATTTATAGTATATAGGGTCGGAATCAGAATTAAATTTGGTCAAATTACTTGGAGCCTGGGTAAATAAATAAAAACCAAATTTGGTAAGATTTGGACAACAAAAATTGCTTCTATGAGGTCTATGATATAATTGTCCGAGCTGCAAAAGATTTTTCTGTGAATGTGGAGAATCATAAAAAAGAAAAATCAAATTTGGTTTGATTTGAATAAAAACAATCATTTGATGTTCATTCGGAAAAGTGGGCGTGGCAAAAAAATACAATGAACTTAAGTTGGGTACATATTTATGGCAAATAAAAATGTAAGTTTGAAGTTTGTATCTCTGGTAGTTTCCAAGATATAGATTTTCATACAGGACGGACAGACGGACATTGCTAGATGGACTCCACTGTTGATGCTGGTCAAGAATATAACACTGCTTGACTGATTGATGATTTTGGATCATTTTACTTATAATGATGAAATTCAAGTGATCGGAAAAAATTCCCCGCTCTCTTGGAAGTGACCGTAATCCAGTTAGCTGTTTCACGAAGCAAATCAGATTAATTATATTAATATTCAAATCATTTGTTTGAAAAAATGGTTCTGGCATATGCCGATTTCTTTTTGTCGTTAACTAAGAGTCAAACTGACTAATCATCTCTATACACATATATATATATAATTGAATGTCTGTCTGTTTATCTATCCTTTATATTCGCCTAAACTAATAAATTGATCGGCATGAAATTTTAACTGTATACTAATACGGACCACGGGAATGTCAAGACTTTATATCGTTCTAGAATAATGAGCGATAATAAAAATTCGCCATATCTTTGCACCAATTGGAACAATTGCAACGAAATTTGTAGAATATAGTAATATCGACCACGGGAATGTCAAGGGCCCCCTCATATAGGCGATATTGAGAATTCGTCATATATGCACCCTTAACACCGATTGTCATGAAAGGTCAGGCTATGTATCGGCTTGGAATATAGATATATCCATTAATCGATATATATATATATCGAGGTATTGGTATTGGGTATCGGTATTGGTATTGGGGTCCCAATTCACACCACGGAGAGCAAACAGAAAAAATTTCTTTTGAACAGACTCAATGAAGTTTTGTAAGGTGAACACCAAACACACGATGCGTACTCCAAAGTAGGTCTTACCCGAGAAGTATACAGAAATTTAGTCGTATAAGGATCATCAAATGAATAAAACCCAGAACACCCAAAGCCTTATTGACGGTAATTAAAATGTGTTAATCGAATTTGAATTAAGGGTCTAAGAGAACACGCAAATCATCAACAGTGTCGATCCGATCAAGGGGCATATCGTTAGGAAGGTACGATGTCTGAGGCGGTGTGCTACGACAAAACAACACAACTTTGCATTTAGAACAGTTGAGATATAGTAAGCTTATCTGACACCACGATTGAAAAGAATCGAGTTCCTCTTGTAGTCTAAAATGGGAGGAAATCAGTGTAAATGATGTCAGTTCACATTTTATTCTTAAATCCTTTTATTACAAATGAAGAAAATTCTTGTAAGTCAGTGGTGGAAGACCTACTTTTCATAAACCCATGTTGAGCAGATGAAATTATATAACTACATATAAGAATGTTGTAACGAAGTTAATATTTTTTCAAAAAGCTTGTTATAAATATGTGTATATCGATTTTTGGGTTATCGATATGTGTATATCGATTAATTGAGTTTTCGATATGTGTACATAGATATATTGCAACAGCGGAGATATGTCCACGGAGATATGTCGTTAGCCCGTCACCCGTTATGTCGATATCTTTCTATCCATAAAGATATCAATAGTCGAATATATATTGATATCAGTATATATGGATACATTTTTCCGATGTTCTACCGCAACTAAAAGAAACATCTAGAATACCACAGAAAGATCTGGTAGTTTGTTAAGCAAGACATCACCTAAGACGCTTAAAATTACTAGCACAACAACAAACATAGAATAGGAGGAGGCGTAGCGACTCATACCGGGTTAGCTGGTTGATATATAAACCATTTTCCCAAATCTTGTTTATTTTGGCCGCCCTTTCGCTTGTGTACATTTCAATAAGGGCTGGCAAAAATTGTATGCAATACCTATATCCAGGTGTCAGAGTCTCATTTCTCAGCTGTTGATAAGAAAAAATGAAAATATAGTGGCCTGTATGAATCTACATGAATCAAATTTGCTCAGCAGACGTGGGGCTGCTTAAATGGATACAATAACTAATTTGGTTTGATTTTGATGAAAAGCAAAGAATTTATGATGCAAAGTTTTCATTCCGGAGCAATCGATTATATGGTAGCTATAGGATCAAGCCAGCCGAAGTGAGACCTTCTAAAATGAATACCAACCATAAATTACTTTGATTTGGGTCAAAAACAATTATTTTGTATTCATTCCGTAAAAATCGATTGTATGAAGCTATGAAATAAAAAGACTAGAATAGGCGGTGGTTTGCATGTGAGCTACCCCAAATATTAGGCGTGGCAAAAAATAGAATAAACTTGTTCTTGGTACATATTTATTGCAAAAAATGCAAATTTTAAGTCTCCAGCTCCAAGATATAGATTTTCATACATCCGGACTGACATATGGGCAGGCGACCGTCAGACGGATATGGCAAGATCGACTCGGCTTGTAGTGCTGATGAAGAATATATATACTTTATGGGTTCGGAAACGCTTTCTTCTGTATGTTACATATATTGCAAAAACTAAATATGCCTTTGTACCATAGGTACAGGGTATAAAAATAAGTAAGAACGCAAAAGTCGAGCTTGCTTGACTTTTAAATACCCTGTAATTAACTAACCGCTCCTAATCAACCTAGGACAAATTCGGACTTGGGGCCTCCTAAAATTGCTTCGATTTGGACCGGCTTCAATTCTAACTTCGCGTTGTGCAACTGCTCTGGTTTTATTTGAACACCTATGTAACAGACAAAAATAATGTAATATTTCATTTTTTGCTTTGAACGATTTTATATTTCATATATTTCATTTAAAAATTCAAAGCTTTATGATTTTTTTTTTCATTATCGCTTATATGAGGGGCGGTGCTGGTGCCACGCACATTTTTCCCAAACCATAAATAGCATTTGACCGTTCTTGGTCCGTATTAGTGCACAGTGAAAATTTCATACCGATCGGTTTAATAGATTAGGCGCCTACAAACATTCATTTTTATATGTATATTTGTATATATTTTATCAGCATGACAAGGGGAATCGATATAATCATGTACATCTGAATGTCCGTCTTCCACACAAAGATCTCAGAAACCACTATATCAAATAGCTGAAATATAACCGATTGTTCCGAAACGAACACTTAGGATCACAAATTTTCAGTTTTTCTACCAAATCAAAAAAACTTCGGTTTGCATAGATTTTAAATATTCCCGCGTCGGCTGGCCGGACTTGGTCACAATCGGATTACTATATCATACAGCTCTTATATTACAGGAATGGACACACCAGATTTGTCTTGTATATCCACTTTAGCCAAACAACAGCAGACCATATTTGATCTCAATCGGTCTTATAAATACAATGTGAATTTTATGTACGTTTCGGCAAGTCAAAGCTAGCCTACCCTTTATCGTTATACCCTCGCTAATCTTGATAGGAGTGACAATAAGGCGCAAATAGAGTGGCAGTTGGTAGCTAACACATCTCAGCTTCTATCGCTTGCTATTGCCCTTGTAGACTCGAAGTTTCCTGACCGAGTAAGTTTAAGACGTCTTGCCAAGGTTATAAACGCTCCGGCCGATGTCAATCTGATTTATTGCAAGGGCATTGGCCCCAGCTGGAACAAATACGGGGTCGCTGATCATATACCAACCCACTGTAGACGGATGAAAAGAAGGGTCCCTTCTTCTGGTTCTGTTCAAAATCGGTATAGACTTTAGGGATTCCCATATCTCGAATTTGTGATAGGTTCTAGTATATAACCGGCGGTGTGTATAGTTGCTCCTGGCTGCTGAATTTCTCTTCAAAGAGCCTTGCCAAGTGGCTTTCCACTGTATATGCGTCGTAGCTGATCAACGGAACCGCGGCCAAGACGGATTCGATGGGATCTTCACCGAGTGCTAGTTGTATCTCTGAGATCCGACTTTTCCTTTCCGCAGTAAGGCGGCATTTCTTTGGCAATCCGTTTGACCGAATGGTTATATGGAATTGCACGACAGGCAAATTGCAACTGAACTTACGTCAATTAAGCCCAACTTTTTCCCTGGCCCTGATGGCGTTCCTGGGCATATTCTCTAATTCTGCGCTGAAGCGTTATGCTAGCCAATTTGGAAGCGCTTTGACTTATCATTGAGGAGTCGTACATTATTCCTCTCCATAAAAAGAGGAGCAAGGTTGATGCCCAACACTATAGGGACATATCAAAACTTTCTGCTATTTCTAATCTTTTTGAAGAAATCTTCACTTCATTGTTATAGCATTCTTGTGATTCTATAATTTCATCATTCAGGTCTACCACCACTAATTTGTTAGAATTTTCTTCATGTGTTATACATAAATTTAAGAATACAATGCAAACATCATTTATACTTGTTGTGGTGGCGTGGAAGTTTCCGTCGATGATTGATCCAAGTTTAGGTATTAAATAGACGATTCGATTTAGTTCACGTTATAAACTTTGACTTTATTTGGGGTTGTATCTCACAATATATATGTAAATTGCAGGGGAAGCTATGCTCTGTTCCGACCATTTTTTTAGTACCCATCCTGTCTTTGGCGTCCTCAATACAGAAAACACCAGGACCGCATTGAGTCTGTTGAAAAGAAACTCTTGGTGTCATATTAAAGTAGGCTTCTGTTAATAAACCTGCTATATATAGAATGCCGTAGAACATGTCGCACGGTATGCGCCAGTAGATTGGGCTTCGCGCATAACAATTTACATAGCTTGGTGTCGCGTGGGAAAATCTGCTCGATGAAAGAATCTTGAAACGTAACGAAGGTATGAGGAAGCTTATAATGGAACAGCTTTCTGAACAGTTCACTCAGATGCTTGTCAAAGCATTTGCCAACAAATTAAATAATATAATAAAGTCAGTATGACCCTTTGGAATGCTAACGGCCTACGTCGGGATAGGCATAAGACGTCATATAATTCGCCTACAATACCTAGATCTTGGATACTAGAGCTAGAGCCCCCAAATTTTCTTATATGAATAAGGCCATATGTCACAAAAAAACTTTTATATTTTTTTTTTTTTGTCAAACTTCTTGTTAAAAGATGTTTCAACTCTGAGATCTTTTTAAGATTTTCTTTCATTGACATGAAATGAACAGTAAGGTCAAGTGGCCCCAGGCGCGAAACCCAAGCTAAAAGCATCTACTCCCAAACCCAACCGGCAGAAGTCACTGCCGCTTAACGTTCGATACGAAATGCGGGGACGGGAAAATATGCGGACATGAAAATACAATGAAAGGAAAGACGAACGATAAACGAATAGAATTAATATGGTTATTAATGGAGATAAAACTAAGCGATTATAAATATTAAACATGAAAAGGTTAATTGGAAAAAAAAATAATTGGAACATAGTTTCAGATAGTTCTATGAAGGACAGAATAATTACTTTGGCTCATCAAAATCGGAGAATCAACTTCTCCGTTAATCAGCGTATATATAAAAATAACAATAAATAAAAAAAGCCTACCTTAAGCCACAAGCGCAAAAAGCAAAAATTTCTTCTGAACAGACTCAATGATTCCGTCCTGGTGATTCCTGTGTTGAGAACACCATACACACGATGCGTACTCAAAAATTGGTCCGACCAGAGACTGTACTGTACTTCACCAAAACGCCATGACTTTGCATCCAGAACAGTTCAAGTAAGTCGCCCTGACACCACGATTGAAAAGCATTAAGGTCATCTTGCAGCCTAAAATGGGAGGAAGGTTCATAACACAAAGCTTAACATCGTCGGCGTACATTAGTACACGACAATCATTGATAAATAGGGTGAAACGAAGTTGACCGAGGTGCCCCAGATGTAGCTCTAAGGGGCTTAGAAAAATAATTTTTAGGAAGAACTTTCTGAGATTTAGGTAATCAACTTAAGAAGATAGGATGGGACACCAAGGAGATCCAACTTATGTATAAGTAAACAGAGATTTACCGAGTCAAATGCTTTTGCGAAGTCAGTATAAATGATGTCGACTTTGCATTTTATTCTTAAATATTTGTTGTAACTGGAAAAATAAGATTTTCTCAAAAAGATTAGAAATAGCGGAAAATTATGTTATGTCAGTATAGTTTTGGGAATCAGCCTTGCTCCTCTTTTTATGGAGAGGCATAATAAACGACTTCTTTCAGAAATAAGAAAAAGACGAAGAGTTTTAGGGTAAATCAGAAAGCTACCAAGTTGACTCGCATCACGCAGAATTTAAGAATACACCCACGGACTCCATCAGCGCCAAGGAAAAAGTTAGATTTAATGGACGTAAGCTTATTAAGTAATTAGCTTTCAGTAATTAGAGGAAGAGGGATGTTATTAGATCTGTACAAGTTATAAGCATATATCTGATCGGGCCCATACTTAAGAGAGGAATAAGTTGTTTGAAAAAATTCTGCAAGCAAATCGGCAAAGAATTGATCTATATTTGCGTATGTGTTTATATAAGATACAGAAGAGGGAAGGACAGATGATGTTCGCTTTCAATTAACAAAGTCATAGAACTGCTGAGGGTCCTGAGAAAATTTGAACTACATCGATGCGAATAAGCTTTATAGCACTCAGAAATAAGCACAGTGAATCTTGAACGAGCAGCAATATAGCGTGTATAGTCCGACAACCTTCCAGAGGCTTTGATCTTCCTAAAGAGTCTAGACTTTGTATTTTTTAAGTTAAGTAAGCCAATGTGGCTTATTAAACCTATTTAGAGTTAAAAATGGAATGAAGAATATTGTAATAGATATCTACCGCACTGTCCATAACCGTACGTGTGTACAAATATGACAAGTCGACTTGAAGGAAGTCAGCATTTATAAATAAATATGTTCTAGCCAATGCGTTAGAGGATGCAAGCCCTCTCCCGAACCCGCAAATCGGGAATAAACACATTTTCTTCCTATCATCCAAATTTCATTAAGATCGGTAAGTAACTGTAGACTAAATCGTAGCCAACTTTAAATATGTGTTTTGATTAACTTTATGGGTAGAAATGAGTATTCAAGAAAAGGATAATGAACTCAATTAAATTTGATATCAATATTGTCCCTCGGGTGTCGCCTCTTCAGCCTTCTTCTCCTCAAGGGGTACAGAAGAGCCATAGCAAAAGGATTAGGGAGCTCCTCGTAACTGTAGAGCTTAGTTCATCTCCCACTTGTCTGACTCCCAGGTCCTTATGAAGGGTGCTGTTTCTCATATACCACGGGGAGCTACAAATTTGACGGAGTGTTTTATTTTGAAGAGCCTGTAATCTTCTAAGCTGGGTTTTGGAAGAGGATCCCCCTATTAGTAGGGCGTATTTATATACGTATTTATAGACAGGTGCAACCAAATGCTTGAATATCATAACCTTGTGTTTTATTTTGGCCTTTATCTTGAAGCGAATTCCCGTGACCGGTGTACCACACCCTATCAAATGCCTGCTGCGCAGTATTTCTTTGTCTCAAATGCTTTGAGGGTAAAGCCCACCACTCTGTGGAGCTGATCAGGGTATGACGGTATTGAGCTGCAAATCTTGCATCTCGAACGTCCTCTTGAGGAGGATTCGCTCAAAGATCTTTGAGATCCCAGAGGGTAGGCTTATAGGCCTGTATAAAGTCTTAGGGATCATGCTTATCAGTAGTCTCCTCGAAGAATCTTCTCTGTATAGGATGGGTTTATTGCAGGATACGACTCAAATTGGTACTTAGGAGGTGCTATAAGAGTCTTTAGTTTCTGCAAATCTCAGCGAATTGCAAGGCACAGCATAACTGCTAAAAGATATGCGGCATACATTAGAAAAGTGCATGCAAGACAGATGCAGCTTGCATCCTGAGCACCAGCCACAAGCAGAAAGACACGAAAACGAAAGCATTCTACAATGAGCACTGTATTAAAAGGCGTTCAAGATGCTACGTCAAAAATGAAGTCCCTGCGGCCCAGCAATTACTCTAGCAGACTATACTGGATGTAAATATGTTGTTGTGCTGGCGACCTCTATAATTCGATATAGCCGAATCAAAGTCAAATAAAAACTGAGTAAAAACGCAACAGTTGCGTGCTCAATAATTAAACACCCTGTACCAAATAAGCTGCTATACAATATAGCAGCCCGCTGCTGATCAGATTCGGATAAATTGTAACTAGGGCCTCATAAGATATATACAACAAAAATTTGGCTGAATTCGGATGAAAAACAAACATTTTCATTCCTAAAAGAACAGCTTCTATGAATATGAATATGAGTAGGGCTCTCTGAAATATTTGTTCGATCTGAAAAAATTTTGGTCAACAGAAGTAAAAAGGTTAAAGTCATTATTAAGATAGAAAAGATTAGGTTAATTGATACGCGCAATATAGCTTCTTTCAAAATATGTTTCCGGTCAACTATTTTGAAACATCTGTCAAAAAAAGTTTCCGGCCTGAGCACCTAGTCGTGAAGGAGTTTAAAGATAGAACTACAAATCGGATACCAATTAGACTCCCTGCGGCTCCCTCTAATATAGCTTAAAAAAACTAATTTCATATTTTTCTCCCACCTACCAAAATATAAGAGGCCTAAATCTATACTCCCTAAACTTTATACTGAGAGCCTATCTTTTGATTTTCATATTTTAATATTCACTGAAACTTCGTTATAACCTTATTTCTTAGACTCTGCACTCTCTCCTAATAATTATAAAGCCTATAGATATGATCATCCCTCCCACCGGGGTCGTGGCGTACTGATAGTTGTTGATTCCAGCTTTCTGTCGGAACCAATGCTGCTTAATTTTCCTAATTGAATTTATAAGCACTAAAGTATCTTCTAAATGTTTTTCTGTCTTTATAGTTGCCTCTTACATTCGTCCACTTTCCGATATTTCTGTTTGTTTAGATCATCGTTAACGATCTCGTTAATGTTTTCTGATACTAATCAATTGTTGGTTTTTGGTGATTTCAACATCAGTGATGTCTCGTGGTCCTCTGTGGTCGAATCAGCCGGCTTGATACCTTCAAAGCAACATGCATTTGTAATCGGCCTACTTGAACTGTCCTTATCTCAAGTTGATTTTGTAACAAACTCATTGAATCGCCAACTTGATTTGATAACCTTCTAACCCTTTCATTTCAATGGTTTCTAGAGTCAGCCCGCTTTTGCTTCCTGATGACCCATTTCATCCATCATTACATGTTGCTATGGATAATCCTATTCCTGCGGTACCTGTACCTTCTAACTTGTCAGCTAGAACATTTTCATTTAGATAGGCTGATTTCGGTAGCCTTAACGGTGTTATCCTTCGATCAGACTGATCATATTTGTGCACTTGTACATATATGGACAAGCAATAGACTTCTTCTACAAAATTCATTATTCCATTTTTATGATTATGTTTCGCTCAGCCCAGTTAGGCTTAATAAGACACATTGGCTTACTCCACAGTTGTGTTATTTAAATAATATTAAATCTAGGCTCTTTATGATGTTCAAGATGTCGGAAACGTCCTCGGACTACTCGTTGCGCGCTCAAGGTTCACTATCGGTAATTCAGAATGCTGTTCGGTAAAATTTTCTCAGGACACAAAATAATTTTATAACTTTATTAATTTAAACCAAAAAACATCTGTCCTACGTTTTTGATTATTTTATATTATATAAACTCTAAAGATGATCAAGGCATTGCCAATTTTGCAGAGTTCTTTCAAACAACATATTCCTCTCTTAAGAATTGGTCCGATCAAATATATCCTTATAGCTTACGCAGGTCTAATAACATCAAACCTCCCATCAAGCCTGCATTTTTCATTGGCCCTGATTGTGTTCCGGTTTGTATTCTGAGGTTGTGCGCTGATGCGCTTTGTAAGCCTATTTGGAAGCTTTTTGATCTATCTTTGAATTCTTCGTCTTTCTCTTCTCTCTGGAAGGAGTTGTTTGTTATTCCTCTCTATAGAAAGGGGAATAAGTCCAATACCCAAAACTACAGAGGTATATCAAAACTGGCTGCTATTCCTAAGCTTTTTGAAAAAATATTAACTTCACAGTTACAACATTCTTGTGGTTCTATAATTTCACCTGCACCAAAAATGTACTAGAATTTTCATATAGAATTGATTTTTTTCGGAATGAATAAAACGTATTTGATTTTTGCAGGCTCGATGTAAAACTACATAGGTAGCTTAAACAAATAAATTAAAATCTTTTTTATCTTCCATGTAGCCTTGGCCGACTGTCTGTACGTCTGTTTTTTACGAACTAGTCTCTCAGTTTGAGCTATCGATTTTACCATAGCTGTAACATTATATCTCTTACAAATTTTCACACATTCAGTGAAAAATTGGTTTGTATGTGCATTAGCACATTCCCTTCCGATAATCCGCATATCATTTAGACATTTAGACAAATTCATAAAACCACATTTTGTATAAGAGCACCCCACAGGTTCGTTGGATTGACCTACTTGCCTACCACTGCTTTGGTGTGATGGCTCTCCATTGATACCGCTCGTAGCAGCGAAATGCAACAAAACGGTGTGTTGTGCCTGGCAACCGTTTACGCCTCATTGCCTCTAAGCTGTGCATTGCGTTTGATATGTCACAAACGCCCACCAATCTTCTGTGCTTAGAGCCTTAACTTCACTGCAATCTGAAAAGTGATGAGTTCCGTGGCACTTGGGACGCGCTCCTTTGCTGTCTTGTTCAAGCCGCAGGTATTTGATCTGGTCATAAACCGGTGTCGACCCCATTGCAACTTCAGATCACTGGGTAACTTTGCCACCCCTTTGCATAGTAATGTTGTAGACGAATAAGGTTCTCTTCGTTACTGTACCCACATCTCTGTGTAGACTGTTCGTAGTTGCTGATCAAGAGCAGCCACTCCTGTGGCTTGCCGGAGAATATACGCAAATCTCTCTATCTCTAGATCCTGACTAAGCCAATCGGGTACAATTCTGTGATTGCGGTGGCGCCGTATGAGCTGGCATCTTACTGCTTTGACCTGGATATATGCCCATTCCATGCGTTTCGTAAGAGTGGCTAAAAACTGCAATATTGGCAATATTGCAATATTCTCCAGCTCTATTTTATATCCTTCACTGTTTAAAGTCCGGACATCGAAATGCTGATGGTTACCTGTCTTCTTCTCAGGTCTAGAAGTAGACGTAGATGCTGCCGGCGCTGAATTTCCATTTCCGTGACTCAGGGGCTGTACAGTTTCATTCAACTGACTCGCAGCCCATGCCGGTATCCTGTCGCTTACAGGTGGCTTTTAGTTAGTCGGGCCTTTTTCGTCCATCTTCTGGTTATGTAAGTCTTACGTTTGTCCCTGAGCATCTCAATCAGCGATTGAGGCTATGTAATTGTCTCACGTTGTCCACGCAAACGGCAAGCCAGCAGCACAAGCTAAAAGCACACAGCTGCAGACTGGAATCTGTATGTTCGCGCATGAGTACTAGTACGCGGCAACTACCATTGCAAATACCCATGCAGTGCAGGGTCTGCGCGTGGGCACAGTTGGATATTTTCGTGCAAATGTTATGGTTTATTTGCGCCGCAACACAATGCATAAACGACAGCTAGAAACTCGAGCTCAAAGCTGTGGTACTTTGAATATTATAGTAGTAGAATATTATATAACTTTTATCTGACTTTCTTTGTATTAGCACAGCACCATACACATAAAAGCTAGCGTCGCAGTGGAGTTCAGTTTCATGTTTATAGTTATAGATTGACAAGACTGGCTATTAAACAAGTTTTCTTTGAGTGTAAGGAAGCAATTTAACTCTTCTTCTACAAATTTTAACGGCATATTTTTTCTGCGAAGGTCTTCTAGAAAACTTTTTTACTTGTTGTTTCTTTTTCATAATCTCTAATACCATATTTGTTTACGAGGTATCCCATATATTTAATATAAGCTAGACTGCACGAACTCGCATTTATCTAGTCGTAAATCTAGTTTGTTGTTTGTGCTATTCGTTTAGAGACTTCTCTGAAAATATATACATTTTCATTTTTTTCATTAGTCGCCACCATAATGTCGTCCATATAGAAAGTGACTTTTTTTATCTCTGATCATATCTGTGAAAAAGTTGTTTGCATGCCGTTGAAATACAGACGGTACGTTTCCCGGGCCAAAAGAGGATTCTCAGAAATTCATACCCTCTTAAAAGTGTTACAAAAGCAGTGTACTTAACACAGTCTTTGTAAACATGAAAAGAAACTTTATTTAAATTTAGCTTCGTGAACACCTACTTTTTTACTAACCTGTCTACTAGCCTTTTTTAGTCTACACACAATTTTAAGTCTCCAGTTTCCTTTTTTACTAAAACAACTGGTGTGGCGTATTCTGATTCGCATTTTTGCTGACATAACCTTTGTCTAGATACTTTTCTAATACATTTTTGAATTGAACGGTTTGGTTTTTTATCATCTAAACACAATTTAATTTCGGTTTTAATTAAGGGCTTCTTAGGTCTTATGACATACACATAAACCTTTAGAAATGCTTGAATGAATTTACATTTTGAATAAAAATCGATATTTCCTCCTATTTTTTACTAGCCTTCTACATAGTTAAAAAAAAACATTGTCTTCTCGAAAATATTTAATAGTTGCTGTTGTGTTATTCTTCTTCATGTGTAGCGGTTGTGTTCCAGTAGTTTTGTTGTCTGCTTTCATTGTTCAACATTAACACTTTTGTTCCACAGCAGTTGTATTTTAGCTACAGTTGCGTACTAACAATCGTTTATTAAGGTCTCACTTATCAGTTGTCCACTAATGGTTTCTAACCGTATATCAAAGGTTTCACTCTTTGAGAGCATTGCGTTGAGGAATTCATTTGATATGATAATTGAACATTAGTTAATAATTAGTTTTGCGGCTTTTTAATTTTGAATTTATTAGAAATTTTTTAAATCTGTCAATGATGCATTTTTTCAGAAGTGACTGCACTTTTGACCATTACTCGAGAATGGCACAACCGTTTTTACGGTGTTTGAAAGCAAATTTATATATATATTTATCATTGGTTAGTTATTTTTTATTTATCTCATTAGTTCTTAGCCCAACGTCTTAAGAACAACATTATATATAAGAGATACCCTGTGGCGGAGACAATAATTCTACATGCAACAAGATATATGTTGGGACAACAAAATCTAAATTAAAACAAATAGGAACGCTATAGTCTATATTCTGACAATACGATATTCGTACTCAGCATTTATTCAATATTCGACACACTCAAACGATAAAAAAAAATTTTTTGTTGGGGGCTGTGGTGAGTTCTTATATAAAATGTTTTTCTACGATTTTGTCTACAATTATTATCTGATCCTAACAAAAGTAGACTATGTGCTTAAACATATACAAACCGAGTTTCAACTAAATGTGTTAAAATTTGTGGAGATATAAGGTTTTGTGGTTTGCGGGGGCGCAAGGGGGGGTGGTAAAATTAAAAAACAGACTTGATCTGACGCCCCACAATACAAATCAGACAAACAACTGAGACATCAAACAAATGCACAAAAAACTACGCTACAGCACAATGTGCAGAAAACGAAAACTTTAAAAATTTCGAGCAACAAAGATACTACAAAAAGAGCAACTCTACAATAAACTCTATACATAAGAAATGCTACACATCATAAACACACCAACAAACAAGAAACTCAACTACAAAATGGACAGAGAAAACTGCGCACACATCTACAGTCACTTACTTTTAAAGAGTGCATAGTTAGTTGACAGCTCCACGCCATACAGAGCATTCGTGTAAAAAGCTGTTCATATTTAAAGAAAAAAAAATTAATCTAATCATGTATCATGTAGTGCCCTGAAGGCGATTGCCAATGCGCAGCCGAAATATATTGGAATAAATTATGTGTTTTTTCTTGACCTCGAGCCGGCAAAAAATCTTCGTACTTAGTAGAAAGGTTATAATATACATATCATGGTTTTTCTATTAATTTTTAGTAGGTTTTTAGACCAAAAGAGGAATTTAAAAGTGGACATAATTTCAATAACAGCTGCAGCATGCATTTTGTTTTAACAAACAACTCTTGGTTCTTAGAGTCAGAGTCATTTATTAGTACTAGGACGATAGTGACGGCTACTTATGGCCGGCAGAGTATATTTCCACACACCGAGTTATTACGCAGCAGCTGGAGCCCTACCAAAGAGCGAATTCGTTGGGTGACCTCTCTGCACATAGGTGTTTTACCCCCCAAGACACTACTTAGTAATCGAATTGTCCCATCACACCCAGAAGGAAGGAACTCGACCATCCCAGTAGGTCCTTCACCTCCTCACCTGGACAGCCAGGGAACAACCAAGCAGAGAGTTTATTCGCAAAAGATAGGCTTGCGGTAACAAGGCAAAATTGTCGAACCATCCTCGTCCGTTCAAATTCATGCCGGCATGGAAAGTGCCGGCACTTTACCTCAGAGAATCTCCAGAGAAAAACGTGGCAAGACACCCATTGACCAGGTAGCGTATATTTGCGATAACAAGGCAAACCTTTTTGAAATTCCCCCTGTGTACTCGAATTCAACGGAAGGCTTTTGGAAGCGAGCTGCGGTGTTCCGATGGAGTTTCTGCAAATTTTACCCAAAGTTCTAAGTACACCCAAAAAAACTAAACTGAAGTAAAAAAGGACCTACGTTATGATTGCCCTCACAGACACACACAAAAACACACAACCTCCTCTTACTTCGTGGTGTATTTGAAAATGCGGGCCGTTTTGCAATTTGTTAATGTAGACCCTAAACTGACCTTCTGGTATTTTCCAAATATAACGGAAACCAAAATCTCTTCAGCTTTCAGTTCTTCAACTATTTGTGGACATCCCGTATCGGGCAATTGGGGAGCAACCGACTCTCAGGTTTTGCTTCCAGCAACTAATCGAGTGAGCTCCAGGGCTCCGGCACGGTCGTCATTCGAGGAGGTGACAGAACTATCATGGTGTCACTCTGGCGATGGGCCGCTGCCGTGCTTGACCCGCTTATTAATGCGCTTTCTATTCAGTGTCGCGGCTCCGTTGGTCTGACCCTCGTAGGAGCTGATGTTTGAATATTTCGGACATCTGAGCACCGAAACATCGTGTGTAAGCACAGCATCAAAGCTGAGTTCGTCTCGAATCGGGTTCACACTGTAGACTGGTGGCGGCTCCTCTAATGGAAGCTCTGGATGAGACAAATCCTCTGCTACTGCTGGGTGGCCTTCTACTGTAGCGGTGACTTCCCTCTTAAGGCTAGGGATAGACGAACTCGGACTAAACTCTGTAGCTCCAGCTTATTTAATTTTTTTCTGTGTTACAAATCAACGCGAAAATTATAAATTAGTGCACAATTAATCTATTTGAAAATAAACTCCTTGTTATAGTTTAACATTATTATTTGTGTGAAAACGCAGATTAATTTGAAGGAAAACCGCGGAACTTTTATTTCAGAAAAGTGCCGTTAACCCTTACCTACAGCCGCTCTCTGATTGGTCGAGCCAATCATGCGTTCAACTTCAACTTCGCTGAGTCGTTTGTGTGTGTCACTGCAGTTGTTCATTTACCGTTCACTGCCAGCAAATAAGTGCACTTGCCGCAGCTGTCGCTGCCCATGGCAGCCCTAACAGGCACCATGGCTACGCCATCCCCGCTATCCCCCGTAGCCCCCACCAAGAGCAAGTGGCAGCCTACTACTCCGAAGCTCCTCTCAGCAGTGTCCCCCAAGCCCGTCGGCTCCCCGGAGCACGACGGCTCTGGCAGCTATAGAGAGAAGAGCTCGTCCAGCCTGGAGCCTGGCGAGGTTCGTCGCAAGGCGCCGACTAGGAAAGCGCATCAGCCGACGCTTAACCAGCAGCCCTCCACCTCCAAGAGCGCAAGTGCCAAGAGCGCCAATAGATTTGCCGCTCTTGCTGACGACGATGACGACAATGATGGAGAAGATGAGACCCTCAACGACGTCGACCCCGTCCATTCTTTTCCTGTGAAGACCCTGAAGCCCCCACCGATATTTGTGCCCGACGTCTCCGATATCAAAGGTTTCATCATCGATGTTGCATTGGCCATCGGAAACCCCCGATTCGACTATAAGTCTGGCAGAGACGGTCGTGTCCGGGTAAATGTGGAGGACAAGGAAAGCTTCACGAAACTTAAGGAGTACCTCAATTTTAATGAGGTCGGTACCAAACAATCCAGGCGCGGGACGAACGCTCGTATAGAATAGTCGTCAAGGGGCTCCATTACTTCACGGAGATCGACGAGATCAAGGACGCACTCGGAGCACATGGGCACAATGTGCGAGGTCGCGAGATCAGCCGCACCAACTAGAAGCCGATGTCGCTGTTCTTCGTTAACTTGAAGCCAGCCAGCAGCAAACAACACGTTTTTGCAATCAGACGCCTCTGCAGGTGTATCGTCACCGTTGAGCCTCCATTGAAGTCCAAGTCAATGCTACAGATGCCAGGGATTCGGTCACACCTAGAGGTACTGCCGGCTCTCACCCAAGTGTGTCAAGTGCGGAGATGACAACCACTCCAACGAGTGCATCAAGCCGAAGGAGGAACAAGCCTGCTGTGCCCTGTGCAAGGGGACTCATCCCGCCTCATACAAAGGCTGCACTGTATACCAAAAGGCCAAGGAGCAGCATACATCAAAACCAAGGCCAATTCCACCGCCCACTAGCAGAGCAGCACCATCAGATATTCCTGGATTCAGCTACGAAAGCGCTCTACGTGGACCCCAGCAACCCACGCAGCAGTTCGACACTGCTCCCCCTCCCCCTAGTCAAGAAATCATTAGACTCGACCGTCTAGAAGTTATGATGGGGAAGATGTTTGAACAACTTGCAGCCTTGACGCAACTCCTCACGTCAGTACTGGCCAAGCTATGCAAGTAAATCTCCATATCGTGCTATGGAATGCGAACGGTCTGTGTAAGAGCAGACCCGAGGTCGAGCACTATATCAAGACCAACCATGTCGACATCCTCCTCGTGTCCGAAACTCACTTTTCCCAAAGGTCGTTTCCCTTGGACAACAGCACCACCATCCGGAGACTCAAAAGGCACCACCCGCTGGATTTGCCTCACCGTAGACACTGAACTCCCCTCATCCCCTCATCAACCTCTCACCTACTTATCACCCCTCCTCAACAACACGACACAAGTTAATGTACTGTAATTGATAATGTAAACTCCATACAATTTACTGATTGTCGACATATAGGACAGATTGTAAATAAAGCAACCTGCCAAAAAAAAAAAATTCAAATTATAATATAATTAATTTGACTGTTGATTGCCAACTAAACATCCAGAATCTTTTCGACATATATGTCCAAGTCAAGACCAAGGTAATTAAACCAATGCAACAACCATGGCTTAAAGTAAATATCCAAAGGCAAATAAATTGGCAAAAATAAACAAGAATCAAATACTAATGTTGACGTAGATGTCCTAAATAAATAGTTTGCGCAAACCGATGTTTTTTGTAGCTACGTATAACAAGTACCTGATTATCTCAATGGTCTGTGATAATAAACTTAGTTCCATGTGTGTCAATCCTTGTGATGTCCTTGACTTTATATTAAAAGTAAAGTCTAATTCTGAATGAATGGATCATCTCAACACAAAATGTTTATAAATTTACTATGCTTGACTAACTATATTAGTAACATTTTTAATACTGCTCTCACGACATCTACTTTTCCAAGTCTGTGCCAATCATTTCGACTCCTAAAAGCAATGATGATTTTAGGCCTATTTCTATTTTGCCTTTTCTAGCAAAAGTTTTTGAACAAGTGATGAAAATACAAATGCATAATTTTCTTAACTCAAACAGGCTTAGTCACAAAAAAAAATCAGGATTCCGCACACCGCAAACATATACATCTGACAACAGTTAACGGTCATGTTACGTTTCATACATACACACTCGCTCGCTTACTCTTGCCTAAGCCGGGTGCTTTGATTTTTCGCTCCCCGTGTTTTTATTAATTTAACCGTCGATTTTCGACGTTGTAAATTGATTTTCCAATTTATTTTCCAAGTTCCAAGCTTGAATTTTTTTAACTATGTTTGACCTCAGCTCAGTTAAATATATATTTACATGCTTTATTTTTCATTTTTTCCCTAACTACAAATTCGAACGCAAAGCAAAAGCATAAGCATATACACATACAAAAGCCCAGCTTGTGAAATTTGTTTCTGTTTTAACTTGATACGTTGCCAGCCGGAAACAGCAAACAGCTCTCTGTGCCTTTGCGCTTATAGGAGTGTTGACGCCGATAAACATAAAAACAACGCACTGTTGTTGTTGTTGCTTTTTTTGTGTGTTTTTTCTAGTTTTTTCATTTTGAATTCTAATTCCCGTACATCTGTCTCTCCTTCATCTCGTCGCTGTTTTGCAAAGTACTGCTTATATGTTTCATAGTTCTGTGTGTTTAAGCTTTAACCTGCCCCGTTTATCTGTATATTAATTTGTGTTCGTAATGTCGGAATGTTATAAAGTACAGTGCCTAATCAAGGTAGACTCATATGAGACACTCTTGATCTGCTGGTTTTGCGATAATACCATTCAATTCAAATGTGCCTAGATCCGAGCCGGTATCGCTGGTTTTCTCAACAAACATCAGTTTCATCTTTTTTCTTGCCTACCAAAATGTAAGAGTCCTAAACTTAATAAACACTACACTGATAGCCTTACCCTTGATTTTCTCATATAGGTGTATTCACTGAAACTCGGTTAAGCCAGATATTTTGGATTCGGCAATTTAATGATACCGTTTATAGATTCGATCATGGGGGCCATGCTCTGATTGCTATTGTTTTTGGACTTTCATTAAAGCCAATCCCGCTAATTTTCATAATAAAATTGAATTTATAAGTACTAAAATATCTCTGAAGTTTCTCTCTTTATCACTGCCTCTTACATTACTTCAATTCCCGAAATTTCTGTTTGCCTGGACAATATAAAAATGGTACGCCAATTAGATATATGAATCAGGCTATAAGTCTGGGGTTTACAGCACACTGACTTGGAGTTACCATATATTCAATTATTCAAATGGGAAAACATGCTTTGCTGATATAGATATCTGCTTCTCAAAGTTTCTTGCCAGTGCACCTAAAAATGCTCATTGCGAAAGTGTTTTTGAGTCCCACTCTTTTCACTCGAGTAGAAGTTTTTGTTCACTGTGACACTACAGATATGTTAGACACGTATTTAGCCATGGACGAATTGATCATATCTCTCCCTCTTCAATGTCTTTGATGAGTAGGTCTGGGGAAGGGTACTTGCGTACTTGCGGGCAACCTCTCGCTGCAGCCATGGGCGCCGTGGCGAGCAATTCCATCTTAAACTGACGGCACTCCTCTCATGGACGCCCTTCATAACCGGGAGTGATCACACTGCAAGTCGACGATCGGTGGAGTCGAAACAAATTCGTGGAAGTCCTCCAGATTATGCAGTTTGACGAGTTCTTCAAAATCATACTCCGGGATGTGTTCTATCGTTGTTTTCGTCTTCCTCATCTCATCTCTTAGTTCTTTCTAGCTCCTCCTATTAAGTATACGAATAGTTATTTTAGTGCTACTCTCCTATATCCCTATCTATGCTGCGGGTAACTACGTAAATCGACATTTACAAGGAATTACCTATATCTAAAGCTTTCAGCTCTGATGGCGATTGGTCTTATTCTCTCGTTCTTTTCGATGGTGTTGTCTTTGCTGTCGTCGAAATTGTATACGTTGAAACCCTTGAGGTCGGCCAACAAAAAGAGAAAGTGGAAATGAAAGGTCGCAAAGATTGTACCAACGAAATATTTTAATTTTTTTACTAGTACACACCACACAATAATTACAAATTTGGACACATAGAATGCATCTGCTTTAAATATATTTCGTGGCTAATAGTGCTTTGTGATACATGTGTTCGCAAGCGCATATTTTATAGCAAAATTTTGGCAGCATCAATACACAAAGTGCACACAAAAACTTCAGAGTCACCATATAACACAATAATCGAAAAGCAATAAAAATTCAAGTCACTCAATATTTTACAAAATACCACGACAACGCTACTGTTTACACATAAATATACATACAACCCAGACTTATAAAATATCAGATGGCTCCTCCGCTAGGGATAAAATAGCACTCGTACGGCCGAATGGCCTAAAACGGCGCGAGAAGAAAACACAACTAACCTTCTAATTGATAGGCATAAATACGAATATGCCCATTTACATAAATAAGGGACACTTTTTGATCTTTAAAAAGGGAACGCGTTCAAGAAAGCAAAAATTGCTCTCTGTTCACTCGTCGAGGTCAGGTGCATCGTACTCTGCATTGTATGATTGAAGAGCTTTTAGATTTCACTGATAACAATCAGTAGCCCGCACCATCTACTGCGCCTGTCTCTGATGCCCATAACTTTAGTAGTTACGTACTCTAGTAGAGTAAACGAGTATATTGTACTCGTGCAAATGTATGTAACAGGCAAAAGGTAGCGTCTCCGACCCTATAAAGTATATATATATCCTTGATCAGCATCAACAGCCGATTCGATCTAGCCATGTGCGTCTGTCCGTCTGTATGAACACCTAGATCTCGGAGACTGTAAGATCTACAGAGACCCAATTTTGTATATAGACTCCCCTTGTGGGGCGTCAGATTGCGTTTTTAAAATTTTAAATTTTTCAAATTTTTTCATTCGTGTATCAATTAAGTTGTGTCCTAGTTTTCATCTTTTTTGCTTAATTTCGAAAGCCTTCCAGTGCACTTAATAGAACTGCTTTAAAATATTATCATAAGCATGTGTGCATAAGCACACAAGAGCAACCAATCTTATATTCACTTTTGCGCTGTATGTTGTTTTAGACTATGCTTGTCCGCTCGTACTCCTAGTTACAGCCCTCCTCAATAGTTATAGTCACCAGCACGTACAGCGGCTGCCTAATGGGGACGCTTTAAATGGGCTCTCCGGCCAATCAGGAGAGGGTGGATAGCACAAAAATTGAAGGTTCCACGTGTGGGCGAAGTTCGAAAATTACTCCCCTGTCTAACTTTCCAGTGTCGCGCCCTCAATATCGTTGCCTTTTTCCGATAGCAGCATACCCAATGCTGTAGCTGCCCTGCCTAAGCCCCTTATCGGCATTCCAAAGCCGAAGATGGTCTTTATTTCTAGACTAGCCGTAGTTTTTAAATCAGAATATGTTTTCGCCTATGTTCAGGCCAAACTAGTTTACATAATTAAGGTAGACTTAAGGTAAACAGTTTAGAATTAATGTTACGCGCAAATATAGCTTTTTTCAAGATATGTGTTCCGGACGACTGTTTTTACACATCTGTCAGAAAAGTTTTTCGCCTGAGCACCTAGCCCAGAAGAAGTTTATAGCTAGAACTAGAAATCGGATACCGATTAGACTCCCTGCTGCCGCACAATCCGTGCCCTTTAATATAGCTCCAAAAAACGAACTTCATCTTATATTCTTGAAAACCAAAATGTAAGAGGCCTTAAATCTAAACTCTCTAAACTTTACACTGATAGCCTATCTTTTGATTTTCAAATTTTAATTTTTACTGAAACTTGGTTAAAACCTGATATCATAGACTCTGCAATCTTTCCTAATTAAATGTTTTCTTGTCTTTATCACTTTATCCCTTCTTTCTGGAAAAAGTCGTTTATTATTCCTCTCCTTAAAAATTAGAATAAGACTGATGCCCAAAACTACAGAGGCATATCAAAACTGTCTGCTATTCCTAAGCTTTTAAAAAAAATATTAAGTTCACAGTTACAACATTCTTGTAGTTCTATTATTTCATCTGCACCAAAAATGTACTAGAATTTTCTTCTTTTGTAATACAAGGATTTAAGAATAAAATGCAAGCTGACGTCATTTACACTGACTTCAGCAAAGCATTTGACTCGGTAAACCACTCTCTACTTATCCATAAGTTGGATCTTCTTGGCTTTCCATCGAATTTTCTTAAGTGGATTTAAGACTATCTTAATCTGACAACCGAGAAAGTTATGTTTACTGATTGTTACTCTAAGCCCTTTAGGGTTACATCAGGGGTACCGCAGGGTAGCCACCTCGGTCCCCTTCTCTTCACCTAATTTATCAATCTGCCGCAGGTGCTATCCCACTCTCCTGAACTTATGTACGCTGATGACGTTAAACTTTCTTTTGTAATCCAACGACTCTTCCTGACACTTTAGGCTGCAGGATGGCCTTGATTCTTTCCAATCGTGATGTCAGGTGAACTTACTATACCTCAATTCTTCTAACTGCAAAGTTATGTCGTCTTGTCGTAGCACACGGCTTCAGACATCGTACCTTTTTAACGATATGCCTCTTCATCAGTTTGACACAGTTGATGACTTCGGTGTTGCTTTAGACCCCAAATTAAAATTTGATTTACAAATTTTGATTTACAAATTTTTATTACCGTCAATATGGCTGTGGCTGCTCTGTGTTTTATCAAGCGATAGTCGAAGGAATTTGATAATTCTTGTACAGCAAAACTACTGTATACTTCTCTGGTCCGACCTACGCATCGCGTGTTTGGTTTCCACAATACAGGAATCACCAGGACCGCATAGAGTCTGTTCAAAAGAAATTTACTTTTTCTCTCCGTGGCTTTAATTGGGACACCAATAACCTCCTCCCTTCATATTCAAGTATAATTTAATAAGCCAAATTAGTTTTTGTGGTCCTCGTAGAAATTATGTTCCTATCCATCTTCAGCACTATAATTTAAACTATCTCCTGCATGAATCTTTTTGTGTTCTTTGTTGTAACTTCAATGATCTCTTTAACTTTATATCTATCAATAACTCCCTTAACTCAAAGAAAACATCTATACTAATGCATCTAGCTAGTAGATAATGTAAATTGTTTATGGCTTGTAGTTTTTACTTTCATTGCAAGTGAGCGAGCGTCTTCACGATTTGTGTCGCTCGTTATGTGGCTGCGCATCTATGTCGGTTGGGCGGGAGGTGGAAGCTCCGAGCCTGGGCTTCGCGCGTAACAAGCCCCGTGGCTTGGACCCACTTGAACGTTCAAATAAATTTAGGTTAAACTTTGTGAATTCAAATGTGGTTGTCAGCTGTGTTTCAGAAACGTGGTTTGGGTCGGACTATAATTCAATGCTTAGTTGCGATACGTGCATTGCCGTTATGACCATGTTGGTCACGGTGGAGGATTAGCAGTTCTAGACTGACATGGAAATCTTTATTGAAACATGCCTGTGATAGCGCAATAGAATACATATTTTTAGAAATGAATAGCAAGCAACTTGCAAATAAAACATTGATTGGGTTTATTTGCCGAAAGTCATTTGCTGGCTGATATTAAATCGATTGATAAAAAATCGTTAACAAAGTTGCTCTTACACATTTTACAAAAACAACAGTATATAAACTTATCACTGCACTGCAGCCAAGATAGCTTTCTATAATGACAAATTTGAAAATGTTGTTTCAAGTAGACGTACATAGACAGAACTTAAGAAATTAAGTATAGGTAAGGTAACTTGGACTTTAACAAGCTCAACAATTTACAGAAAATTTAAGTAGATGAAAGTACACAAAATCTGTACCTGAATGATAACGTAAATATTTCCTGTGATAATAGATTTAGTTTTGTGTGTGTGAGTCCCCATGATGTTCTTGAATGTATCAGAAAAATTACATCGAATGCAGGAGGTCGTGACAATATTACTCCAAAACTTTTAGAAATTCTGCACCCATTAATGTTGGACTACATAACACATATAATGAGTACTATCATTACTACGTCCTGTTTCCCGAGTATGCAGAAGTTTTCAAAAATTATAAGCATTCCGAAATCTGTTAATGAGTTCAGGCCAATATCTATTTTTGCCATTTTTAACAAAGAAATGCGAGCACCTGATAGCAGCCAGATTAAAAACTTCTGGCTGCTAATTTAATTGGCACCCAACACTCATCGGGCTTTAGTAAACCGACGCTGTAATTAACGTCACTGAAGATATTCGACCGCAAATAACAGTGAAGTATCGTTTCTTTGTCTACTTGATTTTAGTTAGGCTTTTGGTACTGTCAGTCAGGACATATTATGCAATAAGTTATCGAAGTTCTTTCGGGAATGAAAATCATAAGGTCTTATTTTGCTGGTAGACAACAGGCTGTGGCATCGCCGCAGTGCATGTATGGCTTTCTCTCGATTAACCGAGGCGTTCCCCATTGATGTGTTCTTGGACCTTTGTTGTTTTTCCTATATGTAATGATTCACCTAGTGTCTTGTCGAGATGTAAAGTGCACATGTATGCTGACGACGTGCCAATGTCAAATCAGATTAATCAAAGTACATATTGTTATATGTAATGTGAAACTTAATAAGATAAGCAATACATAAAAGTCCCTTAAATGGTCAACAGCGTCCTAAGCTATTCATTGATGGTATACCACTGCAATATGTTGAGAAAGATGCAAATCTGGAGGAACATTGTAAATAACACTTTGTCGTGGAATGATCACATTAACAAACAATTGGGAGGACCTTTGCACTATTAAAGCAGTTGTCTGTGTCCCAAGAGTTTCTCCCAATTCAATCTGATTCCAACTTTACTTTACGGAGTGCAGATTTTTGAAGTGTGTGATGCTATCACTATGGCAAAACTTAAGGTTGCTTTCAATTCCATAGCTAGGCTTATATATAATAAGGAACGTTTTTAACATATGACGGATTTTGCTAACAAAATATTTGAGATATGTTTAAGTTTAGAGTACTAATACTTTTGCATAATATAATCATTCGAATGGAACCAACTTATTTGTGAGATACTAAATTTTGCGGCCCCCGCAAGATCAAATAACCTGGAATCTCCGAAAAATAAACGGTCGAGTTCAGAAAGATATTTCTTTGCTATTGCTGCTCGCGCATGGAATACGTTACCGAATAATAGATAAGCCAATAAAAACGCCAAATAAAACTAATAGGGTATCTCCAGAGATAAGGTACAGAGACAGTGGGTTTAAAAGTTTAAAAATGAACTATGATATTAAGATAGTATAAGAAACATTTATTTAATATCATTTAAGCATTTTTAATTGCTTTATTGTGGGTAGTGTAATAATTTATAAGATTATTCTTGTAGTACTGGGAGAAAGCTTCCAATAACTTAAACTAAATTAAATTACCCATTTGCCGTTGTCTTCCTTTGAGGTGCTGTATGCGTACTATGTTTGGGCTCACGAACTTATTTTGTATGGACCATCTTACTTGGGAGTCAACTTGGAGGCGAAAACCTTCCCGGCCTTAGAGAGGTGATGCTATCGCAGGAGTACCAATGAACCCAGTTGAGGGCGTCATTCTCGCCATTCTATGTAGCCACTACATCGATTTTGCGTAGCCCGTAGTCAATTTGGATGGTATTACCTTGCTTAGACAATGGCAGGGGTCAATGAAAACCATGCCTAGAGTCTTAAAGGCTCTTCAGTGTGGTGTTAGTATCTTCCCAGCAGGTTTCTGACACTTCACGCATTTGTGAACATAGAGAGCGACATCTCTGAAGATGCCTGGCCAGTAATACATTTGAGCTACCCGGCTTATGGTGGAGCGCCGTGGGTTGGTTATGACACTTGTTAACACCCGTTGTCGGTGTTGGCTGTCAACGCGTGTCCAGGGCATGTTATCTTCCTCCTATGGCCGATGGCCTAGATGGCGATAGTTGCCAATTTTTCTTAATGAAATCGGGGATCTTCACAGTTTGTTCGCCGGCCTTCTACATTTTTCAGTAAAACTATGAGCATTTAGACAGTTGTCGAGACAGGACGTCGGCGTGGAAAAGTTTCCGGAGCGGACTGACACCAGAAGGTCATTATCCTCTAGTGGAAAAGTCCGCGGCCTGGTACTGTGAAAGCGATTAACGCACGGCTAAAGCAGCAATGTATATCTGCCGGTATCCGCTTTATAGGTCGAGTGTTGCAATATATCGTGCGTTGAGTTCTAGAATGCGTGGCAGTGGGTACGCGTCGGGGATGGAACTGAACGCGCAGTATTGGGTAGTCCACCCAACAGCGCATGTCGTCGGTCTTCTTACTCACGATGACTTTATGATCACTGTGTGGACTCCGTGGCGGCGCTATACAATCATCGCGTAGCACCTCGTCGACTTTCTTTCTGCATGGCCGGATTCTTTGGATAGTAGCGCTGTTTGATGCGCTTATCATTTCGCATGACGATGGTGTGTTCAACGATGTTGGACTCACCCGTCAATCCATTCAAGAGCTTCAACTGTGTTGTCAAGTGGTGGTGATACGCTCACTTACTTGAGCCATCGTGTTAGTCGGCTTGCTCTCCTCTCAATTGGCGAGGTAAGTGTGATCGGCGATGTCGGTGGTTTGCTGATACGGTAGATGACCAGTTTTGGTCTGCGTCGTTCTATGCGTACGTCGAAAAGGGTTGTTGCGCTTTGCGGCATCTGCGTCGGCGAGTGGTACCAATATAGTGCTATCCACTAATTTCGGAGGCTTCGTGGTAGACGTCTCGGTTAGGGTTGTACGGTTGAAGCTGCGCTCGCTATCTGTTTTACTTGGGACTTGGGTCTCGGGTGGGCTTGCAGAAGGCCTTCTAGTTGTGGCATACACCTTAGCTGTTGACGATGTCAAGGGTGCGGTGGTGATGAGTGTTTGGGACGACCACGACGAACGGTTATTGGACAGTTTGTTGGTGTCAGTTGGTGCCGGCCGTGGCGTTGCTTGTTAGTTTCTCTTCAGAATTTCGATTCGCATGCTGGTCTTGGCGTGTGGCTGTGCTCGGTAGTAGGCATGGGGCTACTGGTATTCGGGGTGGATCTGGTGCTCCCATTGACGATCTTAGGTCGTTTCCCCGATGCTACCCAGGAAGCTCAAGATTAAGATCAATTCGTGCAGAATGTTAGTTAGAAAAAAGATTGTCTCTGTTGCTGTACAGACCTACGTTTGCGACGAGTACTTGCTTTATCTCCTTCCAGCTGCCATCGGCTATAGTAATTTGAGCAATGCGCTCTTCACAGGTTGGCTTATAGTTGACATCATCAGACCATCTACTCGCGGAAATCTGCGTCTCCTTGGAAGCCATAAATGTTGTTAGATGAGCGATCGTCAATAGACGATCTTGTTCCTTTTCCGAAGGTCTACCATGTAATGCTTGTATAGTTTGCCCTTGCATTGATATCGCTGTCAAAACGCTGGAAATGTATCCGCGGTAGAAAGAACTCAACAAAATTCTTTCGGAGGGCCCTCAACCAGAACCAATCCTCCACTCGTCCCGTTACTATTTCAGATATAGCTCAAGAGATCAAGTCCAGTAAAATTCGATAGACAATAGCTTTCCTCGACGCACTCCAGGAAGCGTAGTGGGTCTTCGTCACCCGTCACGAGACACCCTATTTCAGCAACTAGTGTTCCAAACTGGTGTAGGAGTCGTCAGTCAAGCTAGCTGGTCTAGGTGTTCCAGTATGCGTCTGGCAGTGTAATAGTAAAGATCGTGGTTGTTGGTAAACGTTGAACCGGGTATTGGGGCCGGGAACATCAGTCGAACCTTGCTGCACTTCGTTGGCAGCTATAGTATAAAGTTTGTATTCCTTTTTAGAGTTCTGCAATTGCATATACCCTTGCAGAGGGTATTATAATTTTGTCACGTTATTTGTAGCTTTGACTTTTGTTGTAATTATTGCCTTGAGAGCTGGTCGGCGTATCGGCTGCAGTGGTTAATCTGGTCCCCGACCAGTACAAGTGTCAGGTCGCTTTGGATGGTACTATTGGTGACGCAATAGGGAAGCCCGGATGCACCAGGAATGCCCGGACACCCAAGTAGCAGTGAGACGTGACGGTGTTAATGGTACCACCATCATAGGTGAGACCAGGTAGGGTTCCGCCTCGCCGAAGAGAGAAGGTCACGCATGCCGATTTCTCACTATTGATGGCAATCATTGTCTTAAAATTTTGCACAACCCCCTGTCTCCCCTTCAAACTGCAAAACCTTATATCTTCCACAAATTTTAACGCATTTAGTTGAAGTTTAATATATATATGCATAAGAACATAATCTACCGGTTTTGTTAAGATCGGATCGGAGAGCACCCCACTTTCAAAAAAAAAACAAATTTTTTTTATACTTTTGAGTGTCTTATAGAAAGAATAACGACTATAGCGTTCTTACTTGTTTTTACTTTAGCTTGATAGATTTATAGTTGTTAAAAAGAAAAATGTATCATTTAGAATTTATTTGTATTTAAAGATGATGTTTGTATTTATTAAAATTAAAAGGAGTTGGTTTATTGCTGCGTTTATGCGACTGATTTTCGCCTTTATTATGATAGTTATGTGATAGTTATGCTCCTCAGTATTTATTCCGGAACAATCGGTTATACGATATTTGCTTAGGAGTTTATATAAAATAATGAAGAAGGTATGAAAGATGTTTTTCGTTTTGAATTAAAAAACTTATAATATAGGTTTGGATCCTGTAAGAACAACGATGCAAAGATGCACTCAGAATTAATCGCAGTGAATGCGAGTAGTCCGAGGACCTCCCTGAGTTCTTGAATTTAGTGAAGGATGTACATTTAATATTTTTAAAGTTAGACAACTGTGGAGTAAACCAATGTGCTTTATTAATGTACAAATATGACCAGTCTGCTTAAGGCTAACGAAATCAGCCTTTTAAATGAATATGTTTTAGACGACAAGTTCGAAAATGCAGGTACCGCAGGAGTATGAATATGCATATTAACGTGTAATGAAGTGTGAAACGGGTCTTTTGGAAGCTAAAGCGGACTAAGTTTTCAGACAAATGTAATAGAAGTATCAGAAAGAATAATCAAATCAAGTAGGCGATTTAATTAGTTTCCTACAAAATAAACTTAGGACAAGGACAATTCAAGTAGGCCGACAATAAGCTCGTATTCATTGGAGATATCGAATCCGCATAGTTGATTGCAGAGAACCACGAGAAAAAAAACAACAATAATTGATCAATATCAGAAAGCATCGACGCGATCGACTGAATAGCATTAAGTTGATCCAGGTAAGCAGAAATATCGGAACGTGGAGAAATGCAAGAGGCAGTGATAAAGCGAAAAAGCATTTAAAAGAGGCTTTAGTAATTATAAATTCAATTTCGTCAAAAAAATTAGGCAGTCTTATTTCCGACAGATGGCAAAAATCATCAGCAATCAGAACGCCACCGCCCTGGAAAAATTGCCGAGTCAAAACATCTTTCTTTAACCAGTCAAATAAATATTAATATCTGAAAATCAAATGCGAACGGTGAACAGCTTAGGAAGCTTATATTTAAGGCCTCTTACATCTTGGTAGGCAATATAAAAAAGAAGTAATTAGTTTTTTGGAACTGTATAGGTATCCGATTTTTAGTTCTTTCTTTAAACTCCTTCACGACTATGTTGTCAGGTCAGAAGCTTTTTCGACATATTGTGTCAAAATGATCGTCCGAAACAGCTATTTTGAAGGACGCTATATTGTGCGTGACATTAAACCTAAACTTTTCTACCATAAACCTCGAACTAATTAATCTAGTATTCTGAGGCTAGTCTAGAATTAAAGACCATCTCCGGCTTAGGAACGCCGATAGGAGGTCTAGGCAGAGCAGCCACCACAGTAAAATTGCTGCTGCCGGAATTAGTCACCGATACAGAAGGCGCGGCACAAGAATGTTTGACAGGGGGAGCTGTTTTTGACCCCTGCCCAACACAAATTTCTGTGCCCTCGGAATTCTCTTGAGGGGCAGCAGGGCTTATCCCCATTACAGAATCCATTCAGCCGCTTTAATTGATGGGAACTATAACTAGAAATTGGGATAGCTGGCTCGAGTTTTAGGCTTTCTATCTACCCAAACTATTAACTTTCTTACGTTTAAGAGACTTAATATTAAAATATTTTACCTTGGATACGGCGAGCAACGAGAATGTTGTATTCAATTGCTTAAAGCCAACAAAAACAAACGCAGCTCGGCTTTAGCAGGTGTATACGACTCACAAGTAAGCTTGAAACCATGATTATTTATTAAATAATCACTGATACGGACGCTGATATCGTCACATTTCTAGTGATTGGAATTTCGACAAAGCCAACAAAAAGCATAGGCTTAGAACAATTTGCCATGAAAAGGCAGGGATTTTTGCAATACACAAACATTGAGAAACACAAATCAAATAGACAGATATAAACACTACAATTTTTGCAGTGCACTTTGAAGAGTCATGACTTTATAACTGTGGCAACACAAACACTGATAAGCACTTGCACTTTTAACAAGAGACACGCGAGAAACAGAGCGAAGCACAAAAAGTTGAAAAACAAAGCCCAACAACAACAATGGGGTATGCTGGAAAGTAACAACAATTAAAGGAAATTATTGCTTGTCTTTATGATTTAGCCGCGTTCAATTTCAACTTAATTATTTTAAATTTTGCTTTAATAAAGATTTATATTATATTCGAAAGCCGAAGTTAGGCAAAATAAAAAATATCGGTCACAACTTAAGAAATTAAATTTTACTTTTATAAACGAACGGTACTAGTTCCATAAATACTAGAACGGTAGACACTAGTTCGCCAAATAAAGTAACATTAGTTAGACTAAGCTAAAAGTTCGTGTTCTAGAGCAATATAAAATTAAACTTGTGATTTGACACAGCGCGCCGACAAAGTTTGGCATATTTTAAATTGTTGGAAATTGCGTTTTAGTGGCAGTTCACATCATCTTAGCCATATGAGTAGGGTTATACACAGGGTTAAATCTTTGACCGAGCGAACACTTAATTACTATTGACAATGCCAGTATCTTGTTTTATAGGAAGGCCAGTGATTTTTATTATCGGTTTTATAAAACTACCATAGGATTAGCGTGGCATGCGCTATGCAAGAGAGAGATTCCAGAACTGATGATATTCTTGAAGCTATTAGATACGATATAGAATATTTGAACTACTAAATGTATAAATTCCATTGAAAAGTTGAGAGAAATCTGTCTACGACGTGAAAATTTTTTGGAGGACGTAAGGCGTAAACTGGGAAATCAGAAAAAGGTTCCCCTTTCATTAGCAAGTGGCAGTCAGTTAGACGATGCAAGTGAATTTTCTGATGTTGAAAACGGAGACAAAATTGGTACTATGGCACTAGTGTTTTGAAATTGTCGTAAATGAGTGACATGACTGTCAAGCCAAATGCATGGGGTGCACATATGGTTGGGGTGCACAAAACACACATATACGTTTTTTTTTTTTTTTTTTATTATATTTATTATTATCTCTAGTTTGGCTATGTACATTAGGCGATTAAAGCTAAAACTACAAGCTAGTAACTTATGTGTATTTGGATGAGACGGGGCTTTCCCTCTGCGGTACGGCCGTGAAGCATTGCTTCGCAGAAGATTCGGCACCAGTTCTCCGCGATCTTCAGCATGGATAGGATTAAGTACGCCACCGAGATCTCGGATCCCTATTCCAGTTCCAGTTTTCGTCGCTGGGGCGAGAATTTTGGGCACTTGAACATAACATGTTCGGCTACACCATGTACATTCCTTTGACAGCTCATGTCCAAAGCGCTGCAGGTAGCTACGGAAGCAGCCATGCCCGCTAAGGAGCTGAGTCAGGTAGTAGTTTACCTGGCCGTGCTTTCTACCAGTCCAGGCTTGAAGATTGGGGATGAGACGGTGTGTCCACCGGCCCTTAGTAGACCTATCCCACCGTTCCTGCCATTTCTGCAGTGTCTGTCTTCTCGCTGCCTCTCGTGTCTCTGGCGCTGGCGCAACGCCAGCTATGACATGGGCTGCGTCGTCCGATACGGTCCTGAAGGCGCTGCAGATCCGGATGGATCCCAGACGGTGTGTTGCCAAAATGCCACGACTATAACTGGTCGACTGGAGCGCATTTAGCCAGACTGGAGCTGCATACAGTGTTGTTGCTCTTGTCACGCTTGACAGCAGAATCCTCCTGCATTGTTTTGGGCCTCTCGTGTTGAGCATTACCCGTGAGAGCGCTCGGCTCGTTGCTGCTGCTTTTTCTCCGACATATTCCAGGTGCTCTCGGAAGCTCAGCCTTGTATCGAGCATCACGCCAAGGTACTTGATTGCCCTTTTGGACTGGACAATTGTGCCTGCCACACTAACGTGGGCTGTCTCCACTTTCTTCCGGCTACTTATTAGGATTACCTCGGTTTTCTGGGGAGCAAGCTCGAGGCCAACGGAGGTGAGCCATTGTGCTATCAGTTCGATGGATTGATTGCACATATCCTCCGTTTGGTGTAGCTCTTTGCCCACGCTCACCACCGCCACGTCGTCAGCAAAACCAATTAGCTGGGCACCCTCTGGTAAGGTCAGCCGGAAGATCCTGTCGTACATCACGTTCTACAGTAACGGTCCTAGAGCTGAGCCTTGGGGAACACCGCAGGAGACTTGGTGCGACCTGGTACCGTCGGTGGTGTCGTACCAGGGCACGCGGTTCCTAAAGTAGCTGCGAATCATGGGGACCAGGTTCGCAGGAACCCCGAAGCCAGATAAAGCGTCAAGAATGCAGCTCCACCTCGCCGAGTTGAATGCGTCAAGAATGCAGCTCCACCTCGCCGAGTTGAATGCGTTCTTTATGTCCAGCGTGGTGACCAGGCAATATTTTTTGGCGTCGCCCTTCCATCTAGTACCGGTAATGGCACCAGAGGCTATGTCAACCACCTTGGTTATCGCATCCAAAGTATATTTCGCCTTCCGGAATCCGTACTGCTGCGGTGAGAGATCACCTCCTATATGTATGGCTTGCTCGAGGCGCGTGCAGATTAGCTTCTCAAGGATCTTCCCTGCCGAGTCCAGAAGGCAGATTGGCCTGTACGACGAGGGCTCGTTGGCCGGTTTGCCTGCTTTAGGAATGAGGACCAGCCTCTGCAGTTTCCATCTTTCAGGGAATATGCCTTCGCGTAGACACTGATTGTAAAGAGTCACGAAGGACTCGGGCGCAGTGCAAGACCTAGCTTGAGGGCTCGGTTCAGGATACCGTCTGGCCCAGGTGCCTTGCTCTGCTTCAGGTTTTGGGCGGCAGTCGCGATTTCCTCAAGAGATACCTCAGTGATAGGTCCATGAGGAGGATGGGCGGGCGGTCATCCGGGTTGATACCTGAGTTCTTCCCTCCTGTGGGGGAAAAGTGCTCGGCGATGGTTTTGAGCGCGGGAGGATCTGCTGGGGCTGGCTGCCTATTGGAGTTAAGCCTTTTAACCACGATCTTATACGCGTTTCCCCAGGGGTCTTGCTCGGCTGAGTCACATAGTTGCAGGAAGCAGTCGCGCTTGCTCTCGCGGATGGCTGCTTTGAGTGCTTTCCTGTGCCTCCGGTAGTTGGCTTGGTGATCCTCGAAGGTAGATGCACCGCGGGAGCGCTGGTAGCGTCGTCTAGATTGGATGCAGGCAGTGCGCATGCTCGCAATGCGCTCATTCCACCAATAGACTGGCTCGTGGTGGTGCCTATACGTTAGCCCCTAGGGCTAGGTGCTGCAGCCTATCCGCGAAGACTTGAGTATTCATGGTCTCGACTCGATAGCTCTTCCAGTGGGAGACAGTGGGTTGCCGTCTAGCCATGCGTCCGCCAATTGTGTAGAGAATAGCCACGTGGTCACTCGCTGTGTATGCGCTGCTTATCCTCCAGTTTGCTGTTTGTGCAGTCGGCCCACTGGCGAAAGTCAGGTCAACTACTGATCCAGTTCCAGCTCGACTAAACGTGTACTGGTTGCCTTGGTTTAGGAGAGCCACGTCCAGCACTGAAAATGCCTCGGGTAGGCTCCGGCCTCTCGCGTTCGTGGTCGTGCTGCCCCACTCGACTGCCCATGCGTTGAAATCACCGGCGATCACCATTGGGAGACGGCCTCGTGCATCGGCCACCAACGCGTCGAGTGCGTTGAAGAACTCGTTTAGGGTCAGGCTGGGCGCGAGGTATAAGCTATATACCCACAGGTTCTTTACCCTCGCACGGACAAAGCCATCTGACTGGTAGACGTTCGTGAAGATGGCTGCTGGTACTCCGCACCACCAGATAGCCGCCTTCCCTGAAAAGTCTAATGCACAGCTTGCGCTGGGGAGGATCTTGTAGGGCTCGCTAAAACTGCCAGATCTGCCTGTAGTTCGCGCACTGTATGTGACAGTAGAGCCTGAGCTACCATGCAATGGTTCAGGTTGAGCTGAATTACTTATATCTTTTGGCCGTTCCGGTACCTCCTGTCCTTTTGGACGCCAACGGGCATGCTTGGATGCCTGCCTGGTGGTGCGCTGCATTCTGGTTGCCGGCGCTACTGCACAGAAAGCATTTTGCAGCGTTCGTGCACGCAGCGGCTTTGTGTCCTTCTATGCCGCATCTGATGCAGCAGTTGCTCCTATCGGTGGTGCTTCTACAACTGCTGTAGATGTTACCGAACTCCAGACATTTGAAGCTTCTAACCCGTGCCTCTAGGGGTTTAATACGGCATCGAGTCCACCCGATCCGCACTTTACCCAGTTCGAGTACCTTCTTTGCGAAGATTGACGGGACTGAGATGATGGCCACCTGGCTCCCAGCGTATGCGTTCCGCATGCTCTTAACGGTACATGTGTCCGGTGCGAGTTGCGCTTGCGCAGTTATTTCCGCTGCTACATCCTCCTTGCTTACCAGCTCGTCCAGATCCCCTATTAAAAAGAGGGCCTCCTGTGTGACTGATCTTATACCAGCGCTCTCTCCAAGGACGTCCGCAATGTCCTTTTTGAGCTTCTGGGTGCCGGATCCATTGAGCTCCAGCAAAAGATCCCCTTTGGCAGTTCGGCGGACTTTGGCGACGTTCTCGCCGACGCTCTTAAGTTGGTCATCCTGGCAGCGGGTGACCTTGGCGAGGATATCGCTATAGGTTGCCTTCCCATTTGCGCTTATGATTAGTGCGCCCGGCTTACTGGTGGCTTCCCTTTTCTGCTGGCTCTTTTTGGTGGTCCTAATGGTATCCTTATTTGAAGCCTGCTGGTCCCGCTGCTGTTTTCCTGCTGGCTTGAGTGGCTCCGCTCTGTTACGTGTGGCTGCAGAGGACTTCTGCGACTGCACTAGCTTCGAAGCGCCTCCTGAGGAGCTAGTGCTGTTACCTACTACATTCGGCGAGGTTTGCGTCTCGCAGTCAAGCCTCTGTGGAGTTGGGTCTTCCAGCCCTCCTGCTGGCGCAGAATGGCTTCCTAGTCCCGCGCTTAATGCCATTTGTAGCTCTTTCGTTTTAGCTATCTTGCTACTCATGGCCTGGTTAATATGGCGCACTTTTTTCTCCACAGTGATGTGGATGATCTCGTCGAGGATTTCACCTAGCTCAACCGCCAGGGCTCTGTTGCTCCTCTGCAGCTTCGGCTTCTTCGCTGCTAGCGAATCCCCTGCGTTCGTAGGGCTTGCCGTTTCCCTACCACGTTTCGGGGTGTCGTCCACCAGGTTGGTGCTCTTGCATGCTCCTAGAGTCGCCGTGAGGGGCGCAAGAGCTGGTGCAGGAGCTGTGCGCACTGGTGAACGCAACAGCGTTATGCTTCTTCTAAAATCGCGATGCTCGTCCACCGCGGCTTCGACCCCTTCCTCATTGTTGGACGACTTCATCGCAGTCTGATTACCCGGTCCAGGGGAGTCCATCGGTGGCCAGAGGTTTCTCTTGGCGTTTGACCATTGGAAGATATACCGCTCCTAGTCGGTCGCCAGAGCCCCGTTTATGGGACCGCAAAAGCGGAGGGGTTGGCAATTACGTCGAGTCCGGGACCTTTACCCTTTTCCTCCCCTGGAGACTGGAAATTAAGTAAATGCGAATTCTTTAGTTTCGCAACGTTTACAACTTCCGCCTGGAAGTATGCTGCTGTTTTTAAGCAGGTGCAGGCTTATTCCAGTTTGGATCTAAATGATGCTTGGTAAATTCCATTAAATCTAGAATCTTGGAATACAACGGCGTTCACCATTCCTCGTAAAACACTGTATCAATTCAGGGTTATGCCGTTTTAGTGTACTTAGACGATCTAATTGCATATGAGAGTATTAAGCGCAATAGCGGGACATATACGAACACCTGTGTGGTATAGAAAATGCTTAAGCAATTTCGCGACCATTTTGGCACTACTCACAAACTTGTTAAAGCCCAAACAAAAGTTTATAATGACACCTGAGAATCTGAAAAGATTGCTGAGTTACTTCACCTACTTCGACACACCGATTTCAATCGACCTTTCTGTATTCACTGCGACTCGAGCAAGACAGGTGTTGGAGGTGTTTTGGTAAAAAAAAATACGGATTCTGGAGATGAATATCCTATAGCTTTTGTATCTAAAAAGTTAAATAATGCTCAGATTATTCACTCGGCCATTGAGCAACAATGTTTAGGAGCAATTGATTGCATTAAACGATTTCGAGCATATGTTGAATGACACGACGTTACTGTGATAACAGATGGGTCGCCTATATGCCTTATGTCTCAAGCGGACCAACATTCTCTTTTAGCAAGGTAAGGTAAGGTAAGGTAATTTACAAGGCTTTAGATTTAATACCGTGGTGGTAAGCTTAATGTGGTCGCTTTGCCTCGAGTACAGGAGAATGAGTTAGCAGCACAAGGTGTAAAAAATGGTTTAGTAACCGATGTAGAATCACCACATATCAATTCTAATGCGTATATAAGCCTGGTAGAAAATGTTCAGGCTAACAGTGAAAAATTAGAAGACATTAAAGCAGTGGACGATCGTGTATATCTCCAAGCAGAACATTGAACAGGAGATCAATTACACCATAAATTTGCCTGGAAGCGTTGCATTCCAAAAGATTTAGTTGCAGGTGCTCTTGAAAAAGCACATGATCATCCATTATGCTGAGTTATTCTTAAAGGATGACATTCGAAAAGGGCTCTGATGTGCGTGGAACTTCTTTTTGGCATTAATTTCGCAGGCACTGAATGCAGAACTTAATTAAAATCTCAATCATGAACAAGTTATATATATAGCGTTAGCCGTGTTGGTTTTCCCCAACCAAGAGATCAATCAGGACAAATATTTTAATTTACAGGCTAACATTATGGTTTTTTGATTGTTTTCAGTTGAAGTTTTTAGGTTGAAATATGTTCATACGATTTCATTTTATTTATTTTTTTTGACAAAAGCAGAAAATTGCATTATGCAAATTTGAATGTATATATATTATTAATTTTGTCATGAAGTTTGCAACGCACACAAGAAAGTGTTTTCGACTATATAATTAAAGACGGAAAGGCAATATCACGAATAATCAGCTTATGTATAAAGATAACATTAAGCATAATTCTACGATTTTCAAGAGATGCAAGGTTTATTAGTAGAAGCCTACTTAAATCTGAAGGGAGGGGGTTATTGGGGTCCCAATTCAACCCACGGAGAGCAAAAAGTAAATGTTTTTTGAACAGACTCTATGCCGTCCTGGAGATTCCTGTTTTGTGTCACCAAACACACGATGCGTACTCCAAAATAGCTCGGACCAGAGAAGTATACAATAGTTTAGTTGTACAAGGATCATCGAATTCCTTCGACCATCGCTTGATAAAACCCAGAGCACCCACAGCCTTATTGATGGTAATTGAAATGTGTGAATCGTATTTTAATTTATAATCTAAAAGAACACCGAAGTCATCAACTGTGTCAAACCGAGGAGGAAGTGTCGTTGAAGGCAAAAAGAAAGTTTAACGTCGTCGGCGTACATAAGTACACTAGAGTGGGATAGGACCTGAGGCAAGTTGATAAATAAGGTGAAGAGAAGGGGACCGAGGTGGCTACCCTGCGGTACCCCTGATGTGACCCTAAATGACTTAGAGTAAATGTTATTAAAAAGAATTTTCCGAGTTCTGAGATTAAGGTAGTCGGAGATCTACTTAAGAAGATGGAATGGGAAGCAAAGAAGATGGGATGGGAAGATCCAACTTATGAATAAGTAAACAGTGGTTTACCGAGTCAAATGCTTTGATGAAGTCAGTGTAAATGACATCAGTTTGCATTTTATTCTCAAATCCCTGTAATACAAAAGAAGAAAATTCTAATAAATTAGTGGTGGTAGACCTACGCTTCATAAGCCCATGCTGAGCAGATAAAATGAAGAGTGTTGTAACTGTGAAGTCAATTTTTTTTTTAAAAAAAAAGCTTAGGAATAGCAGGCAGTTTTGATATGCCTCTGTAGTCTTGGGCATCCGACTCACTCCCTTTTTATGGAGAGGAATAATGAACCACTCCTTTTAGAGAGAAGGGAAAGACGAAGAATTTAAAGATAGATCGAAAATCTTCAGAATCGGCATACAAAGCACATCAGCGCAGAAAATGAGAATACACCCCGGAACACCAGCACGACCAGGAAAAAAGATAGGCTTAATATACTTAAGTTGATTAAGCAATAAGCTTTTAGTGACTAGGGGAGGTGGGATGTTATTAGACCTGTGCAAGCTATAAGAGTATATCTGATATGACCGATACTTAAGAGAGGAGTAAGTTGTTTGAAAGAACTGTGCAAACAAATTGGCAACGTCTTAAGCGGCTTATTTTTTTTTGCAACCAACGACCGTTCGGAAGTCCCAAGTCCACACATCAACTACTTCCTAAGGCCCTCCAGCCAATCATGAGGATGCCTAATTCTAGACTAGCCTCAGAATCTACATCGGGAAATATAGGAGCCTATATCCAGGCCAAAATCAAAACAGATAGTTCGAAAAAGAAGACAGTAAAAGTTTCTAGCCTGAGCATGTAGTAGTGCATGAGTTAAAAGCCAAAACTATGAATCGGATACAGATTTTACTTTCTGGTGATTCACAATCTGTAACCTCTAATACAGTTCCAAAAAACTACTTTTTTCTCTTATTCTTGCCAACCAATATGTAAGAGGCCTTAAATCTAAGCTTTCCAAACTTCACACTGATAGCCGATCTTGTAGGGGAAAGGATCCATTCAGTAAGTTCCTAATGAGAAGATCCATCAGTTGTTCGACAATCTTCAGAATGAAGGAAGTAAGACTGATTTGTCTCTAGGATTAAGGCAGCTTCATGGGCCTGTTGCCATGTTTTAGTATGAAGACCACGTTAACCTTCCTCCATGAAAGTGGTATATACCCCAACTTGAAGGTATCCCAAAGAAGCGCAATCAGTGTCCCTATAATAAAGTTCACAGAGTTTTAAGGTGTTTAAAAGGGATGAAATGAGGAGACCGCCCATCGGAACGTGTCTTTGTCACAAACGACGCCCCAAGATCCAACGATCAAGCCCAATTTCTCCAACACGATATATAGCCACAGTCCGTATCAATGGGTATAGGCCCATCGGCCAATCTAAAGAAGGTGGATAACACAGAAATTGAAGGTTCCTCGTCTAAGCAAAGGTCGGAAATTGTTCCACCTGCCAAACTTTTCAGTGTCGCTCCCTCAGTATCGTGGACAAAATTTCCAACAGCAGCATACCCACTGCTGTGGCTGCCCTGCCTAGACCTCTTATCGATATTCCAAAGCCGAAGATGGTCTTTATTTCTAGACTAGCCGTAGATTCTACATCAGAAGATATTTCCGACTGTGTACAGGCCATATATTACATAGTTCGAGGATTAATGTAGAAAAGTTTAGGTTTAATGTTACGCGCAATATACCTTCTTTCAAAATAGGCTTTCCGGTCGACTATTTTGAAACAATCTGTCAAAAAAAGTTTCTGGTCTGAGCACCCAGTCGTGAAGGAGTTTAAAGCTAGAACTAAATTGGATACCGATTAGACTCCCTGCTGCTCCCTCTAATATAGTTTCAAAAAACTAATTTCATCTTTTTTCTACCTACCAAAATATAAGAGGCCTAAATCTATACTCCCTAAACTTCACACTCACAGCCTACCTTTTGATTTTCACATATTAATATTTACTGAAATTCGTTAAGGCTTGATATTTTGGACACGGAAATTTTTGCTAATATTTATGTTGCCTATAGATTTCATCATCCCTCCCGACAATGTGGTGGTGCAACTGATTGCTGCTGATCCTTTCGTCGGAACCTATTCCACTTAATTTTATTAATGAAATTGAATTTATAAGTACTAAAGTATCTTTTAATTGTTTTTATCTCTTTATTACTGCTTCTTACATTATTCCACGTCCCGAAATTTCTGTTTACTGGGACCATCTGTCTGTCGCGTCAATGCGACGAACAAAACCATAGAGCAAAACTGAGGTCATTTACACTGACCAGCAAAAAATTCGTCTATGTAAATCACTGTTTACGTATACAAAAGTTGGACCTCCTTGGCTTCCCATCCAGTCTTTTTCAATGGATCAGAACTTTTAAAGTTATTTCCCATACCTTTTACCTTATTTATCAACGATCTGCCTCTCGTGTATTACTGTACAACGACGATAATAAACTTTTATTTTCTTCAACTATGCTTCCTCTCACTTTTTGCTGCTTTTCAATAGCCTTCTGTCTTCATATTCAAAAAAATAACCTTCAATTTTTAGAAAACCGATGAATTATGTTCATTTTCTTATTATAGGTAAGCTAATTAATGGCTAATTAACGACTTTGATGAGCTTTGATGTTTTTGTCCCTCGTAGAAACACTAGAAACAAATTTTGCCTTGCATGAACCTTTTCGTGTTCTGTACTAATTATAATAATCTCTTTGACTTTATCTCCACTAATGCTCTCCTATTACCAATAAGACATCTATATAATGCTAATCCCATAATTCCTTCAATAGAAAGAGAGCGAGCGAGCACTTGCACGTACTTATTTATTCAAAATTCTTTTGATGCCCATATGGGGGGTTGTAAAAATAGTTAGTTCGCCTACCTTTGAATCACGCATTGACAAAACCAACGTGTATGCAAAATTTCAAATCGATTGGTTAAGGATAATTATTCTAAAACTCAGATGCAACATTTCCTTTTGCATACACATAAAGAAACATGCATACACGTGAAACTAAATAAAAGCTTTTAAACATATTCAGACCCCCTTTTTGTGTTTTCATCATTTTTTTCGAAGTCATAAACGATACATAAATTGACGCGTGCTCGGTAAATTGGGTCTCCCTAGCTCTTACAGTCTCCGAGATCTAGGCGTTCATACGGACGGACAGACGAACATGGCTAGATCGACTCGGCAGTTATTGCTGATCAAGAATATATAACCTTATGGGGTCTTAGATGCTTGGTTCTGCCTGTTATATACATTTGCACTAATACAATATACTCGCTTACTCTACTAGAGTACGAGTATAAAAAAAACCCGAAAAAAAGCTAACTTCAGGGTAACCGAAGCTTACATGCCCTTGCATATTCTGACAGGACTGACACATTCCAAATTTGGAGCTGTATGATATGGTGTACCGGCCCAATTCAACTTTGGTCAGCAGACGTAGAGGCTTTTAAAGCTGACATTCACCAAATTTGGTTCAATTTGGATAAACAACAAAATTATGGTGTACTAAGACTAACTTTGCTCAACAAACGTAGACGCGGCTTCTAAAACTGAAATATCGTCACAAACAGGCGGAGATGCGGCCTTCTATGCGGCAATACCCTCCTGCAAGAGTATACAAATTAGTATGGGGGTAAATTAAAATTGCCAGGAAGTCTGCAAAGCACAGAAAGAAGTTTGTCCACTTTAAGGAACATGTATAATCTTTATCAGCATGACAAGGGTATAGCCATGTCCGTCTGTCCGTCCGTCAGAAGTCTTAAGAGCTATAAAGCTGAAATTTCTACAAGTTGCTGCATTCATATGCACATTGGTTAAATAAAAGATTCATTCAGATCGGGCAACTATTTCATATTGCTCCCATAAAACCGATTGTTCGAACGGGTTTGCCTAAAACACTTATACAATTGGCGAGACAATAGTTTAAATGGCTACGAAAATGGTATGTTGACCACTCACCTCATATGGATCGGGAACTTAAGTATTTTATAGGAGTATAAGTGCAAGTAATATTTTTAAAAGTATATCAATTTTAAATTATTTTATTTATATTACTATTAATGTATTCATTTAATCGGTGAGCGTAAGCATATAATACCACAATATTGATATCAATAAAAAGTAAGCAATCAACAGTAACTTAAAGTACACATAGCTATATTTATGTATGTCGTGTAGTTATAGCTTATATCAAGTTGACCCAATTAAAATTTGTATTATGCATTTAAAAAACAATAATGCAAATAGTAATTGTGTATAAATATCTTATAGCATATGGTCATTTTTTTATTTTTGATTGTCTTTGCCCACTCGAAAAATTTGATTAGTTGAAGAGAGGCAACAAATTTCAAATAGGTTCTTTTGGGAACTGTCCATTTATGCTCCGAGTCGTCATGTTCAATACCAAATAAGAAAATATACACGTTTTGATATATATTGGTACACTGCTTAATATTCGCAGCGTTCTGGTCACTTCGTTTTGTAAGTCAAAATTAAGCAGGAAATTTACATTGATATGTCATAACATGGTGTCATTACAATTTTTACCATTTATACATAGTTTTATTTAAAGTACCCTATTTTGTGCATACTTTTTAAAATTTGTTGTCTTCCTTTAATACACATATATAGTTTTCAACTGTGGCTTTAGTTCGGGAGGTATCACTGGCGATGGTTCAGGTTTGCGAGCAACTAAGCGTTTGAATCGTCCACTAAATTGTTTACGGAATCCTTTAAAGCTGGCTTTATCACTTGCTACCAATAGATCCTGAAAAAATGTTAATGGTATTAATATCAAATAAAATGTTGTATAGTAGAAAAATTATAAGAAATTAAAACAAAAGTAAGAACGCTCTTGTCGATATTCCAATTTTAAGATACTTGTGCTAAGCATCTACTTAATATTCGACATACTCGAAAGGCAACACTTGATTTTAAACTGAAATAAACTAGAATATTGTATTCGTGCAAATGTATGTAAAAAGCAGAACGAAACGTCTAAGACCGCATAAAGAATATAAATTCTTGATCAGCATCAACAGCCGACTCGATCTAGCCATGACCGCCTGTTAGTTTCCGAGATGTAGGTGTTCATAGGGGCGGACAGACGGGCATGGCTACGGCGACTCGGCTGTTGATGCTGATCAAGAATATACTCATCAAATTTGGTATGTAGACTGCTCTCGTCAGGCGCCAGATCAGGTTTCCTTTAAAATTTTGCCACTCCCCTCCCAGCCCCGCAAATCGATAAGAACCTTATTTCTCCCACAAATTTTAGCGCATTTAATTGAAACTCGATTTATATATGCATAAGCACAACTCTACCGATTTGCTAAATTTTTTAAAGTCGAATAATAATTGTAGACAAAAATGTAAAAAAAATTTTTTGTATGACATAAACATTTTGCAACATTTAATATAACTTCGAAAAAAGGCAAACTTGTATTTCGGAGAGACTAAGCAATCGTGGTCTTTAAAAGGTTCTATTCCAACAAGGAATAGACACATGCGCAGGCAAAAAAAAAAATGATTGCTTAATTATAGTGTGAATTTTTAATTACTGTTATTCAAAATTAAGAGTATATATAAAATTGATGATTACAAAATTAAACATTTGATTCAATTTATAATTAATTTCAAAATAAAACTGCAGCTTGCATTGAAAATTTTAAGGAGTTTCGTCAGACATTTTGGGCTTTAAAATACATTCTGTTTTCTATTTGACAACTATGATTTGTATCACTTATAAAAATTAACCGAAAGTCAGTTTGCATATACGTACCTGCTTTTGTAATTAAACTATATATATGCAATAACTACAATAGCTTTAATATGCAAAAACTATACAATTTGTAATATTATTTGGTAATATTTTGGCATTTTGGCAAAACAAAACACAAAAAGAAAGTCAAAGAAAAAAAAATGGAACCTTAATTCTCAATAACAGAGATGCAAAAATTACATTACAATTCAATTACGCAAAAATAAGAGGCGCTTGTAATTCGCAAGCCTCTTTTCTGCGTATCGGCAGTTATGAAGTTGCGTTCACTTGTCGTATACGAAAAATTGCTATGTGCTGAAAAAAAAAGGTTGCTGATGAGGTAAATTGGCTTCTCCGAAACGCAGCCTAACGTCTAAAAAGCATTAACTAATTCTGTTGTCCGTTGGACTTCAACATAAAAACTGAGCTTTAACCGAGCTTTAACCGATTTAACTATATTGGCGTTTCCTCGCTCACTTCATCTTGAGTTTGCCAAAATAAAATAAATAAATATTTAAAATCAAAATATTTAGTATTATTAATAGTTATTTACTTGCGATGCGTAAATCGAGCATAAGTAGCTGTATTGTAGGTGCATATCAAAATTATGAATTGGTATTCAAAAACCAATTGTGGGTGGCTGCTTGCTTGTGCTAACGCATACACTCACACCAGCATACGAAAACCAAGAAAGAGATTGGCTCGGCTGCCGCTGTCGCTGCGTGCTGATAAGAGAGCGCTTGTACGAAGAACGTAGAAATAGATTGGCACAGCTGCGCAGTCCCCGCCCATCAGAAATGAAGAAAAGGTTTGGCCATCTTCCACGACGCTGCCTTCGTCGCTATTGTGCCAATCACGACACCAAGATATTTTATCTTATTTTTATTTTTTATTTTAACAAACTAAACCTAATATTAAATACTAAACTTAATAAGAGAATAACGAGTACTAGCTACGGGGGCCTTCGACTAAGATATTTTCAATACAGCTTTTTTCAATACAACACGTGCCAATGTTTAGGAAAGCAATAACCCTGTCTTTACGAGAGGCTCACTGCCCGCAAAATATCCAAATAGCCAACAAAGACTAAGACACTGAGATAATATTTTCATGTTCAGTCGTCAACACTGGCAATCACATCAAAATTGGTTCGCCGGTTTCTGCACCCATGGGGTTTTCCATCAGTGCATCTTTGTTGTATGGGCGCTTTTTTCTCATCGCGTCTGTGTTTTCTGTGGTCTGCGTTGCACTCACGCTGAGTTGAATATTCACAGCGAGTATGTTTTTATTGCTATTGTGACGACGTTGGTTTTCTCATGTCATTGCGTGCAGGTGGCGATCCGTTATTTTCAATGCGGCCTGGATTGGATTGTATGTGTGTAAATGAAACCTAAGGCTACCGACCTTCAAGGTACTTACTAACTAGGACTTACTTACTAAACCATAAACAAATAAAAGGAACTTCAGATGTGTTCTTATGCTAACTTAAGCTACATTTGTGGAGCGCCGGATATGGTGCGTCACACCACCCCCTTACTTTGGGTGATAAAGGGAGCCTGTAATGTTGCTTGGGGATGTTTTTTATCATACTACAGCCAGCACCTTTAGCGGTGCCTTAGGAGCGTAGTAAAGCGGCGAATGCCATATCATCGCCGGAGTCGACGGCAATTCTTCTGGGAGTACGCTGGCTGTTACGGACGTGCTATACAGCGCATCCCGGGTCAAAGTAGTGGACGGAATATCCTCCGTGTTTGCCGATGGTACCACTTGCCAGGCATTTAGCTGTGTCCTGGCCACAGCGGATGTACTCGGTCCCAGGTCCATTGGTAAGACTATCCGCGAGCGTGTAGCTGGTGGCCCTTCCGCCTCGTCTGAGCTCACATCGGAGTAATGCGGTGCTGGTGGGAGAGTGCGTCCCGACTAGCTATGGTTGTCATTTGTGCCGACGACGGCGACGATGTGGTCGACGGCCATACCTCTTGCCGGGCAGAAGTTTTATTACCAAGTAAGTATACTAAATGGGCCATAAGGTTTACGGTTTACAAACATTCCTACATCCTAATAGAAAGTACATGGTTGGCATTGTCGGCCTTCAGAGCTTTGCAATGGTCCTTCATACCGAGGGCTATTTGGCTGCGAAGCCCTTGATGGTTTTGGACAGATGATGAGTACGTATTATACCGACTTTGCTAGTCGCTGGCTTTCTGTATGTTTTCCGTAACAACAACTTTGACGATTTCTCTGAGTTGTTGTCGACGTTGCAGTGAGAGGTTTTCTGAACAAATACGGTGTAACTTGTTCGTAAAGTGCTCCTGGGAGACGTGGTTCTCGAACCTGCACCAGAAAAGCAGGGCTCACACGCGGGGTGTCCGAGATGCTGCTGTTGATCGCCAGACTTAGCTCCGACAAGAGCTAGTCCCCCATGTTTTGTTTGTCGTCCAAATATTGCTATGATGGTCTTGATAGACCTGTTTGCTCGTCGCGTAGGGTTCTGTTGGGGATTATAGGGCGGTGTGTGAACTGGTGAACTGAATGCCATTATCGCAAGCAAACACTGGGGGTATTCCTAATTGGGCAAATATGCGCTCTCGGAATTAACGCTCCTTATGACATACCAGCACTAACATTGTGCTTTTGGCAAAGGCTACACATGCGCACTTTCTTGGCTACTTCGCGGAAAAGTCCTGGCCAGTAGTATCTCTAAGAACTTGGAGAACTCGTTGTCGATGTTCCTTTGGGACACAGAGCTTCCATGGTACGTAGTCTTCGTCTTAAGGTCGCTGTCCACACTCGAGATTTTTCGGGCTCCAACTCGTCGTTTCAGCAACTTTTTTATATATGTCGGGACGTTGAAGTAAAACGCGCAGCACGTTGAAGTGAACCCGCACGACACCAAGCCGCGGGCTTGTTACGCGCGTAACCCAGGTGAGAAGTTACCACCTCCGCCCAACCGGCAGAGGGGCGCAGCCGCATAATCGAGCCACACGAATCGCGAATCCATGAATGTAGGATCGCTGCTTTATAAAGCGGTCATCACGCATTACGATATGGTGTTCCGCAATTGGTGATTGGCCATCAAACTAAGTTCATCTTCAAGAAAGCGACTTACCCAAGTTTCCTCAGCCTCTGACATTGGTGGTGCCTCGTCTGCTTCTTCAACACCAGCCAGTCTTATTCAGGGCAGCAGGGCTGATGTTCGAAGACGTGTTTTGTCTCTGCTGTCCCCGAGTTCTGATTGGTAATCCTACTGCGGCTAGGACATCTCGTTGCGTCTCGTCGCCTTTGGAGTTGTTGGTACGATAGTGTTGTTGATGCTAGCCACGGTGGGTCTGACTACCACACCGGGATCGATTCTCAATCCGGCTGGGCCACATTGGATGATAACTACCATAAGAAATCCATTTCCAGTATGATGTCATCCAGGATAGAAAGCAGGATCAGCAAAGGCATAGTTACGGCATGTGTCCCCAGGCGTATTTTCACCGTCAATGCTTGGAAATGCCTCTACGGTATCCATTTCCGAGGCTGATGCTGATAGCTACGATGCGACGGCTCTGGATAGTGCGATCCTCGTCCGTTCCACATTACGCGACTTGTTTCCCAAAGCCTGTCGTCGACAGCAGTCTATTATAAGGGGTCTTAGTGTACTTCACGAGACGCATTATATGATCTAAATCGATCATGAAATCCTTGAGAGATTCGCCCGGCTTCTGGCAACGGAGTCGGTTGTCATTTTCCAACCGGAAATAGCGAGGCGGTAGGAAGAAATCTTGGAAATCTCACCTAAACTTCTCCCAAGCGCTTCCGTGCAGTTGGCTGATTTGAAACCAGCCCTGGGCCCGTGCTATTAGTAGTGCGGACACGGCTTAAGCCAGTTGGTCCTGGTATGCTGCTGCCTTGTCCACCCAGCTCTCGTTGAATCGCAAGGGATCTGCAGTACCATCGAAAGAGACTTCCCACCTCCGTAATCGTAACCGGTCGGCTAGGTGAGCAATATATATCCGACTCTCAGTGCGGCGAATCGTATCAATAGATTCGTCCTTTAATGGGGCTGCTCCTGTGGGCTTCGGTGTCTGAAATGCCATAGTGATGTTTCCTCCGCCAAGGTAGTAGCCGCAGGGCGCTGGGGATCGCTTCGATCGTGGTATACATCTCCAAGGGCCGGCGAAGTGGAACTGGAACGTGATCCGGTTCGTTTCAAATATGGGTGTGTTTTCATACATGAGTTCCAATAGGAACTCTACTGTGAAGCTGGCTTCTAACGAGAATCCTCCAAAGGTACTCTGCAACTAGCTCTTCCGCCGATAACTAATCCACGTTACTCCCATTTGACTTGGAACCGCGATGTGAACTCGATGTTGAATCTCGACGAATTGACCTAGGGAAGATAAGCGCTGCCTTTATATCCAGCACGCACAAATGGTTCGTCGACGCTAGCGGCGGAGCTGCCGTCGCTTTGCCGACGGATCTCTCTCAACTGACTTCGCTGACCTGACGCTGGCAGAGGCTGTGCTGACCTAAAGCTTCGGAAAGCGGTAAGAGCAAAATAGACAGAGATTTCAAGCCTCTGATCTCTGCTTTGTCTGTGGCTGTTTGATTTACTATAACTGTACCAATAATTCGCTGAAGAAAATTTTCCACTGAATGCGGTTGACGCTGCGGTCATGAAACAACGTGACTACCTTACTGTGTGCGTGACTGTTTACCGTTCTGCTGAGGCTAACTGTGCTATTAACGGTGCTTGGCAGGCTATTGAAAAATCTAAGCTATCAAATCCCTAACGGCATGTCTTATGCAAACATGTGCCAAACCAGCGTGGTTTGGCTCTGATATTCTTTTTTGCTTGCTTAACCTCCTACATCGATCTTTCTTAAAAATGGGAACTTCTAAAATTATTATATATTTTTATATAATATAATTTGGATGTGCTACGACAAAACGACATAACTTTACATTTAGAACAGTTAAGATTTAGTAAGTTAGCATCACCAAGGAAAAACTTTATTTACAATGCGAAGCTAGAAGAGATTCGAAAGGTCATGGACATTCTCACAAATGAACCAAGTCTTGTAATCTTAAACCTGAACATTCAATTTGATTGTACACAGATGCGAGTTTCTCTAGTGATGGTGCTATGTTGTTGCATCGAATCGATGGTAGGTCTCATGTAGTGGAATATTTTAGCAAAACAAATTTCTCCGCTAAGTCAAGATACCATTTTAACGAATTGGAGACGATGGCAGCTGTTAAAGCCATACAACTTTTCAGTTACTATTTGAAAGGAAACTCTTTATGGCTTCAACACGTTGATTTCTTATCAAGAGATCCCATTAAAGGAAAACCTGAATGAACCTGACACGAGACTTCCGGTGATTGGCTTTTGGACAAGGACAAACAGCGACATGATTCAGATTTAATTGACATTGTCAGCAAACTCAATGCTGGTGAGCACACTTAAGAAGTTATTAAGTGCTGTGCAATTTGGTCAGATGCTCTGAGAGAACTACAGCTTGCCTTCATTTGTACGTTCAGTCGTGCAACTGGAGCTAGTGGGTGACTATGTTTTGCTCAAAATTTAGAGGCTCATTCATTATATTTGAGGCTTTTGATGGAGACTGATGTGTTGAAATTTATGCATAATGATCGACCTGTAACGATGTACATATCTCAGTCCGGCAAAGGTCACTTTACACAGAAATTTGTAAAAGTACCGCAACTGGGTGGGTGTTAGATGAAATTGTGTCTAGTTATAGTGGTTGTCCTAGCACTAGTAGCAATATCGCGCAGGGAGACCGTAGAAAGGGAGCGTCGAATTATTAGTGAGACGTTATCAAACCGAAGAGTCAGGTCGGGTTCACAATTTACAGATAAGTTACGGGATAGCTAAGACTCAGTGACTGCTCACAGGCTCTCAAGCAGACAGAAAGCCAATGAGAGGCTCACTGCCCGCCAAATAGCCCAAGGTGACCTGAGACTAAGAAAGGCTCGCAAGCTCTAAACTAGACAGATCGCCAACGAGGTCCTCACTGTCCGCAAAATAGCCAATTAACCAACGGGGACTAAGAAATTGAGACAGCACTTTCACGCTGAGTAGTCAACACTGGCAAATTACGGCATCAACACTCCGACACATTACTACGGCGGGCACGGTTGCAATATATACGCTTCGTTTTGTGCATTGAAACCTGCTTGACGAAGTTATTATACCATCGCAATAAAAATATTAAAATTTCTAAAATTGTATATTACTTTACGATGTAATGAAGCTAAAACGTGAAAAGATTATAAATTAAATTAAAGCTTTCTACAGTCCGTCAATTTATAAGAAAATTTAAGTATGGTTATTTCAGATTAGAACTTGAAAAAACTACACAATTAATTTAAGCAATGTTAAAGGCCTTTACATTCTCCTAAGTTATGAGTCGGTTAAATGATTTAAAAACTATGAAAATTAATATTCATGACTATTTTCTTAGCCTAAAAACTTCAGAATCACTTATAGGAGTATTAATAAAACAGATGAATACAGCGATAATTTATTACATGCCTTATTTATGTAAAATAGTATAAAGTAAATAAATACATGTACAAACAACTACGACAATGGAATTGTATATCAGTCCTTTAATATAAGCGACATTTTTCAAACTAAGATGCCTACCAGATCGACGTAAGCGCCAGAAACTAAAAAAACTCATGTACTAGACCTAGAATAGGTCAAAGAAATGCGTCCAACATGATTAACAAAAAAAAAAAATGAACAAGAAAGGAAGACTAACGAAGCTTACATATCTTTGAAGATTCGGTTTAAGTTCGGCCAGCATACGTGGAGGCTTCAAAAATTGACTCAAATTAGGTTCAATTTGGATAAAAAAAAAACAACCAATTTTGCTGTACTGAGAGTTTATTCCGAATCGGAATAATGTAGCTATATGATACAGTGGTCCGATCCTGATAAACTTTAGTCAGCTAACTTAGAGGCTTCTAATACTGACCTTTACCAAACTTGGTTTAATTTGGATAAAAAAAAACAATTTTGCTCTAATGCGATTTAACCTTTATTCATATAGACACACGGACGAACACACAGACAGACGGACAACGCAGCTGTTGACTTTATGCTGATCAAAACTATATGGTCGTTTAATTACGCCCTGTTACATACATTTACACAAATTCAATATACACTATACATTTGTAAAGTATATTTGAAGAAGAAACAAAAAGTATAAATATACCACTAGCTAACCAGGCGTGCCTTACTGCGCCTATTCCTATTGATCTATGTTTGTTGTTGTGCTAGTGATTTTTAATGAGTTTTGTTGCTGGTCTTGCTTTACAAACTACCAGAAGTTTATGTGGTCTTCTAGAAGTATTTTGGATATAACCGATATATTGGTTGACTGAACCACTTTTTTATAATTATATCACGTAAATTAATTCTTCTTCGGCAACTACGACAATTGCCACTTCATTTACTGTTGGTGCATTAAATTGGCCTTCATGTTGCCAGACAGTGCCAGTGTCACGATCAACAAGGATTATTAATCGACAACTTTGATTATCTCATGATGAGAATGATTGTTCATCATTCTTTCCCATAAAGACGATTTGAAGAAATTTGTATTCTGCTTTCCTGTCATTTGTCCGAATTACGGACAAAAACTATCTTGATAGTCTTGTTCGACGGATACCAACGAAGACAAGGGTTTTGTGTGGCGAGTTTAATGGGGAAGTCTAACTTTTACATTCACGCAGCACATTTCTTTTGTTTCATACGTTATCCATTTTACCAATAGCTATAGTGCGATGCAGGCTGTAGTTATAGTTGACATCGCACTTGATATAAATTTAAAAGGCGTGCTCGTCGGGTTCGAACAGTGCCAACACGATCGATTTCAATTCTAACTTCACGTCTTAAGCTAGTCTAGGTCTAGTTTTATTTCAACACTTATGTATCAGACAATATGTTGTAATATTTTATTTTAGCTAAAAACGATTTTAATATTTTACTTAAAAAAAAAAGAGTAAGAATGAAAAGCTATCGGATTATTTTTTCATTATCGCTTTTATGAGGGGCGCTGCCGATGCCAAGCCAATTTTTCCAAAACGATATAAAGCCATTGACCTTTCCCTGGTCCTTATTAGTACACAGTAAAAATTTCATACCGATCGGTCCAATAGTTTAGGCGCCTATAAAAGATACACATATAAACAGACATTCATTTATATATATATAGATTGTCAACGAAAAAATCGTATCAATCGATATTTCATTACAAACGTGTGTATTTTCAAAAACCAAAGTATTTATAATATATAGATGATATATGTATACAATATATATTTGAATATGTACATAAATGTATACCCACGGTACAAGGGTAGTGATACAACTCGAAAGAATTTGTTTTACTATACCCTTTACCCCTATGGTACAAGGGTATATTAAAGTTGTTTCAATGTAGGCGTTTCCGACCCCATAAACTATATATATTCTTGATCCGATTTGATATAGCCATGTCTGACTATCCTGATATATGAAAATCTAGATCATGGAAACTATAGAGGTATATTTACAATTTGGACTTTAAGTATTGTTTATTTTATTTTTTCACGCCCATTGTTTAGGGTAGCCTCTATAGAAACCCACCGCCCACTAAGTGTAATTATTTTATTCGATTTATTATTTATCCATCAAGCCTGTTCCCATTTCCACTTCGAATAGTAAAAGTAAATCGAGTTCGATTCCATTGCCACTGTCTGCCCACGCAAAGGAGTTTTGCCAAAATATACACAAATAATATATAAAATGCCATTTCCAATGATATTTGGACGTGCACAAGCAAGAAGAAAGCGCAAGATTGAAGAATTAAAGATAAACAGTCACCTTCGTGGTCGTGCCGAAATTCCGCAAAAGTCAAACTTCAAGTAGTAGTTCAGGTGTCGTGAACCTGATAAATATTGGTTAAATCAAATTTTTGCTTACATGTTCGCCTTCGTCAGCTGATTAATTAATGTTATCGATAGTATAACTGTCGTTAGCGATATAAGGGCTTACATTGTTTTTTACAATATTTATTATGCAATTATGTTTTTTAACCTAACATTGAATTGTTTTAACATATTTTCGTTTAATATTTGAGCATTAGCCAAAAATTGAATGTTCGAAATAAAAATATGTTGCGACGATAACCCTTGCAGTTTAGACGTCCAAGAACAACACAAAGTGGATTGCATTTGTTTTTTTAATGCACGCTAGAAATGGGATGTATATTTGTAAAAAATATTCTTAAATAAATTTAGACGTGAGGTGTATCGATTAACACTTAAAACTCTTCCCAATGAAATAAAAATAGACATAAAACTATATGTCGGGTCAAAAGTAGACGCAATAACGAGAAAATAGTGAATTGTTTTGATTCCGAGAGGTACAAGGCTAAACATTTAAAACCGCGTATTTCTATCGGATTCGCATATTGCGAGCACTAAGTAAAAGCATGAATTTAGTAGAAGTGGAAATGCGAACAGGCCTGTATATATACATACAAACAGTTGTTTATGACATTTTATAAAGGTGAAAGGAAATCGATATTCGTTTATCGACTGTCATCTTTGTCAACAAAAAAAGAATCGATTAGAATCGAGTTTCATTATGTTTACAAGAATATCGATTTTCTTGCACCTCTAATTGTGAATATGCCGTAAATATGTACACATATTTAATCATAAGTTGTATGTATGTACATGACTGACTAGAATAATTCCTTTACTCACCGGGTTAATGCAGTGGTAGATATGGGGTGTTGGCGCTTTTGGCGGAAATGTCCAATCAGCATTGTCATTTCCATCGACATTGCTAACAGCTTCGGCAATGGCTCCACTGGTACGTAAGAAAGTGACATGTTGGTTGTCTTCAACATCAGCCTTGGAGTTTTTGTTTGATCCTGCCGCCATTTCGTCCATTTGATGATCAGCCCTCAACTGAATGATAGTATTTGGCTCTTGTACCTCTGCCATCGTGACGCTGGGAGACTCCTCCCGTTTGCGCAGTTTATTACGGACAAGACGCATTGTCACTGTTACTGTTCCAGTACTTCCGTTGACCATTGCAGTTTTGATCAGAGACCAATCCAAGCCCTATTGTATTTTTTATATTACAATTAATAATTATCTGTTCACGCAGTTGCGCTTCAAATATCACAGACGATCATAATATAAGAACACCAGATTTTCGAATTTCTTTGCATTTAGTAAAACAGGTAGAGAAGTACACAGTTAAAGATTAACTAAAATGTCGATTTTTCTAAAATTGGATTGCATTTTTGGGTTGGTGATTATGTTGTTTTGTTAGGTGTATGTATGTACATCTCAAAACTGTTTGGCTGCGATCGCTAGCTATATGCCACAAGGTAGTACATTTGGCTTAACAACTCCATTCAAGGTTAAACAATTCACGACGCATTATGCTTAATATGTATTTTTGCACATAAATTTAAACATGCTGTATGTTTGACTTGGATTTCACTAAATGTACATGTTAATGTATACACATATATATGTATTTGCAAATTTTTCAATGCATTGCAGTTTTTACAAAACTGGCACTTTCGTCTAGTATGTAATTTGAACTTTAATTTTATACAAAAAGTATGATTTGCAACGCGAAATGTATAACCATACTGTGGCTTAGTGGTATGTATCTGAATCTAAACAGAAGCAAATATCATTCTGACTCGTGTGTTGAACCACATACATACTAAGACCCTAGCTACTTCTCTCGCTTCCTCCTCTTTCTTTCTCGTTTTCATACATACATTTGTATGTACATAAATGAAGGCCCGCACACACTTAGGTGTGCATACACCCACCAATACCTATATAACTCGCTCTCACTGCCAATAAACAATTTGCTGACGTCAAATAAAGAGAGGATATATTGCTGTGGTAAAAAGATTGTGGGAATATATGTCCATATGTATGTATCTTTATTGAATATTCATATAATTGTTCAAATTAAAATCTGAGCTACAGATACTGATGAGCAATCAAAATTAACCAACATATTTGACATGAAAATTCTACCCGTAGCGTATATATCAACCCTTATCACTGCATTTGAATGCCTAAGTTGACAAAAACGAAAGAAATGCCATTTACATCTGCCCCAGTAAAATTGATATTTGTGCATTCAAGAGCGTAGCCAGCTCTTTGCGAATATTTTCTCTACCATCATCCAAATTTATAGAGAACTTATACTGTAAGTCAAGTTGTATAGGGCGAAGGGGTGGCAACGCCCTTGTGTGCATTTCTTTACTTTGGATTTTCTCGAAAGACTTTGTTTTCAGTGGCGATACATATTATTTATTATGCTAGATGAAAGTGATAGTTTAAAAAGTAATCTTAATCATAGAAAATTTATATTTATGCACATTTGAATTTGTTTTAAAATTATTAAAATGAAAATAAGGCTTCAAGGACTCATATTGCTTTGCATTTCCATAAATTTTGATAGAAAGGATGCCCACAGATCCTCAATTAGATTTCGATCCGGAGTTAAGGCCGGCAACTGCAGCAGCGGAATGTTGTGCGAGTATGATATTGTATACCGTGTAACGTTTATCCTGCTGAAATATCCAACTGTCGCCATGGTATTCTTCTGCAAACGTTATCAGCTCATCTTCCAGCAATTCCACATATGTTTGTGCATTCCTGCATACGTCCTGCAGACTTTCTACTAGCATTAAAGCTGCCCAAGCCATACTGATCCTCCGCCAAGATTGCGTCTTTAGAAAGTCTGCCGGGGATTGTCGTAGACCTCTCTAATATTTGTTATAGCGGTCTGAACCGACTAAACTAAGCTTCTTTTCATCAGTTAATATCAGAGTTTTGAATTCGTTATCTCAGAACTTGTGCGGGAGTCCGTAAGTGCAGATTCGGACGCAATTCTACTATAAGAAGAACCCATATATGATCGCTTACGCAATATTTTTGAGGATCTATTACAAAATGTAATATGTTTTTATGAGTGCGGCTTACAACAATCGAATATAATTTTCCGAAAGATTCATGTATGGTTTTAATATTATACTGCTCTCCAGTCTTAAACTCTTACCAGGTTCTTTTTACACTCAAATTATTATTTCGCTCCACAAATAAGCGTTATTTATAGTTTTATACTATTGGTTACAAGCCTCTTTAATAGTTGTGTGAGTTTTATGTTGCTGAGATGACATTCAAATGAGAACTTAATCATTTAGCACAGATGTCAATTTCTATGAAAAGCGCGACTTAAAGCATTTCGTCAAGCTAACAGTACCATAGTTTAACAGAGGATAAGAAGTCAGCCCATGAGAAAACGAAATAAAGTGTAAGAGAATAAAACTGCATACTGAAAACGGACCGAAAAGTATTTTAAGAAATAACGGAAAAACTTTTTGCACAATTATCAATTTTACTCAGGTAGAGATAACTATTTTTATATCGGCATACTTTTTTAGAAATCTGTTGTGGATAGTTGAAAGCTTGTAAAGTAATTTTACAATTGCTTTATCAGCTTTCTTATAATACATTTTATTTTTATTCGTGAGCTAAATATTTTGACAACAATTTACTTTAGTTTACATTTATCTCCTCTGGGCAAATAAGAACAAAAGTATTGAAAAAAGCCAAAAGCATAAGATGAATCGTAAAAAAATATATAGCGGGTAGTTTAGTAAAAAATATTTGAACGCTGTTGTCATCTGTGAACTTGCGTCCGTGATGAGATTGTTCTTGTATATTACAAGGCGTGTTGAGTTGGATGGGTTTAATACTAGTCCATTCTCCTTAGCCCAATCGTGAACACTCAGCAAATCAGCATTGGAAATATATACACACTTATTAATTTGACCAACATACATTTGCGCATCATATGGGTATTTATACAATGTGTTACTAGATAATCAAGTCCGTAAACTATCACAGCACCAATAATCCTGTCTCGTTTTAGCAGATCCCCAAAAAAAAACACAACTAGAAATGATAGTTTTATTCTTCGAATAATACATACAATGCTTGGCAAACCCCTAAGTCTGTAGAAAATTAATTAAATAAGTATTCGAGCTTAAAAAATAGTGGAAAACAATATAGTATTCATTCATACATTCAGGAAGCTGAATATTATAGATTCAATGCCATACTTTCCAAAACTAGAAGCTTATAAACCAATAACGTTGTAAATATATAGCTAGACCAAATCTGGTTAGTTGGCGTGGGTCTACAGTGGATAAAAGGGATACAAGACGAAATCGTTTGATTTGGAGGAAAAAACAAAAAACTTATGCTCCTAAATGTTCATTCCAAAACAATCGGTTATATAGGAGCTTTATATGATATAGTTGCCTGATCTTGACCTTGAAATGTTTACAAACCGAATTTGGTTTGATTTGGATGAAAAACAAAAATTATGCTACTAAGTTTTCATTCCGGAACAATCTGTTATAAAGGAGCTATATGAAATAGTTTTCTGATCTGAATAAATCTTGAACTTAACCAGCGTGTAGAAATTTAGTATGTCAACTCCCCAATTGTTGAAACTCGGCTTATATATGTATAAGCACATAATCTACCGATTTTTCAAAATTCATTATGATCGGCTAAGAATTGTACAGAAAATCGTAAAAAAACAAAATTTTGTATGTGAGCCCCCACCCCACAAGATTTAAAGAGTGTTGCATTCTTCTGAGTGTGGTGAATATTAAATAAATGTCGAGTTCGAGTATAATATAGTCGCATTATCGACTACAGCGTTCTCACTTGCTTGTGAATGGTATAATAAGACATTATGCTGGGTGCTTGCAAGGAAGCATATAGATAAATTGTCGACATTTTGCAATAATGTTTGCTATATTGCTTTCAACGGCATCGGAAGCATGGTTTCTTTCAGTGGAATAATTTTAATCATGTTTTTTAAGTGAGCCCGCAGACACCAAACCGCGTCGCACCTCCCGCCCAACCGGCCGCATAAAGTGCGACACAAACCGCAAAGACGGAAAACAACAAGAAAGTAAGGCTAGCTTTGTCTTGCCATTCACATTGTAAATATATAACCGATCTGGATCAATTCTGGTCGGTGGGAGTGGCACTACAGTGAATACAAGGATACACGACGAATTTATTTTAATTTGGATAAAAAAAAGAAAAGTTATGCTACTAAGTGTTCATTCCTGAACAATCCAATATATAGTAGATATATGATATAGTTATCCAATCTTGATCAGATCAGACCATCGGACGCGGGCCTTCTCCAATGGATACAAACCGAATATAGTTTGATTTGTATGAAAAACAGAAAAGCTATGCTCCTAAGTGTTCATTCCGGAACAATCGGTTATATGGGAGCTATATGATATAGTTGTCCGATCTTGATGAAAGTCGAACATAACCAGCATCTGGTAAGAACTTCAGCTCTGTAGCTTTTAAGACCTCTGAAATCTTTTTGTTGACACAGACAGACGGACAGACGAACATATAATAGTTATTAATATAATTTAACTTTTTTTGTTTTTGTTTTAAATAATTTGAAATCACAAGCTGAATAAAAGTTTAAAAAAAATTAAATTTCCCCATCTGTTTCAATATGGCGCTGCTGTGTTCTTTCAGAAAACTGTTCTTCCTCGGCTGCCGGCTAATTATTGTCTTAAACTTAACGGCAAAGCTATCAAAGATAACATCCGTATCCTGTAGCTCCGGCCCCGCTGCTGATGTCTCGGTGGATGCTGACGTCGCCTGATTGCGGTCAGCGGATGCCATCAGCAGCTTGAACTTTCGGTTGAGGTTCTGCTCCAGGGCCGAGTTGTTGTTGTTGAAATGGAAGACATGGTTATATTGATCCCCCTTGTCATGCAGATTAAGAATATATGTACTTTATATAGTCGGAAACGCTTCCTTCTATGCGTTGCAAACTTTCTGACGAAATGAACATAAGATTTTGTAAATGGTATAAAACGCGGACTCGCTCGCTCACGTTCACTGAAGGGAAAAAACTACAACTCATAAACGATTTACATTAACTACTAGCTAGATGTGTTAGTATAGATTTTTAATTTGCGTTAAGGGAGTTATTAAGTGAGGTAAAGTTAAAGAGATTATTGTAGTTATAACAAAGGACATGAGGAGGTTCATGAAGGAGATAGTTTAAATTAAAGTTCTGAAGGTAGATAGCAACATCATTTCTAGTAGTTCTACGAGTGATAGACAAAAGCAATTTGGCTTATTAAAGTCGGGGAACCAATTTCACCATTAATTAGCTTATGTGTAAAGATAACATTAAGCATAATTCTACGGTTTTCAAGAGATGGAAAGTTTATTAGCAGAAGCATACTATAAAATGAAAGGATGGAGCTATTGGGGTCCCAATTCAAACCACGGAGAGCAAACTGTAAAAAGTTCTTTTGAGCAGACTCAATGCGGACCTGGAGATTCCTGTATTGTGGACACCAAAGGATCTTCGAATTCCATCGACCATCGCTTAATAAGACGCAGAACACCCTCAGCTTTATTAACGGTAATTTAAATGTGTAAATCGAATTTCAATTTAGGGTCTAAAAGAACACCTAAGTCATCAACTGTATCGATCCGGTCAAAGGGCCTATCATTAAGAAGGTACGATGTCTGAAGCGGTGTGCTACGACAATACGACATAACTTTGCATATAGAACAGTTGAGATTTAGTAAGTTGACCTGACATCGCGATAATAAAGAATCAAGGTCATCTTGCATTAAATAGAAGCTTCAGCAAGTGTATTTTTACCTAGAATGAAGATATCATACAAGCGGTATAAAGTAGTTAAAATCGGTTATGTCAGCCTCGAGTAATGATTGACTGAAAAAAAGGTTACAAATCTAAGATTTTAAAAACTTTAAAAAAGATATACCTGACACCACGATTGGAAAGAATTTAGATCATCTTGTTTAACGTCGTTGGCGTACATTAATACACGAGAATGGGATAGAAATTGATTCAGTTCGTTGATAAATGAGGCGAAGAGAATGGGTCCGAGGCTACCCTCCGGCATCCCTGACGTAACCCTAAAGGGCTTAGAGTAAGGGTCTTTAAACGAACTTTAAAAATTCGGAGATTAAGGTAATCGGAAATCCACTTAAGAAGATGTTATGGGAAGCCAAGGAGATACAATTTATGAATAAGTAAAAAGTGATGAGTCAAATGCCTTGCAGAAGACAGTGTAAATCCTTATATTACAAAAGAAGACAATTCTAGTAAATTGGTGGTGGACCTACGCTTAATAAACTCATGATGAGCAGATGAAATTCTAGGGCCACAAACTGTAACTGTGAAGTTAATATTTTTTCAAAAAAGCTAAGGAAAGCAGACAGTGCTGATATGCCTCTGTAGTTTTCTTCATTAGTCTTATTCCCCTTTTAAGGGAGAGGAATAATAAACGACTCTTTCTAGAAAGAAGAATTACACGAACAATTTAAAGATAGATCAAAAAACTTCCAAATCGGCTTGCAAAGCGCATCAGCTCAAAATCTGAGAATACACCCGGAACGCTTAATAGACTTAAGTTCTTTAAGCAATAAGCTTTTAGTGGCTAGGGGAGGTGGGATGTTATTTGACTTGTGTAAGCTATAAGAGCATATCTGATCATCTGATCTGATCTGATCTTGATCTGTATTTGCTTTAGTATTTATATAAAATAATGAAGAAGGAAGAAAAAATGTTTTTTAAAAGTGTCTATTAAAACAACTTCAAAAGCCCTTTCCCTTGGTTCTCGATCAATCGGTCGAGAAAAAAACAAATTTTCCTATTATCGACACAGAGAATGCTCCATGTTGAGCTACGCTGACTGAAAGCAGAAGTAGATTAGATTATAGGTATGTATAATTAAGCATAAAATGATTAAATAAAAGTACGAATTTATATAAGAAACATGAATGAAGAGATATATACAAAAAATGTGAATTAACAAAAAGGATAAATTAAGTATTAAAGAAATAAATAAAAACGTGTACAAAAAAGTAAATAATAATAAAATGAATAAATAAAAAATAAGACGATACGAGTATAACGTTGTCCGTTGTGGCCTCTTGGTGTGTAGGCCTCCGCTGACCATAAACCAGATATGGTGGCGAGCTAAAAACGATTGTTTGTGTGCGCGGGTATGTTCGCACGATATTATGTAGCGTCAAATAAAAGTCACCAAAAAACTGAATGTCCGGAAATCCTTAAGAAATCCGGAATATCCAAGAAAAAAAAAGAACTCTAAAAACTGAAATGTCTCCAATTGTATCGGAACTGACTAACCCGCTGATATGAACAACCAGGCTTACAGTTCGTCCCTTCGATTTCTATAGCAGGCCGGCTGGCTGATGTATTCGTTGGTTGACGTAGTCGGTCTCCTCTGGCCGTTCTTCCCATGATTTCTTTGTAAATTAACTTTTGTTGCGCTTACCATTTTATGATTTTATTAATTGCGTCCACTACGCAACCGAAATATATCTTTAAATATGTATATATATACCACGAACAAATAACCACACTCGCTGACACCGACTACTCTTTCGTAATGACTGGACCCGCCATTGTCCCAAACTATGAACCGTTGCAATTTTCGGCTGATGCATTTCCCGTTGCATTCCATTGGAGTAGGCCGTTGGCCCACTGACCGCCAACAGCGCGCGTGCCCTTCAAAAAAGTCACTCATTTGTCCGCTATGGGCAGTATGAAGATTCTTCTGTATTTGATATAGCATAATATGAGGAAACACCTGCTGCCTGATGTAGTGCTCCTCTCAGCGCGCATGCTATGTCTGATTATGATGTCAGATTGATTAACCCGCTCTGCAGCGTGGGACTGTATTGAATACACAGTCGTCCATATGAGCTGGGCCCAGAAATTCTTCAACAGAACCTGGAACTATTTGTTCACGAACTGTTTCCCATTATCTGTGTGATAATGGAACTTGTGGAAAATCTTCTGAGTCAAGAATTTTACAACTACGCTTGCTGTTGCCTCTCTCATAGTTTTCAGAAATCGAAGTTCTTGAAATGGTCCAGTACTACCAGTACGTAAGCCTGCCCTCCTCGCTATCGCGGATACTTCCCAAAAAAGTCGACATATACAGTTTAAGATGGCCTGAATGTTCATTGCCAAGTCCTGGCTCAGGACCATGATTGGTCGCTTTCGTCTCTTTGCAGACATGACAATCTCTCACAAATGCTTTCACCTCCCTGACCACGTCGCAATAGGCTAAGCGTTTCCGCTACTCCCCGATAACTTCGGATAGTAGTGCTACCGGAACCCAGAACTTCCAGCTGCAGTCTTCCATTTCAGGATCGCTGTCGTGTACCCTGGTGCGCTTGAAAACATAAGCTCCAACTCTGCGTTCGCTTCGACATGTTCACCAAGCTCAACATATTCATCCGACTCTAACTCAGTAGCTTGGAAACCTAGTATGCTGTCCATATCCTGCTCTTCCAGCACACTAGAGAGCGTGTCGGCTACAACAGTTTTAGACCCTTGCTCGGGTCTGTCCTCAACGTGCCTCCTCCAAATATAAATCCCAGATATCGCAGTTCCTTGAAACAGAAGTGGAATTTCTTCAAGCCAATGGTCAACCCGGCTTCAGGTCAGGCTTCAGTCAGGCTGCCACCAGCGATAACACTTCCAGATGTGACTCGAAATCTAGCGTTAGCACGAGTAAATCGTCTAGACATACGAATATTCTTTCCCTAAGCTTCGCCGGGTCTACCTTATCCATCAGTAGACAGAGACTCTGGCCTGCATTACAGAGACCGAACAGCATAACCACGAACTGGTACAATGGTCTGCCGGGCGCGGTAAACGAGTTCGATCTGAAAATAACCATGTTTATGATCCACGCTGCTAATGAATACGGTGGAATCGATCCTACTCATGTATGTTCTGGAGGGGATAGGCATCCTTCTTCTTTACCTGATTGATCTAACCAGCACTCTGACTTTCTTCTATCACTCCCAAACTCAGCATTTCATCCAATTTGACGTATATCAACACTTATTTCGCCGGCGAAATTGGGTAATGCCATACTTCGACTGGGACAGCACTATCAGTGAGCTCAATTCTCAATACGTTGCGAGTTCTTCACAACTCTCAGCTGGGCTTGTCTTTTCGGGGTGTTTTGTGGACTCCTCCTCATTTATTTTCTCCACTTTGGGTCCTAATATGTCCTTCGCCAAACCAAAAATCAACGCCTAAATGCAGTTCTTGGTGAAATGGATGGATACAAATATAGGAAGATTTCGGCTTTTTGCGATCGAACCCCAACCTCGTTAGAGCTTTGCTTATGAGTGGAGTTGTATGGTGGAGATGTATGGTGTCCATTCAAGTCCCAAGACAGCGACCAGTTCTCTACATCCGCTACCTAGTAAACTGACAGATGCCCCTGTGTCCAATAAGCCTCGACCTATTCGACCTCTAATGGTGACGGTAGCATACGGACGTAGATCCAGATCTTCTACTTGGTCTTCTTAGGCCGCCGCCATTTCTTTTACCGCTTTTTTCTCGCGTTTCTTTTATAGAAACGCTCCCTGGCTTTCTTTATCCTTGTAACTAGGGTCATTTTATCTAATCTTTTCTCCGCGAAGATCCTCTCTCGGGTTTTCAAATATCTGTGAAATCTTTCCTCTAACGATATGTGCTCTTTATTACCTACGTGGGTCCCCTATATACTGTTTTTTGTGCATTCGGTTTTGTCAGTTCTGCCTGGTTTGACATGCCTTCGGCGTCGTGGCCACCGGGCCTTTGAAGGTCTGCACTTCTGGCATTTGGGAGTTACCGTATTTGGATATCCACACTTGTAACAAAATATGTTACTCTGCATGGAATCACAGTCCATGTATATCTGACCTTCCTTGTGGCAATTCCAGCACAGTAGGAGCCTTTTTCCTGAGTCGCCGGTAAGCGCCTCTACTATGGGAGCATTCGCATTGGCAATGCCTTCACGATCGTGCGACTCAATAAGTTAACAAAAATTTTTTTGGCATTCATCTCGGAGGTGTTCCAGAGGGTAATTTTTGATTGCATACCAGCGTTTCTCAGGCTCGTTTCACCGTTTTGTTCATCCAGTCTTCGCTGATCAGGACCTGTACAGAGGCTCTGAGTCAGCGCATGACGTGCAAATATGCATCCAAAGAATAACCTGCCCTCTGTTTCCTTTCGGCGATATCTTGTATGTGCGCATGGTTGATTCTATCCTGTCACTGCTTGTGTTGGCATCTGCAACCATTCTGCAATACCATTCTGCTGCGTCAATGACCAAGTCTCTCATGACGGGTGCTGATGAATATCTGGAGGACGATGGTGGTTGCCCTATGAGTGGCCTCCCGTTTTGTGAGCATAATATCCTACTACTGTTCGCCCACTGTAGGCACGAGTGCCGGTCCTATACCTTCCTCGCCGTTGACATTTCCTACTCTTTGCCCTTGACCCCCTTCTATCATCACTGTGCCTTCAGACCCAGTTGAGACGGAATCCTTCGAGTTGAACTGCTTGAAGAGCTGTGCAAATCCTGATTCCAAAGCCCATTCAATTTGCTCTTCTATCATCCGTCAGGCGAAGATATCTAAACTACTCCCATCGGGGGCCTGTGCTAGCTGATGTTGTGTCAGAATACCGATGGGCGTTGAGCTTTCACTATGCTGCAAACGCTTTGGGATTGCCCCCCTACTCTATGCCGTATTAGGAGGCCTCCATGAAGGCGAGTATATCCCAGGGAAAACTTCAGGAACGTATAATTAGCAAAACTTCAGTATTGTCGACTGCTCGAAACATCACTCAAACTTTATGATCGGCGGTAAAGAACATCCAACATGGACGTTTTAATAATGGTATTTTGTCCATTTTAGGTAATCTCCCTAGAACCCTTGTGCTCATGCACTCTATTACTCTATTACCCGGATGCATCATAATACACCCAATTCACGAGTCCTAGCCCGCCGGATTTAGAGGACAGGAGCGCCCACCCTTATGAATTGAACCCTTTACCACAAAATTACATTTAGACATGCTACGTTAAGTTTTAGTAGTAGCCTAAAATACCCTATAATTAGTGTCCACCCATGACAAGTCTATTGCCTTACTATACTATTATAATTCCCCCTTTTTGCCCCCGTCGCAAATCGACTGTAACTGTTGGGCTTCCCTATCCGGTTTTTATTCTAATTCCCTAATCTTATCCAGTGTATCACAGTTTTCGGCCTGCCTTCCGACTTCAGTCCTTTGTCCTGAACGGCTTGTAAAGAGGAGAAGTGTCAGCACACTGGTGGGGCTTGTTATGTTGACATTTATAGATTGGGCGACATTTATTGTTACGGACCCAAATCTTGGCCTTGCGTGTGTCACATACGCGAAGTGGCAAAGCCGGCTAGCTCGGCAAAATCGGATAGTGCGTCACAATAATCCTGCCACATGCACACAAGACAATAAAAAAAACAGAAACAGAATATAACTTATACACAAAACAAAACGATCCCTGAAGTTTATCCTGGGAAAGACTAACTCACATTGGCTTCGAGCTATGGCTAGTTTTTGTTCCCCATCGGCGCCATTACTATCCTTTGCAGCTAATTGATTAATTTGTTCAGCCTCCCCATAAAAGTAACCGCACTCTTATTTACGCACATACTCACCTGTCTATCATTAGCCTTCCCTTCCCCCTAAGGATACATTTTACGCTTTCTACATCTTTAATACAAATTTATTCACTTAATGGTATATCTGCTCATTGCCTTTCCAACTTTCTTCTCCATTCCTTCACTCTCAGGATTCTATCTTAATTGCAAGACCTTTAAGTGCACAACAAATTTCCTATTCCTACCCAGAGCTCTGAATTCATAAAGAGCGATCCTTGATCAATCGGTCGAGAAAGAAAGAAACACTTCTCCAAGACGATTCTAGGATAACTATATGTATGATTTCAATGGAGGCCACCTTGGCCTCCGTTGTCGCCTCTTGGTAGGTGTGTCGGCCTCCACCGACCAGGTGGCCGGCTAAAAACGATTGTTTGTGTGCGCGGGTATGTTCGCACGATATTATGTAGCGTAAAAAAAATTACCAACAAATGAATGTCCGGAAATCCTTCGAAAATCCGGAAAATCCAAGAAAAACGTGGTCCTCTTTTGCGACCTGACCAAAAAAATATATATATTTGGGATGAATCTCGCTGGCAAGGTTGGGTCAGCATACATATAAGAACACTAAAAAAAAACCGTACTGTCTCCAATTGTATCGGAACAGACTAACCCGCTGATATGACCAACCAGGCTTACAGTTCGTCCCTATGGGTAACCTTGCTCTTAGGCCTATCTTATCGATGACAGCTATCGGTATGCTCGTCGACCGCGGTCACAACACTCTGTGTTCACAGCTTTATACGATCGACTACAGGCTGCATGACAATTATTAATCACACTAAATACAACTTTAACTCCGCCTAATACTAAATACGACTTTAATTCCGCGTAATACAAAAAACTTCACTCTAGTATTCCGTAACTACTTAACGACTTAGTTTAGTTCTGCTGATTATAACCTTTCTGTATATTCCTTATATAACAACCACTTAACTCTTGTCGCTGCTACTGCTTATTTATCTCTTATGCTCGATGCTTCCATCAAAAAGCTGTCGATGGCTGATACTGCTATATATAAATTATATATATAAATGTCTTTTGTATATGTCTCACCGCATAGGATCCTAAACTCTGAAATTTGTACAGTAAACTAATATCCGAAAGGGGAAGAGCAATTCTGTTTTAGCAAACATGCGTTAAAGAACTAAATATTTAACTGCGAGCCAGAAATTGAACAAAATAAACAGTATGCTAAGCAAAAATGAATTATTTTAAAATTTGTGGAACATTTTTAAGAACAATATCATAACAAACAAGTAAGAACGCTATAGTCGATATTCCGGCTTTGAGATCTTTGTACATAACTTTTATTCAATAGTGGACAATATGAAAACAAAATTTTTTTTTTGGGTTTTTGGTGTTCTTATACAAAATGTTTTGTTTTTACTATTATTATTACTACAGTCTACAATTATTATCCGATCTTAACAAAACTCAAATCTCAAAACGTAAGCCGGTAGATTATAAGCTTATAGATATACAAACCGAGTTTCAACTAAATGTGTTAAAACTTATGGTTTTGAGGGAGCGGGAGGGGGCGTGACAAAATTTTAAAACAAACTCTATTTGACGCCCTTACAGTCTCTGAGATCTAGGTGTTCATACGGACGGGACGTGCAAATGTATGTAACAGGCAGAAGAAAGCTTCTCCGACCCCATAGGGTATATATATTCTTGATTAGCATCAACAGTCGAGTCGATCTAGTCATGTCCCTCTGTCCGTCTGGAGGGGGCGGGCCAAAATTTTTAAACAAACGATCTAACGCCCCACAATGGGAGCCTACATACCAAAATTTGGCAACTCTAGCTTAGTGTCCGAGATCTAAGTGCTTATACGGATTTTTCATATGATCGCACTTGATAACCGCCAAAGGGCATATCGAAAATAAGAGTCAAATCAACTGCGCAGGGCGCTTATCTTGTTAACTCATAACCTATAATTAATTTAGATATTAAAACTATGTCTTATTCGAAGTTCTTGGAGCGTATTTAATTGGAAGTTGCCCATGATCTTTTCCAAAGATCAGCAAGCAGCTATTAAAGGCTTTCAACGCCGCCGCGGACGTACAATTCCATTCCGTTGGCCGCAACACAATGAAGGAGCAGTTTGGGGCGTTGCAGTTGGCCCAGTTGGCCTTTGTGTTTTTAATTATTATTGGTCTTTGCATGCAGTATGCATACGTTCGAGAGAGTCCATATGTTTTGTTCTGCCAAGTATTTGGCATCGTCTCTAGCTTCGGAATCTGTTTGAATCCGAACAACCGTGCTCATCCAAAAACTACAATATGTACAAAGCAATTCATTGCCGAACCGAACCGGATATCCCACTTTTTCCCGCTGTGAACTAACCCGGGTTCCGAGAAAAGCTTAGCTTGAACCTAACTAACATTTTTAGCTCGGTTCAAAGGTTCAACATTTTATTTAGGATATTACAAATTTGGGAGCACTCCAATTGCTTTTCTTAAATAGAATAATTACATACGTATCGATATGTACATTCGTGACAGATTTTTAATAAACTTATTACAGGGGTACATAATTCAATTAATTTTTCCTAAGATGGAATAATTATATAGACTTTATATGCACTTTTGTGACATATTTTAAAATTAAAATATATATTAAATAATCTAAGAAGCAGCATAGATGAGGACTTCCTCGAATATATGCAACTTGTAAACTTCGCGATGTAAGCCGTTAAAATTCAAATTCAAATAAATAAGGCACAGCGACCATTACAAGTAGTTCCCGGGTAGTAGCAATTTCAAATCAAATACCTGCTGCACATCCAAATATATTGTGGCGTAGTATTCTTTTGTCTCAAATGCTTTAAAGATAAAGCTCACCACTCTGTGGAGCTGCCCAGGGGTACCGTGGTTTTTTTGTAAGCCCAAACTAATGAGACTGTATTACGCTGGCAAATCTTTCCATCTCGAACATGCTTTTCAGGAGGATTCACTCAAAGATGTTTGAGAACCCAGAAATGATGTGTATGGGTCTTTAGGAAGTCAGCTCACTTGGATCTTTGCCACGTTTAGGGATCATGCTTATCATACCGCGCTTATAATGTGCAGGAAAGCGATAAAAGTGTATGATGGCAGTCAAAATGACAGTTACCAAATTCCTTGGCAGGGCTTTTATGGGACTGCACCTGCTTCACTTGATTAGGTCTCACCTCCTCAGCTGCTTGAGGCGGAGATGCTATTTGTTTGCTTATTATCTGTAGTTCTTTTGGAAAGGTAGTTATTTGTCTGCTTATTATCTGTAGTTCTTCTGGAAAGGTAGTTATTTGCGTAGTGAAGCGTCGCTCAAGGTGCTCAGCAAATACTTCTGTCCTGCCCAAATGCGATTTGACCTACTAGCCATTTTCATCTCTTACAGGCAGAATCCTAATTCATTTCCAGTCGTTGTCAGTCTCCATAAACAATGAAGCCCAGTGTCATTTCCTTCAACGCTCAGAATTTTCTTCAGTTTGTTGGTTGCTCCAACGTACCATGACTTGACTATTGGGCTATGATATGCGGCATACTCTCTTCTGAGCAGTCTTTTAGCATATAGAAGATTCCTGACGCTCTTGCTTAGAGGCGGTCTTGCGCAGGGGTTACACGACATTCGCTGGTGAAGCATGGTGAATCTTGTTTGTAAATAGTTCAAAGGCATCTTCAATGTCCTCACCAGAGTTGAGCTCGATGTTGGTGTCGATTAGTTGATTAAGAGTAGCTATACACTTATATTTTGTCTGTTGCCTCCATTGTTTGCTCCATAGTCGTCTAATCCGTGTAGTTTAAAAGTCAATCCGTTTTTTTATGTGTTTCAAATATGCTGCATTCCATGCTGCTATTTTTATACCATTTACAAAATAGTATATTAACTTTGTCAGGAAGTTTGCAACGCATAGAAGGAAGCGTTTCCGAATATATAAAGTCTATATATTCTTAATCAGCATGACAAGAGGAATCGATATAACCGTGTCCGACTGTTCGTCTGTTTCAACACAAAGATCTCAGAAGTGTTAAAAGCTACAAAGCTGAAATTTTTACCAGAAGCTTTCTTTGTCTACAGGCTAGTCATGTTCGAGTTTTATCCAGATCGGACTACTTAGGAGCATAAATTTTCTCTTTTTCATCCAAATTAAAACAAATTCGTTTTGTATCTCCTGTATCTACTCTATCTATATTTGATCTACATTGGTTATATATTTACAATGTAAATGGCATATAAGCTTTGGCAAGCCGAAACTAGCTTTCCTTTCTTGTTAGTTTTGGAAAGGCTCATTAACTTGTTCCCTGCTTAGTAGCAGTTGAGCTAGCTTCTTATCATGCTGACAAGAACATCAGTCTTTTCTTCAAGATAAGTAGTAGGTGCAGAGGACTGCTGCTTAAGTAGGTTCTTTTCTGATCAGATTTGTCCTGTATTGGATTTTGACTGTGCTAGTAGCTGCTGGAAGTTTATGAGTCATGCTGTCTACAACTACTAATATGCCATCCAGGCCTGTTCCTTGAGCGACTTTGCTCTTGAATAGGTCTTGGGTGATGTCTCACCGGGGCGGTCTGCAGAGCCGGAGACGTCGATGGATGATCTTGGCCACATTTTACACATCGGCAGTAATTTCTCATATGCCCGTGCCTGTGACACCTGTGACACCCCACAATGTCCTTTTTGCTTATGAGGTACATCTATTTTAATATTTTGAGGCATTATTCTCTTTAAAAGGTACACCTCTTGGTTATTTTTCTTTGGTTCAAGTTCCACGAAGAAAAGGTTCACAAACTTCGCCCTGTTCCCAATACCTTTCACAAACCATACAACATGTCCACTTTCGACAAGTTCCTTCTTGATATAGACAAGTGAAGTAGTGGCGGCCTCTAATAACAATTTATAGGACTTCTCTTCTTTTAGATGGTAGGTGTGGCATTCGATATTGCTGTCATCGAATGCCTTTGCCAATTTCCTGTACGCATCACGCATTGAATTCTGAGAGAATCGTTATTCCAGTCTTCGTAGAGTATTTTCCAGAACCAATAATGTCATTTATAAAACACAATAGTGGGCTGATTTCGGTAACCCTTGGAATTGTTATAGTTGGTGGTCTTGAGATATTGGCGTTGTTGAATGAGACGTGCAAATATTCGTCAACAACAGCGGTTCAGCTTCTTGGCACTTGAGGTTAGAAACCTGGGGTTGAGGTTAATAAAGTTCGTCTGGCTCATTATTGTCTAGCAGTCTGAATTTGTTGGTTGGTAGTGTACGCTTAATAGTTTTCATGTTTGAATGCTTATTTGAGCTCTTTTAATTAGCGCATGTCGTTATCTTCCAAAATTTTTCTGAAAATTTCCGGCGAGCCAGAGGCAGGCTTCTACATTTAGGCTGTTCAGCTGCCTTGTGGGTAAAACCGCTGTAGTTACTCGGGCATGTCGAATGTCTTTGTATGCCTGTTTATTGTGTGGCCGTAACTGACTTGGCGTCAGTAGCCGCGCTGGTTGATGGTTGATATTGTTTTTCACCCTGATTCATAGCAAGGTGTGGGTACTCGTCCACCGCTTCTAAGCTTGTGTTGAAAGATACCTCACTGAAGAAGGAGTTCTTCTGGTGTCATGTAATGGCGTAAGCTATCCGCTTATTTTATATATATTAGTCACTTTATTTTATTCTTTGGTTTTATTCGTAGCTATATTTTCAAAAATTTAAGAAAAAATTTCTAATTTTTTTTTTGACTAAATATTTGTTTGTCAATGCTTGAGTGAGACTGGTCTGTGCGCTGGGCGCGCATATGTGCGTTGATCTGCCATGTACGTTTGTCCCTCTATTTTCTGCATTCGGTGCTCTGTTCTCTGTGTATGTATTAATATGTGCATGTCTCTGTTTCTATTGTTTGATTGCATATATGTATAAATACATACATATTATGGAAACGTTTTTAGAGATTTTGTCTACAGTTCTTAGCCGATCTCAATGAAATTCGGAAGAGCGTCAGGGTATATGTTTATATATATATATATATATATATATATATGTTGGAGCAACATACTTTCTACTCTTCATTGCCACCGTTTTAGGCGCAGCGAGTTTCGATCACACCGAGATCCGTAACACAACTGACTGGTGTCTTGCCTTGATCTTCGGTTCTTGTGCCGAACCACACTCGGCGACAGCTGTAGACGCTGTCGCCCCGCCAAAACGGGACTTTCCGTTAAATAAATACGAACCACACTCGGCGACAGCTGTAAACGCTGTCGCCCTGTTGAAACGGGACTTTCTTAAAACACATAGTAGAGCAGGCAACAAAACGGACACATGAACAGGCTGATGCAATGTGGCAATGTACCTGCGATCCTGGTGAAATACCCAAATACGCACTAACACAAACTCAATACAATTCTCACATGTATTCACACACGCCGCATATTCAAACTACTTATGCTTCCACACGGCCAACCTGACTATAACACGACCTCGTGTAATTCTAAAAAAAAAATGCTTAGCTTCTTAAATCATTTTATTTATAGATTCTCAAATAAAATTTAACATTAACATTTCCTTTTTCTTATGTTTCTCGATTACAACTTATTTATTTTATTTTTATAATTCTCTCATTTCATATCATTTCATTACTGTCTTCAACATTAGAGGCCACTCAATCAAAAGCCCCACACGCCATGATCAAAACAGACATTAGGATGTTTTGCACTTGTGCTTGCTTTATGATCTGAGTACCATGCCATTTTTTTTGGCCCACAGAGGTCACTCAATCAAAAGCCCCACACGCCATGATCAAAACAGTCATTAGAATGTTTTGCACTTGTGCTTACTTTATGATCTGAGTACCATGCCATTTTCTTTGGCCCACAGAGGTCACTCAATCAAAAGCCCCACACGCCATGATCAAAACAGACATTAGAATGTTTTGCACTTGTGCTTGCTTTATGATCTGAGTACCCTGCCATTTTCTTTGGCCCACAGTGTTACATTACTGTCTTCAACATTTACATTTTCACTCTCTTCAGTGACTTCAACATTTTCAACATTTTCAACATTTTCATTTTCACTCTCTTTAGTGACTTCAACATTTTCAACATTTTCATTTTCACTCTCTTTAGTGACTTCAATATTTTCAACATTTTCATTTTCACTCTCTTTAGTGACTTCAATACCTTCAACATTTTTATTTTCAATATCATTCAAATCCTCATTACAACTTTCTGAATCATCTGGGACATATCCCTCTGGCAATTTCCTTATATCTTCATGAGCATACTTGCACTTCCTATTATTTGTCAACGACTTGAGGATATATCTATCTCCGTCTAGTACTTGAACAATTTGCAAAGGTCCTCTATACTTTGGACTTAACTTTGTTTGATGCCTTTCTTCATTCTTTAACAACACAAAGTCTCCTACGTTATACCCAACAACCTTAGCCTTAGTTTTATCAAATTGCCCTTTGCTATATGCTGCCGCTGCTGATATATTTTGCACTGCTCGAGCTCTTGATTCTACCAAATCAACTTCTAGTGCCACGTCACATGGTGGAAGCAACCCCAACGGACGAGCAACCTTGCCAATGAACAATTCCAAAGGGCTTGCCTTTGTCACTCGACTTACAGTACAATTTAAGGCTAACTGTACCTCGCCCAATGCGTCTTGCCAAGATCTGCTGCTAGTTTCAACTGCCGTTAATAAATTTTTCAAAGTGCTCATAATGCGTTCTACCTGTCCGTTAGCTCTACTTGCACCTGTCGCAATTAAGTGCAAACTTATATTTTGTTTAGAACAGAATTCACTAAATTTAGAGCTGGCAAAACACCTACCCTGATCTGCTATTATGCGGTTAGGTACTCCAAATAAGGATACAGCCGATGTCACAGCCCCTATGCAATTGTCAGCATCAATCTTGAGTGTGTGTGTTAAGTAAACAAATTTAGTAAAAGCATCCACTTCAACAATAACATACTCTTTTTGATCACTCTTGCCACTTAACTTGCCCGTTATGTCTATGTGTATTGTATGCCAGGGTGTGTCGACCTTTGGTATTGGAAAAAGTCTAGCCTGAACTTTACCTGAGGATGACTTTGACATCTTGCAAGTTATACAGTTTTCGACAAATTTCCTTACATATTTTGACATATTTTCAAACCAGTAAAAATCGTAGGCTTTGTTCAATGTTTTTTCCCAACCCAAATGCATTATTGTCTCATGAACTTGGTTAATAGCGGACCATCTAAATGCTCTTGGAACAATTGGCAGAGATCGAGTTCTACCATTTCTCTGTATTTTCCGATAAATTATTCCTGCTCTTAGTTCGTAAGTTTTTGCAATGTCCTCGGCGAGAGAATTGTCTTTTAATTTATTCACAATATTAATTATATCGGAATCCTTGCGCTGCTCAGCCATCATCCAATCACTAGATATCTCTGCCAGATTAATTCTTTTTTCAGAAACTTTACGAGCACCAATTGCATCAGCAGAAGGGAAATTTCTTGAAAAGAAATCAGCATGAGCCATTCGTTTGCCCTCTTTATACTGTAATTCAAACGAGAACGACTGTAAATAAGCCCACCATCTTTGTGCTCTGGGCGATAGGTCACGTTTATTTCTTGATGCTTTAAGCGAGTTGCAATCGGTAAAGACAACAAAATCTCTGCCCGTCAAGTAATGACGAAAATGCTTAATGGCCATGACAACCGCGAGAGTCTCCAATTCGTATGAATGGTATCTTGACTCAGCAGGTGAGGCGGCCTTACTGAAGAACTCAACTACATGGGGCTTGTCATCTATTCTATGCAACAAGATGGCACCGTATCCACGAGCACTTGCATCAGTATGTAACTCGATTGGATATTGCGGGTCAAAAATAACCAAAACTGGCTTCTGTGTAAGAACAGATATAACTTTTTGTCTTATTTCCTCATGTTCTGGCTTCCAAATAAACTCGTTCTTTTCCGATGTCAACAAATACAAAGGCTTCAAGAAACAAGAGAATAAATTGTTTTAAAGCAGAAACCGACTGAGGAGGTGGTAAGACAGTTAATGCAGACATTTTTTTGAGAATTTGGACGAATTTGACCTGCGCTCACTTCATATCCCAAATATTGAACAGTTGACTTCAGGAACGAACACTTTTTAATATTGAACAAAAACCCAGCTTTCGTGAGAACATCAAGAGTAACCTGTAGTCTTTCCAAAGCCTCACTTTTCGTTGCAGCCACCACTAACACGTCATCCATATAGACAACCACAGAAGTATTTGCCAGTTCTCCAAGTGTATGCATCACTGTACGCTGAAAAACTGAAGGTGCATTTTTCAGACCAAACGGCATTGACAAAAATTCGTACTGGCCATCTGGGGTGACAAAAGCCGTACACTCTATTGATTCTTCATGCAATGGGATTTGGTAATATCCGCTTGCCATATCTAAACAAGTGAAATATTTAGCACCATGAAGTCTGGCTATCTGATCTGCTATCAGGGGTAAAGGATATCTATCTGAAACTGTGTTAGAATCCAATTCACGGTAATCAACACACAAACGATGAGAACCGTCTTTTTTGTTTACTAACATCATAGGACTTGCAAAGGGAGAACAGCTTGGCCTTATGACATTGCATTCCAAAAGCTCTTTAATCTTGTCGCGTACCAATTCTCTTTCATTTGAACTAAGCCTGTATGGTCTTCTTTGAACAATTTTTCTATTGTCTATTAAGTTAATCTTCATTTCGCCTGTACTGACAGTAGATGAAGGAATTCCCTTTGTACAAGATTTTGAATAGTTTTCCAATAAATTGTTTAATTTATCTCTATCTTCACCGACAAAATCAGTATTCAATTTAGAAAACACATCGTCATTTGAACAAAAGTTAACAGATTTTGATCTAACAATTTCAAATTTTCCGGGTGACATAATGACGTAAAATCCTTGCGACAGTATTTCTCTACCAATCAAAATATAATTTTTTTCAAATATTCATCATTCAAAACATGGAATAACATTTCCATACAATGATTGTTAATTTGTACCTTGCAAAGTATTTGCAATGTACTACAAATGCTGTAATTTCCAATACCTTTCAACATTACTGTATTCTTAATTCTTTTACCAACTAACTTAGCACTTATCTTTTGTTTAACCAATGAACATTCCGCTCCAGAGTCACTGCGACGCACTGTCTTTTATGTTGTTTTCGCTGTGCCCTCCTCCATGGCCACCGCCTCAAATGATTCTTTTTTTTTTTTTTCGAAAGTTTCTAATAGATCGAGTAAATCCTGCTGCGCCACATGGACCATATCGTTTAAAGTTATGCTGCACATTTTTGCGATGCTGCATTTACCGTACGTTCCTCGCACTAATACTAGCAAACACACGCACACTTTTTCTTTGCAAAGACAAAAACACCGACACGAAAAAAATGAAAAAAATAACAAACAAACAATAGATTTAAACAAATTTGTATTTGTGTTGCTGTTATTGTTATTGCTTTGTATGTCTGCTGCTGCTGCGTATTTTTTTTTTAACCACTTTCTTTGCTTTCTGCTTTATCGCTTTTTTTTTTTTGGTCCTTTGTTTTGTCAACGCCTATTTAGGCTAAGCACGACGCGTCACCAAAAAGCCGCATTTGTTTTGTGTGTTTATTTGCAATTGATTATATATCTCAACTTTGTATTTGCAATATCAATTGCATCAATTGCACGTATCAGGAGCGAGCCCGATCCCACTTCTGATGTTGGAGCAACATACTTTCTACTCTTCATTGCCACCGTTTTAGGCGCAGCGAGTTTCGATCACACCGAGATCCGTAACACAACTGACTGGTGTCTTGCCTTGATCTTCGGTTCTTGTGCCGAACCACACTCGGCGACAGCTGTAGACGCTGTCGCCCCGACAAAACGGGACTTTCCGTTAAATAAATACGAACCACACTCGGCGACAGCTGTAAACGCTGTCGCCCTGTTGAAACGGGACTTTCGTAAAACACATAGTAGAGCAGGCAACAAAACGGACACATGAACAGGCTGATGCAATGTGGCAATGTACCTGCGATCCTGGTGAAATACCCAAATACGCACTAACACAAACTCAATACAATTCTCACATGTATTCACACACGCCGCATATTCAAACTACTTATGCTTCCACATATATATTACCTATATCTGTCAAAAATTTTCTGAGATAAGAGGACTTCACCGATTTGCGGGGCCGGGAGGGTGCAAAATTCTTAAGCAAGGATCTACGTGTACACTTGGAGAGTCTACATACAAAATTTGTTGACTCTAGGTCTAATAGTCTTCGAGGTCTAGGTGGTATTCGGCTGGACAGACAGACGGAAAAGGCAGATCACAAATATATATACTTAATAGGGTCGGAGACGCTTCCTTTTGCCTATTACAAACAATTCCACGAATAGAAAATATTCCATCAAGGAGGTGCGCATCTTCCGTGATTCGGATCGGACTCCTATATCATATAGCCTTAATGGAGGAATGATTTTCTTGGAATGACTAAAACATTTTTGTTTTTCATCCAAATCGAAACGAATTCGGTTTGTATTTATTTTGGGATGCCTTACGCCTGTTGACCAAGTTGTATTCAGGTCGGCACTACACATATAGCCCCCATATATCAAACAACTATATCATATAGGCCCCATATAATCGGTTTTTCTGAATGAACACCAAGTGTTTGTTTTTCAAACCAAATGTGGCTTTTATTCATTTAAGGAGGCAGCAAGTCTGATGAACAAATTTAATTCTGATTTCAACCCCATACATTTTTAATCGGAAACCAAATTTTTGCACGTGCCAGTTTGAGAGCGTCGCAAAGACCCATCATGCATATATAAAACAGACACCGAAACGCTCTCTATTTATACCCTTGTATTCTCTTATTCTGTTTCGTTTTCTCTCATTTACATGACTGGTATTGTTTTTTTCTTATCGGGACGTTGACGTACAATGTGCTGCACGTTCAGCGAAATCAGCCTTTGCAAATGAATATGTTCTAGCTGACAAGTTGGATGATGCATATACAGCAGGAATAGGAATATCCATAGTAAGGTGTAATGATGGGTGAAACGGGTCTTCAGGAAGCAAAAGCGGACTCTAGAGACCATTGAAATGGAAGGGTCAGATTCAAATATCAAATCAAGTTGATCATTCAATGAGTTTGTTACAAAATCAACTTGAGATAAGGGCAATTCAAGTAGGCCGTCAACAAATTCGAGTTGCTTTGAAAGTATCAAACCGGCTGAGTCGACCACAGAGGACCACGTGACATCACAGAAATCAACAGCAATCAATACGCCACCACCCGGGCGGGAACGACGATCAAATCTATAGGCAGTATAATTATTAGGAAAGATTGCAGAGTCTAAGATATCGGGCTTTGACATTTTCCGAAATTTCAATTTTCGTGTCATCCACCCTCTCCAGAACGGCCGGAGGGCCCATCCCCATAAAGCGTCAGCATTAGGCAGCCGCTGTACGGGGTGGGAACTGCAACTATCGAGTGGACTAGGAGTACAAAAGATAGAATATCTAGAAGTTGGCACAGGGGTGTTCCCACTATAACGACAGGGTCGATAAAGTCTTTATCCAGTCCAGATCTACCCAGTTCATTCACTTTCTTCTGCTTAAAAGACTCCATATTAAAGTTGTGAAATTTGCTGCGAATGTCGAGAATGACGTATTTATTTGCTTAAAACTAACGTGGAGAGCATTAAAGCCTTCCTTGGTGGTGCTTTTCATGGACACAAGCAAGGTCAACGTCAAATCGAAAATTGTAACATAGGTATTATGCATATGTATGTATGGATATGGCGTAAGGTTAAGTCAGAAACTTAGTGTGTTAAATAAGTTCTTTAGTTCCTCTCTCTGCTGATATAGCATTCCATCCATCTCTCGCTTTTAAAGCATGGATCTCACCAATCTCAAGTTCCACGACTGATATTGTTTAATGCTTTTCGTGGATACAAGCAAGGTCAAGTTTAAATCGAAAATTATTAGATAATCATTATGCATGTACATGTATGTATGTACAAATATCACATAATATATAATGCATATCCGAAAGCAACCTTGCATGATCTGAAAAATTGCAGGGCATAAAATCTGCGTGTGCGTAGCAAAATCTTTCTTCATTAGTATAATATTTTGGAAATATTGCATTAATTTTTAAATTTTCGGTTCAGTCTGTGTTTGACACTCACGCACGATACACTACTACCGATTGTCTACTATATGATATAGCAGTTTACTTGGTACTGGGTATTTTACTGTCGAGCTAGCTCCGCTCTAGCTTTTTACTTGTTTTTTTTTTTTTTAATGTGAGTGAGAAAACGCCGGTTAAGCTCATTTTTATATTGAAGTCCAACGGACAATCAAATTTCAGCCGCTTCGCAGCTTCTTCGTCTTTCCCTTTTCTCTGGAAGGAGTCGTTTATTATTCCTCTCCATAAAAAGGGGAATAAGTCGGATGACCGAAACTACAGAGGCATATCTAAACCGTCTGTTATTCCTAAGCTTTTTGAAAAAATATGAACTTCACAATTACAACACTCTTGTGGTTCTATAATTTCATCTGCTCAGCATGGGTTTATGAAGCGTAGGTCTACCACCACTAATTTACTGGACTTTTCTTCTTTAGTAATACAAGCATTTAAGAATAAAATGCAAACTGACGTCATTTACACTGACTTCAGCAAAGCATTTGACTCGGTAAATCACTGTTTACTTATTCATAAGTTTACTTATTCCATCCCATCTTCTTAAGTGTATCTCCAACTACCTTAATCTCACAACTCAGAAAGTTTTTTAAAAAACTCTTACTCTAAACCCCTTTCGGTTACATCAGGGGTACCGCAGGGTAGCCACCTCGGTCCCCTGATCTTCACCTTATTTATGAACGATTTGCCTCAGGCTCTATCCCACTCTCGTGTAGTTATGTTCGCCGAGGACGTTAAACTTTGCTTGTCCTTTAACGACTCTTCTTCCCACTTCAGGCTGCAAGATGGCCTTGATTCTTTCCAATCGTGGTGTCAGGTAAACTAACCAAATCTCAAACTTATGTCGTTTTGTCGTAGCACTCCGCTTCAGATATCCTACCTTCTTAACAATATGCCCCTTGATCGGATTGACACATTTGATGACTGCTGTGTTCTGTTAGATCCTAAATTGAAATTCGACTTACACATTTCAATTACCGTCAATAAGGCTGTGGGTGTTCTGGGTTTTATCAAGCGATGGTCGAATTAATTTGAACATCTTTATATAACTAAGCTACTGTATACTTCTCTGGTCCGCGCACGCATGGTGTGCCATAATCACACTGCCATAATCACCAGGACCGAGTTGAGTCTGTTCAAAAGAAATGTTTACTTTTTACTCTTCGTGGGTTGAATTGGGACCCCAATAACCTCCTCCCTTCATGTTCAAGTAGGCTCCTGCTAATAAACTTTCCATCTCTTGAAAATCGTAGAATTATGCTTAATGTTATCTTTATACATAAGCTGATTAATGCTGATATTTACTCGGGGTCTTTAATTAGCCAAATTAGTTTTTGTGTTCCTCATAGAACTACTAGAAATTATGTTCCTATCTATCTTCAGCACTGTAATTCAAACTATTTCCTGCATGAACCTTTTCGTGCCCTTTGTTGTAACTATAATAATCTATTTAACTTTATCTCCAATAATAACTCCCTTAACTCAAACAAAACATCTATACTAATGCATCTAGCTAGTAGATAATGTAAATTGTTTATGGTTTGTTGTTTTTTACTCTTATTGAAAGTGATCGAGCGAGTCCGCCTTTTTTTCCGTCTTCGCGATTCGTGTCGCTCGTTATGCGGCTGCGTCCCCCGGCCGGTTGGGCTTGAGGTGGGAGCTTCTAGCCTGGGCTTCGCGCGTAACAAGCCCCGTGGTTTGGTATCATGGGGCCACTTGAACGTGCAGCGCAACGTCAACGTCCCGATAAGAAAAAAAATCGCCAGGATATCAGACAACGCCGACTGATGAACTATACTCAATAATATTTTGTTTATTTTTAAATTGTTCTTTTGAAAAATGATTTTTTATATCGATTTGTATCGATCTTCTGCGGCACTTGGGATATTCATGCCACCTTGATTATATAAATCAACTCAAACTTCATGTTTATAATCAAACCATACACGGTATTTTCATCATAACCATACAGTTTCTTTATCTCCTCTATATGCTTATCATATATATTATTCTTCAGATGGCGAAGCTGCTACTGTGTTATATTTCTTTTGTATTCCAAGCTACATGAATCAAACATATTTTAAACCTATATCCAATCGTGCTTTTTTATAACTCTCACTTCCGGCCCAATTAGAATCAACATAACCAATAATATTTTTCTTAAAATTTACCTTAACTTATTATTTTCATTTCTGCTCAAAATACTAATTGCTTAACTTAAATCAGGACATGTACTTAACATTTTATACATTCATCATAATCGATACTGAGCATGTCGTTCTGCTTCTCAGTTCAAAGCTTCGCAGTTAAGCTTACTTCGATGTGGAGTACTTACTGGATGATATTCATCTATATATAATTTCTTTAAGTCGTTTATATAAGCACCAGGGTAACTCAAATATATATGTTTATCATGTCTCACTATTGGTATTCCCATGGTATTCACTATGGCTTGCCATTAGACATAGTCTGAACACTCATGCACAAGAGTACACATATATTTCTGAGAATATCATTATAGATAAACATATATGTATATGTATATATAATTCTTTGAAAACTGGGTATTCTAGCAAGCCGAGCAAATGCCTTGTCATTACTTAGGAGATTTTCCTATGGAATCACGATTAATTAATCACTGGGTTGCCACATTTATCATTTTTAATTGCAAGAGCCCATTTATAAGAAATTATAGTTCGATCCTTTGGTCGCTGTACCAAAACACAGGATGTTGAGTCACTGAGCTTTTCAGCATTGTCTAGGCTGGAGAGCTTCCTTTCTAAATTATATGCTTACAGTGATGTGAAAAGTAAGAAAATCGTGAAGTTAAGCAACTATAGATAGGCATGCTTCAGAAAATCAGCATATAAAAGAAATCGTAATATTGCATCGCTACCACCAACTGATGCAACAGCACAACAACATTTGTTACAAACCTATCACCAAGAATCTAATACTAAATCTATAGGATATCTTGGTCATGAGAGTATTGCGGCTTACAGGGAGCATATTAGGCTAGCGTGGAATTGCGCAGTGCGAGTGCTCCAAAGGGAGGACACAGTCTCATGTTTCCACATAAGGCTTGTATCCTTCTACGGCGCCTTCTATGGCAATGTTGATGTGATGAAACGGTGATACTATATTAGGGATGAGACATTTTCTTAAAATTTTTAGTGTTTCAGTAAAGTCCCAGTTTGTTTTGGGAAATTTCCTAACTCCAACCTGTGTCTGTACGGTGGAAGTCGCGTTCATGAGAGTGGTGACCCATGGGAGTCAGTAGCCCCAACCATGCGTTGCCTAGTCTTGCGAAGTCGCTGGATATAGATATAGAAGAGTGAATTCGTGGATATAAGCAGCATTGTGTTGTTAAATACCTCGCCAATCGCGGCCAATCGACAACATTCACCCGTGAGTCATGTCATGTTTAGTTATTTTCGTAGTGCTGTCTTCAGTGTAATTGATGGTATAAGACAAAGTAGTTAGGAGCTGCAGTTAGGTTCTGCGTGATATGAGCCCCTCCTTATTTATATATGTTCCTTGTTGCATTTTTGAGCATAGAATTTGGTTTGCTTTTATTGGGTAATTTATCTCAATTTTGGAGCATTTTTGTCGCATTTTTGTGTGGTTTGGTTTCGGTATTTATTTCTAGTTTGGAGTTAGGATATAAGTATATATAACATACAAAATTCAGAATGAGTGAAGACGTACAGCATGGTTCAGATCCAATGGTCTCTTGGAGGGTTACAATTGGCAGTCTGCATCGAGATTTAGTGGGTTTGCGCCATCGACAGGTGGGGGGCGTCATCGTTCTCCCATTAACTTTAGGAAGAACTTGGAATTTCCAAAGCCACCACGAGTGGGGCAAAAATGAAAAATCGGCGGAGGATTAGCGACGCTCCACGACAGGAGATCCGAGGCGGATTCGAGGCTATTATGAATCAGCAGGGCTACTGAGCAAGGCTACTGAGCAGGGCTACTGCGAGTGGCGAAGATTGGCGGGATTTATGATGCTGTTGACTAATGGTGAGTCCAATGATGATGCGTGAGGTGCCCTTACATGTTGAAGCGTAATTTACTTGCCCATAGGCCAGTGAACGTTGTTCGAAAATCCAGTGGTGTGTTTAATTTAACATATCTTAATTATCTTCCTTTACAAGCATTTCAGTAAAGGCATGTTTTTTTAATAAATTAAGTTTTGTTTTTGTCATGGCATGTTGTTTTCGTTATCCTACTAATACTACAATCATTTGGTGCACGATAACGAGGCTGACCTGAAAAGTTTTCCGGGAGTTTTGAAATTTTTTATCTTATGGATTTCGAGGTGCTCTTTCTCTTATTAACGAGTTCTATATCGTAAATTTTAAACATAATGATAGAATAAAATCACTTGGTGTTATGAATGCAGGCATCCGGATTGAAGGTGACATTATTCTTATTAATCCTTTATTAATTTTCCAAAAAATGTGCATTGCAGAAGAATATGAAAGGGAACTTGAAAATTTCCTTATATACAAACTTGCCCCATTTCTATTATTTATTTTCAATACCGAAAGCAAGCGTAGTTTCGTTGAATCTTCTATGTATAAGATATTCTGGAAAGCTTGCATTTTGGAAATACAATGTATGTCATCGACGGAGGAGCCTCAAGTAATTTTTCTCCTCAGGGAATACTTATCATATATTTGCAAAAACTCACTAAGTTCGTTCAATCAAAGTATACATCCAATGCCATAATTGTATTAGACCGACATCTGGAAAATATAGCACCCAATGGTTCCAAATTTGAGAAGCGATGTTGAGGATGTTGAGGGCGAAATTGGATTTCGAAATTGAAATCGGCGGAGTTGTAGCTCTTCTCATTCGCTTTATGATCCATTGCAGACTGTTTAGGTAACTTAATTTCGATGATATCGATAGATAAAATGCAAGCGTTGTTGCGAATGAACAGAATGAAGGTCCTCCACATTATCCAATACGGAAGAACATAATGTCTATATGCATGTCACGTGCCTTTTGGGGCCAAAAAATTGGCAATATAAAACATGGGCCCTAGCAGATAACATTGAGCAAATGCAGTATCCGACCGTAATTGAAATTCGGCAGGGGCCTGTCACCTCGGCGGCTGGATTCAATTGCACTTAAATCGTCAATAGGATCGTAGATAGCTTGATGGTGGTATATATTTTGCTTGGTATTTTATTTACCATGGATGCATTCCAACTCATAAAGGGACACATCGAAATCTTGCTCAATCGATTGCGATTACGAAAAGGACGTACCAGGCTGTGTGTTTATCACAAATTTAACAACAAATCATAATATTAAAAAAAAATCGGAAACTATAAGATCTACAGTCACCAAATTTGGTATTTAGAGTACCCTAGTGATTCGTCAGATCAAATTTGTTTTCAAATTTGGACTCCTCCGCAAGTCGATAAAAATACTATACCTCCCACAATTGTTGACACATTTATTTGAACCTCGGTTTATATATGTAGTTGCAGAAAATCTACCGATTCGACAAATTTCATCGGATAATAATTTTAGACAAAATCGTATACCAAAATTTTGTAACGGGTGTGGTGCTACCCCCACAAAAAAAACAAAAACATGTAAGAGCGCAAGAGTCGCAACAGCTTGCTCGGCAATTAAATATTCTCTAGCTAACAAACCGCTATAAATTATTTCGATTTGAATGAAAAACAAACATTTTTTGTATATTCCTGAACTAATGTCCATTAAGCCAACATTTTCCCTGGTCCTGATGGTGTTCTTGGATGCATTCTGAGATTCTGCCCTAATGCGTTATGCAAGCCGACATTTAAGCTTTTTTATATATCTTTAGATTCTTCGTCTTTCCCTTCTTTCTGGAAGTAGTTGTTTACCTTTCCCCTTCATAAAAAAAAGAAAAACAATTTATCGTATCAAAAGTGTCCCCCATTCCTTAGCCTTTTTAAAAAAACTTAGCTTCATAGTTACAACATTCTTGTGGTTCTAGAAATAACACCACTAATTTACTTGAATTTTCTTTTTATCTCATACAATTATTTAAGAAAAACAAAAAAGGCTAACTTCGGGTAACCGAAGTTCACGTACTCTTGCAGATTCAGTTGAAATTCAGTCGGCATACGTGGTGGCTTCTAAGATTAACACGTTCCAATTTGGTTTCATTCGGATAAAAACCAAACAAAAAATCCTTTCATACTAAGAGTTCATTCCGAATCGGTGAGTTATATGGGACCTATATGATATAGTGATCCGATCTGGATAAACTTTCGTCAACAAACGTAGAGGCATTTAAAATTAACATTAACGAAATTTGGTTCAACTTGGATAAAAAACAACCAATTTTTCTGTATTAAGAGTTCAGTCATAAGCAACTAGTAATCTCTACGCGATGGGTCTAGAAGTGAGAGACTAGTTCGCATAGAAACAGACAGACAGACTGACAGCGGACAGGCAGCCAGTCGGATAGAGCTATATCGACTCGGCTTGTCATGCTCATCAAGAATATATAAGTTAACAGAAGTTAACGCAAGTTTAATGTAACTTGATATACATCAGCTACAGGCGCTGACATTGCGCTGGGCTAGATGCCTTGCATAATGGCAGCGCACGAGGCGCAAGCAGAACTTTCTTGCGGCCGTTGTGAGTCGAATTCAATAGCTTAAGTCATTTCCCTTGTATTCCCTAGTTTTAGTCTTATCGCAATTGTTTAAAGCGGCGCACCTGCCCAGAACATAAGCGCATTCTCGACTCACTCACTGCGTCCGGACGACCAAGTGTTTTATTCTTATCTCTGTTTTGGATAACGGCCATCTGCCTAACACATTCATATGCTCGACTCACTCACTGCGTCCGAACGACCAGGTGTTCGTGAAGTCTTTGTTAATAGATGGATAATTACAAGCAAACCTATTAGTGTTTTAATAAACATTTAATTTATATACTTTATGTTTTCTTCTATGTGTGACAAATATCGTAACAATATTGTAATATATACTGCAGGGGTATCAAAAAGCCAACTCACTTAATTTATACTGACTTCAGCAAAGCATTTGACTCGGTAAATCACAGTTTACTTATTCATAAGTTGGATCTCCGGTTTCCCATCCCATCTTCTTAAGTGGATTTCCGACTGTCTTAATCCCAAAACTCAGAAAGTTCTTTTTAATGACTCTTACTTTAAACCCCTTAGGGTTACATCATTATTTATCAGCGAAGTGCCTCAGGTTCTATCCCACTCTCGTGTACTTATGTACGCTGACGAAGTTAAACTCTATTTGTCATTCAACGACTCTTCATCTCACTTTAGGCTGCAAGATGACTTCGATTCTTTCCAATTGTGGTGTCAGGTCAACTAACCAAATCTCAAAGTTATGTCGTTTTGTCGTGGCACACCGCTTCAGATATCCTACCTTCTTAACAATATGCCCCTTGATCGTATTGACACAGTTGATGATTGCTGTGTTCTGTTAGACCCCAAATTGAAATTCGACTTACACATTTCAATTACCGTCAATAAGGCTGTGGGTGTTCTGGGTTTTATCAAGCGATGGTCGAATTAATTTGAACATCTTTATATAACTAAACTACTGTATACTTCTCTGGTCCGCGTACGCCTGGGGTGCTTAGTGTCCACAATGCAATAATCACCAGCACCGAGTTGTTCAAAAGAAATGTTTACTTTTTACTCTCCGTGGGTTGAATTGGGACTCCAATAGCCCTCTCCCTTCATATTCAAGTAGGCTCCTGCTAATAAACTTTCCATCTCTTGAAAATCGTAGAATTATGCTTAATGTTTATCTTTATACATAAGCTGAATATTCGTAATATTGACTCGCCGTCCTTAATTAGCCAAATTAGTTTTTGTGTTCCTTATCTATCTTCAGCACTGTAATTTAAACTTTCTTCTACATGAACCTTTTCGTGTCCTTTGTTGTAACTACAATAATCTATTTAACTTTATCTCTTATTGTTTTTTACACTTATTGAAAGTAAGCGAGTGAGTTCGCGTTTGTTTTCAGTCTTCGCGATTCGTGCTCCCCTCGGCCGGTTGGGCGGGAGGAGGGAGTATCTAGCCTGGGCTTCGCGCGTAACAAGCCTCGTGGCTTGGTATCGTGGGTTCACTAGAACGTGCAGCGCATTATACGTCAACGTCCCGATAACTAAAAACATGCCAATGTTGACTTCGCCCGTCAAACGCATTGCCGGTAGATTGGGCGGGAAGTAGGGGTAGACACCGAGGGATAGACAAATCGTTGGTCTCGGACCTGTCGTGCATACAGGGTACTTAAATCATTTAGTACTACTCCCATATACTCCACCACAGGTCGTGTTGTGGCAATGAGCCTGTATTTTTGCGGTATGCTTACAGTTACGGTATGCTGTTGTAGTTGCCTCTCTAATACATTCATAGACATATACATAAAGTTCAATAAAATTAAGAAATTATCCTGATGAAGTTATTCTGAATGCAGTTGTCTGATCGACACCCCCACAACTCGGTTTTCAGTATATATTCACTATAAATTTTGCTAATGGTATAGAATATATTGATGTTGAACAATGACCTTGATCTGGTATAAACATTGTTTCTAGTAAAATGAATAAACAAATAAAGTCAAGTTGTTATAGCTCTGTTATATTCCATTCTTCATTTGCGACCTGTTCTAGCAATATACAAATTTGTGATACATACTTGTATAACACAATCACTTTTATTTAAACGAAATTGATTTTCTGCTGCTCATGTATTTACAATTTCAACTAAACTAGACTGAGTAATATATATATATATACATTTTTTTTTTTACTTAATTAAGCGGAACGTCATATGAAGAGTGATCGAACGAGGAAGTTGAGTTCATTTTTAAACTAGTGAAACCGCTTTCACTGACGCTTGACCCAATATCGCCTGCATCACTACTGTCAGAAATCTTGTTTTGTAAAAATGTTGTTGTTTGATTAGAGCTTAGATGGTTGAGTGGTTCGAGGTTGCTCTCTTCTGGTATTTTATGCGTACAATATTTGATGAGGTAAACTTCAGGTTTATTATTTGTATGTAATTTCTCTTGCAAGTTTTGGATTCTTTCCATTGTTGGCTGATACTCATTTCTAACAAAAATGTATACTTCTAGTAATATTTCTTCTTCTGGATGCTGCGCACCTACATGGTGCTTATATTTGTACAGAGTTGTTAAAGGAGTTTTATTGAATATAATTCCATGTTTTTTTGATGGTTGTGCCATCAAATTTATGGGAGCCAAGCTTTCATTAACCTTATGATCATTCGGAGGAATATGAACAAAAATATGCTTTTCAGCCATTGGATGTAGTGGCATGCTTACAATTGTGTTTTGTATAATTTGTTTAATTTCCTGATTCAGAATGCAACTTGATTTGTTTATGTCGATTTGATTATTATTAGGGGAAGCCATAATTTTTTCAAGTTGCTGATTCAGAATGCAACTTGATTTGTTTATGTCGACTTGATTATTATTTTGGGAAGCAATAGTTAAATTGGTGTACCGGCTCGAATAAGGGGAGCCACAGTAAAACTTTGAATGCACATTATTCCGATTAGATACCTGCTGGGCCTCCTTTGCTGAGTCGATAGTATTAAGGAGAGGTGTAACGTGCTGGGCCTCCTTTGCTGAGTCGATAGTATTAAGGAGAGGTGTAACGTGCTCAACTTGTGGTATGGGATCAATAAATTGGCCTGAATAAGGCAAAGTAGAATGATGATACTTTGCAGGTACTATGTAGTGATAATGTACATGACTTAGAGGTTGTGCATTCTGGATTGTTTTTTCCGAGGAAATTGATATTGGTTGATACTGCATATAAGCAGAAAATCCATTTTGCTCTAAATTCGTTGACACTTCTTTATTTTCCTTTTTGCTATAAGTTAATACTGGTGTGATGTGATAGACTGTATTTACAATCTGATTTTGTCTGCTGTCATCGTTCGCATTATGTTCCCCTGTTGCTGGTAAATTATTATTGTAGGCTGATCTATGGTCTAGATCGCTATTTATTTTGATTTGGTGGTTTACAATTCTGCCAAACGATTCCGACTGAATCCTAAAAATCGCCTGATGCTGATCCAGAAGAGGTAGATTATGATTATGATGTTCAACCTTAGATGGGGAAAATTCTTTGTAAGGCTTTCCACATGTAGTACTAATCCAAATTACAAGGGAAGCCAAAAATATAGATAATAATAACATTATTGTTTTTGAAACTACAAACTTTCAGCAACTGGCATTTTCAGCTTTATATGCACAATATATATTGTGCCAGTAAAAAAAACCTGTAAATTAAGGTAGACTTAGCATTGCCGAAGCTTATATACCATTCGCAGTGAAACTATATAAGAATTATATAAAGAAAAAAGAAATGGTAACTTCGGCTTGCGATGCACTACCAATTTAGTCAGCGTATGCGGAGCGTCCCCTAATGGATAAAGGCCGAATTTGATTTGGAAGAAAAAAAAAAGTTATGGTAGTAAGAATTCATTCTGGAACGATAGGTTATATAATCAAATGGATACAAACGTAGTTTTTTTTTATTTGGAAGAAAACTAGAAAAGTTATGCTACTAAAACTTCAGTCGGTAATAAACGGTTATATGGGAGCTATATGATCTAGTTGACCGATCTGGTAGAATCTTGAACGTAATCAGCGTACAAATAAAGGAAGCATCTAATAAAATTTCAGCTATCTTTTCAAGCTTCTGAGATCTTTGTGTTAAAGCAGACGGACGGACATGGTTATGTCGACTTCCTTTTTCACGCTGATCAAGAATATATATACTTTGTATAGTCGGCAACGCTTGATTCACTGCTTTGCCAAGTTCCTGACAAAATTCATATACCATCACAATATTTTTTGAATGGTATACAATATCACGAATTCGGTTTTTTGGACGTTATATATATATTTATAATGTCACCCGGCGTTGCCCGGGTTCACTTCTTTCTTTTCCAAATGCAAATGTCTGCATCAAAAGCCATGTTGTCCGTCTGTCTGTCTGTTCACTCGTCTATCCATTGAACATTTAAACGAGTACAAATGACCAGGCAGGTCTTTTATATGATCTTTTAGTATATAGTTAAAATTTCATGCCGATCGGTCCAATGGCTCCATAAGAGGCACTCAAGCAGACATTTATATATATATATACGCTAGCCAGTCCACTCGTTGTTTCTTTTCCAAATGTACTTCGCAAATGTTAAGTGTATATTGAATTTGTGTAGAGGGCGGAGCCAATTATTTTTGATTTTATTACTTCAATTGCAATGCTTGCGTAGGGTCCCTTTGTAAGGTTTGCCAATTTGATTGCTGTAATAAATCTTTGCAGATGTACTTTTATTCCATCAAATTCTGGAACTGCATGTGCAATTTCTTTTATGTATGCCCTTTGGGCAGCTGATTCGTGTGTCATTATACTAAATTTTTGTTCTATTACACTGGAATTAAAGATGGACTCCAAATCTTGATTTGAGAGTTCACCTACTGTTAAGACAGCTGGAATTGTTAAATCGGTTAAATTTTTTCTTATATATCGGTATCTGAATTGGTTACCGATTCAATTTATTCCTGCTCTGTCAATTCAAGTTCTTGCTGGTCTGTCGATTCAGGTTTTCACCTGTTTCGTTTGTTAAAGGGGTATTAGAACTTTATATATATACACGATCCAAGGTTTATTATGACTGATTTGTTGTTTTTGTGCTAACGTTATTTGTAAATGCTCTGGCTTAGTACAAAGTATATTGAACTATTTAAAGAGTGGGAAGGTTAACTGTTTAAGGGGGGCGAAGGTAAAGTTGAGGGTTGAATCCACATTCTATAGGTATGTATATATATTCATACCATACACATAGCATTGCACTTTGTTCTTGTATTTTGTTTGTACAAGCTTAACAATTAATTAATTTTAAAATGATTAAGAAAATATATGAAGCAATTAAGATTATATTACATAAATAAAAATAGTTAAAGTTAAAGAGTTTCGTTTGCATTCGACAAAAATAAATGATTGCATTCACTTAATTAGGTGGAACTGTGGTGAACGATATTAGATATAGGTAGGACAAGCAAACAGCACATGCAATGGGAATAGGAATGGGGATCGGGCAACCAGGTAGCCACTCTCCTTCTCTCTCTCTCTCTCTCTTATTTATTTGGTTTTTCTCTCTCGATCTCTGACTCTCTTATGATCTAGCTTTCCCATTCGTAGGGTATGTTGACTCCTCCGAAGATAATCCGTCTTGAACATTTGAATTGAATGAAAGTAGCTGCTTCAGAGGACCATTTTCATTGCCACCTTCTCCATCTGCATCCAGCTCCATTTTAAGATCTTAATGCTGGCTCCCTCGGCACTCTGCATTCTTGACACTCTGCATCAAATTCTGGACATTGCCCAACAACATTTTAGTTGCCTCGCGATCCCCCTGCAAACCCTGGGCTCCCAGCATGCTGGCCTTCACTATCGACAAAATCTTCAGCTGGGTGCCAATAGTCGGTATGCGTTCGCACACCTGCAGCAGGTTCGTCCGGATGCGTCGATCCGTGCACTGTCGTGCCAGCTCCTTGACCAGCCGTGTCGCATCCTCCGACCCCTCGGCTATCTTCTTGGCGGTGGCTATCAGTTCGCGCTTGCTGCCACGCAAATTCGACAGGACGAGCTCGCTTAGGCGAGCCATCAGAATGGCCATGCGTTTGGCAGCCGCAATGACCTCGTTATCGTTTGATGGCCATTGACGCACCTCTTGGTGCAGGCCACGGGCAGCAATCAGAATCGGTTGATTTGCATGTGGCATTGTGCGGAATATACCTTCATCCTCGTCATCAGTCTCCGGTGGTGGCGGACGTACTGGAGCCTATCCCTCCCTGGGTAGTGGCGAAGCACGCTTACCATTCTGATGGGACAGATACAGGGCGCTCAATTCCGGTATGGACGGTGGCAGCGATGTGGGCAGTGGCGGCTGCTGAGGCGGCGCTATGGCATGGCGCTGCTACGCTCATCGTCTTCCACACGGCAATATTGGTGTAGCGTAACATCGCCGACCATGGCAACAGGTGGGCGCTCTAAGCGATTGGCGGCAGCTTTGGCGGGATCCTCGGAATTGTGCGGTTCGTGTTTGGCCATCAGCATTACGCGATTGATGAGCCGGGTTATGTTGGAGGAGTTGTCCACCATCTTCTGGGGCTGGCGTGCATTGATGGCATCCTCGCACAGCCTTTCATTCACCTGCATGAGCTCCGAGGAGGTCTTGATGAAGTCCGCCGGATCGGTGGCCTGGTCGTACTGCTGCTTGAGATTCTGCAGATGCTCATCGGCCGCCTTGCAGGCCGGGTAGTTCATGCGGATGCGGCCGGCGTTGATTGGCTGCGGCGTCAGCGAATCCACCTGGGCGGCCGACGAGAGCAGTATCCCGGTAATCTTCCTGTTGCCACAGGCGCCACCTGCAGCCACCATTCGCGACGGGTTCGAGGCGCGATCGTTGAAGGCCTGCAAATTGATGGACTTCTGGTAGAAGATCTGCTAGCGGCCGGGCGTGCCCTCGGGCAGCATCCCCGCCTCCGTAAACTGCTTCAAGAGCGTCCTCACGTCCATGAAGTCTTCCACGATGCGGTTGACCAGCGCATTCTGGATGGCCGCTTTCAGCTCGTAAAGCTTCTGGGTCAGTTCCTTGGCGGCCTGCTTGGCGGCCGGCACAGTGCCTTCCCAGTACCGGGCTCTGCAGCCACTTGACGACCTGCTCCAACCGGAGTTGGATGGTGTGGGCGGTCTGCTACACTCCGGCCTTATCCACGCCGAGCACTGCATGGCAGACGAGGCCCTGCAGCTCACCGAGGCGGTCCCGGATGAATCGGACCAGCGACTCCGCCTGCGGGGTGCTGCCCTTGTCCTCCTGGCGCAGCTCGCAGAGGCTGTTGGCCATTGAGATGTCGGTGACATAGTCGATCAGCTGGCGCAGAGCCTTCTCGCCGACGGCAAAACGCAGGGAGTAGGGATTGGAAATGGAATAGCATTGCTGAGCTTCTTGAGCGCCGAGAGGTTGTCCAACTCGCTTTTGTCCTCGTCATACATGGTCAGCTGGAGCACACGGATGATCTCCTGCAGCTCGTCGCTCATGCGGGCGGCCAAATAATTACGATTCTGCACCGCCTCCTATTGTAAGTGTGTGCAGTGTTCGCCTGGCCACAAAATGAAATTTCATTTTTTATATTTAGTTTTAGTGTGGATTTTCTCTTGTTGAATTCGTTCTTTGTTCTGATGATGTGCTAACTCCTGGGCCCTGCCGCCTGCCCACTGTCTCCTGGATGCATATGGAATTGTGAGATCCGCTGCTGGTGCTCCTCCCCCTTCTGTTTTTCTGTCGTTTCTTTATTTCAAGTCGACGATGTCGGCAGAAATTTGCATTTGGAGATTGATCAGACGGTGTCTACATGGAAGAGTGCATCCAGGGGTAGAACTGAGGACTTGGTTACACACACAGGCGGGCAGGCAGACAGACATGCAGGGTGGGACGGGGCTAATTATAAAATCACATTGGCTTTTGTCGTGGAATATAACATGCATACTTATATGCATTCAAAGTCATATACATATTCATATTGCATTTGCCGAGCATGAAAACATTTGTGGTGATGATAATGTTGATGGTGTGAGAGGTGGGCTAGGTGTAAAACAATAGCAATTCCTAATTTGTAAGGGCGGAAAAAATTATTGTCTGTTTGCAAATTTTGGCACTGCTTCAAATTCATGCCTGTATTTTTTGAAAAACCTTTGAAAAGTTCCAGAGCTTGTTTTTCGTTTGATTTATTTCCAGCTTGATGAAGATGTATAGATGCATGTTTTCTTTTTTCTGTATCATATTTATATATGAGGCGTGCCTGATTTATTAACTCATTGGCGCTGCCAATGGGGGCCAGCGTCTTCACCTGCTCCAGGCAGCGCACCAGTACCTCGCTGTGCACCTGATGGGTGAGTTTCTTCTCGCGGGAGCCCACGTCGCGCGAAACCTTGCTTAGGCAGGGCGAAAAATTCTTGAGGAACTGCACCAGATCCTCCATGGTGTTGATCACCTTTGCCAAGGCCAGGTAGAAGCAGAGCAGCAGCGTGGAGGTGCCTTGCAGGATGCCGCGACTTCCATCAATGAGTTTCTTGCATGTCGGCCCCGAATAGGGATCGGAGCGCAAGATATCCGAAGCACCCTGAGCAACTGCGATGCACTCTCCAGACGATGCAATGCCGATGGCTTGTCCTGCATCAGTATCTTATCGTCCGAACTGTTGATGATCCCGCGTCCCACTTTCACCAGATTTGCCACGGCCGCCGACACAACCTGAATCGGTCATGGCTTTGCCATCTTCGACTTTTTTACGTAGTATCACCAAGCGAAATACCTGTTGGTCAACACGATCTTATATGCTTTCAATAATTTTTGTGTAAAGACGGGCATTTCTTTGTTTGTCCTTAAACGTGGCATCTCAAAATTAATGTAGACATTTATTGGTTCTATTTCCTCCTCTCCTGTGCGAACGGCCCTGGACTTACAGGTGTACACCGTCGCCTTGAATGGTCAGCGGCCAGTTGTAGTTGTAGTTGACGGATTGACGTAGAAGATATAAAGTTTTGCTGTTAGCGGGGGCGGGAGGGGGCGTGGCACAATTTAAAAACAATCCTGATCTGATGCCTCACAAGAGTAGTCTACACACCAAACTTGGTCTTTATAGCTCTTATAGTCTCCCAGATCTAGGTGTTCATACGGACGGACGGATGGACGGCGAGACGGACATGGCTAGATCGACTCCATTGTTGATGCTGATCAAGAATATATATACTTTATTGGACGCTTCGTTCTGCCTGTTACATACATTTGCACGAATACCATATACTCATTTACACGAGTATAAAAACGGCCAAATATCATGAATTCGGACTATGTTCCTGTCGATTTAGATAGCACACGAGAGATCACACTTTCTGTTAACTAGCCAAATAGAAAAGCCAACAGGAAATAGAAAAAAAACCAAGGGGATCTGTAGCTGCGGCAATCTTGCATGTTTCGAAACGGTCAGATAGCAAACGAGATTCTCACTGTCCGCTCAATCGCCAAATGGTCGATAGACCTAAGACTAGGAATGGCTCGCAGGCTCTAAAAAAGGGGCAGAGATCCAACGAAAGGCTTACTGTCTGCTAAATAGCCAAAAATTGCTCAACGACAATTCCCATAACTCAAACTACAGGTGACCATCCAGTACCTTAGTTTCTTTTTTTTCTTGAATATAATAATGCTAATTCACATTATTAAGTGATATTGCCCTAGCCCTGTATTTATTCTACTGCGATTGTATTGATTAGTATCATTATTTGGTTTGAGTTCTGTTCTACTTCTATTTCATTAATAGCATTAGCTGAGGGACTCTCAACTTTTGATTGCTTTTTCCTCATTTTAATACAGTTTTGTATGTCTGAGTGGAAGAATGTGTTGACGAAAAAGAATGTTTTAACAAAAAAATAATCTTGTTTAAAAAAAAAACCAAAAATATATATATATATGAAACTAACATTCGTGTGAATTCAACTCATTACTCTTGAGTAATCAAGTGCTTCATTATGCAGACAGTGACTTTTGATATAATGTGGTTTAAACAATTCATAGCATTTGCTTTTATTTAAAAATCTCTTGTTGTTGGAATTTATTGCTTTAGCTACTCACACATTTGTGTTGTTGCGCTGCCGAATTTTTCGCTCTACTCGTGTGATCTATGGTTATGCTAACTTTCGCAATTTTTTTTGAAGTAACTGTGTTTGCAATCTTGCTCTAGTATTTTGGTCTCGTATGCAATCAACTGACATTCAGGTTTCTGCTTCATTCTCTGACTGTTTTCTCTTATCAAAAGAGATATCAACTTAAATACCTACCCACCGCTTAATTTTCGTTAAAAGCCCTTATGTATCCCACTGGAAGATCTATCGAGCCGAGACCATGGATGCTCAAGCCTTTGCAGATGGGCTGGAGCACCGAGCCCTGGGAGCTAATGCGAAGTGTATGGCTTCTCAGCTCATGTCACACATAGCAAGCGCATGCGAAGCTAACATGGCAATCAGGAAGGCGTATAGGCGCCACCACGAGCCAGTCCACTGGTGGAACGAGCGCATTGCGGGCATGCGCACTGCCTGCATCCAGTCAAGACGCCGCTACCAGCGCTCTCTTGGTACGTCTATCTTCCAGGAATACCAAGCTTTCTACCGGAGACACAGGACAACCCTCAAGGCAGCCATCCGCGAAAGCAAGCGCATCTGCTTCTAAGCGACTCAGCCGAGCAAGACCCCTGGGGAAACGCGTATAAGATCGTGGTTAAGAAGTTTCACACTAACAGGAAGCCAGCCCCAGCAGATCCCCCCACGTTCAAAACCATCGTCGAGCGAAATCGCGACGGCCGCCCGAAAGCTGAAGCAGAGCAAGGCACCCGGGCCAGACGGTATCCTGAACCGAGCCCTCAAGCTAGCTCTAGCACTGCGTCCGGAGTTCTCTGTGACTCTACACAGCCAGTGTCTACTCGAAGGCATGTTCCCTGAAAGATGGAAGCTTCAGAAACCGGTCCTCACACCTAAAGTAGGCAAACCGCCGAACGAACCCTCGTCGTACAGGACAATCTGCCTTCTGGACTCGGCAGGGAAGATCCTAGCAAAACTAATCTGCACGCGCCTTGAACAAGCTATATTATAGGATTTGACCTCTCACCGCAACAGTACGGATTTCGGAGGGCGAAATCGACAGTGGATGCGATAACCAAAGTTTTAAACATAGCCTCTGGTGCCATTGCCGGTACTAGATGGAAGTGTGGCACCGCCAAATATCGCCAGGTCACCACGCTGGATATAAACAACGCCTTCAACACGGCGAGATGGACCTGCATCCTTGACGCTTTATCTGACTTCGGAGTTCCTGCGAACCTGGTCCACATGATTCGCAACTTCTTCAGGAACCGCGTTCTCTGGTACGACACTACCGACGGAACCAAATCTTGATGAATACATCAAGTCTTCTGCGGTGTTCCTCAATGCCCAGTACTTAGACCGTTACTGTGGAACGCTATATACGACGGGATCTTCCGGCTGGCCTTACCAGAAGGTGCCCAGCTACTTGGTTTCGCTGACGACGAGGCAGTGGTGAGTGGCATTGCTGTCCAGCTTGACAAGATCAACAACGCTATATGCGGCTCCAGTCTGACTAAATGCGCTCTACTAGCTATAGTCATGGCATTTGGCATGGGGGAGACGCTTCGCCCTCATTTAAAAAGGAGACACGCGATTCAGCGAGAAGACAGACACTGCAGAGATGGCAGGAACGGTGTGATCAGTCTACCAAGGGCCGGTGGACACACCGTCTCATCCTCTATCTTCAAGTCTGGATTGGTAGAAAGTCCAGGTAAACTACTATCTGACTCAGCTCCTTAGCGGGCATGACTGATCACGTTTTGATCACGAGCTTTCAGAAGAATGCACATGGTGTAGCCGAGGAGTGGTTGAAGATACCCAAAAACGTCGTCCCAGCGACGAAAGCTGGAACAAGAAGTGGGATCCGAGATCTCGGTGGCGCACTTTATCCCGTCCATGCTGAAGAGCGCGGTGAACTGGCGCCGAGTCTTCTTCGAAGCAATGCTTCACGGCCGCACCGCAGAGGGAAAGCCCCAACTCATCCAAATATACATATATACATAGCTTATAGTTTTTAATTTTTAATTCTCTAATGTACATAGTCAAAAAACCTTGGTTTATAGAGAGTACGAGTGTAATAAGCCGTACCCATACACCATCAATGAATCGTGTTCCATACTTACTTCTATTCAAAGTCTTGATCATGTGTCACAATGCATTAAGTTGTTCAAGACTGTTTTCTCTTCCGGATCTGATGGTTTACCTGGCTGCGTACTTAAGTATTCTCAATTTCTAGCAGTCCCTCTTTATATCCTTTTTAATAAGTCTTTGGTTTCGGGATCTTTTCTTAACGTGTGGAAATTTCTTTTACCATCCCAATACACAAAAAAGGAAGTAAATACCATGCTGAGAATTACCGTGATATTTCCAAACTGTATGCTACTAAAAAATTAATGCCCTTGATATAAAACAAAGCTCAACTTCGACAACCTTATTGAAGTTCACTTCCTTTGTTACTGAGAGCTTTTTACGCAAAGTCCAGATGGATGTGACTTATACCGACTTCGACAAGGCATTTGCTACCAATCTCATCCTTCATGAATTAAATCTCTTAGGATTCTAAGCACTGCTTTCAGCATGGATCTCTGATTACACGAGGCAATAAAGTGACCTTTACACTCGTACTCTAGTAGAATAAACGACTATATTGTATTCGTGCATCTGTATGTAACGGGCAAAAGGAGGCGTTTCCGACCCCTCAAGTATATAAATTCTTGATCATTAGCAACAGCCTAGCCGCAATTTTTGAAAGATTTATTTAAAACTCGGTTTATATATGTATTACCACATAATCTGCCGATTTGCCAAATCTCATTAAGATAACTGGAATCGATATAACCATGTTGGTCTGTCAGTCCGTCCGTTTCAACACAAGGTTCTCAGAAGTCTTAAAAACTACCAAGCTGAAATTTTTACCAGATGCTTCCTTTGTCCACAGTTTAGTCAAGTTCGAAGAACTATATATAATAGCTACCATATAACCGATTGTTGAAACAAATTCGCCTTGTATCCACTCCATCCAGATTTGATCTAGCATACATATATAAGCAGATACATATCCATATTACTACGCACACACATATTGTGAATTGATGCCATGCTATGTGAGAGAGAGAGAGAAAAAGGGATGCTAGAACATCCCATCAACATTGTTGCTGCTAGCCAAATTGACTTGTAGACATGTTATAAGCACTTTTTAGTTACCTTGGGTGGTTCCTGTTAAGCAAATGGGATTGTATTAAGAGTTCATTAAATTAAAGTGGTCTGATTAGGACTATCTTATAGTCTGAATTCGACTATAGTGTTCTTACTTATTTATTTTTTGTATAGTTTGTTACGAAATCACGACCTAAGTATGTTATTCACACACAACCTCAGCTTCAGCATGCATGTTTCCACCATGCTCTTGCGAATGGAGTCCTCAGTATCTCCTTTATCAGGATCTGATCGAATCTGTTCAAACATAATTTCTTTTATATGCTCAACGACTACCATTATATTCTAGAAGGATTAGGCTTCCTGACCCGCCCTCATTAAGATCCTTAGGGTGTATCATGGGATAATATTTGTATTCACGCCGTTGTATTCACGCCGGTGTTCCTCGAACTACTCACGTCATTAGCCATTCTGTTTAATCTGTTCGTCATATAATAATTTATTGCTGGAAGTCGGGCCATAGCATTAAAAAACAGTCCCATCGCATTGTATAATTATGTATATATATATATATATATATATATATATATATATTGTGTTTGTAAATAATTAAATCTAAAAGAGATTGTTTGATTAAACACATTAATAAAACGGAAAATTAAGGAATTTGTTGTGTTGTGCTTTATTTTTATTATTACAAGCTATTATAATTTTAATTAAAATTGTAAATTAACTGTGATTGCAAATATTTTTTCACTTTTTAGATATTGGGGTTGGTATTTCGGGTTCCCGTTGTGTTGTTAACTTAACCAACGAAGATTCCAAAAAGTTGCTATAGGTTATATTTATACATGGCACACCGATTGGCGGACCTACTGAAAGGTCGCCTTCTTTAAGAACATCCATTTTGTTGATATATAACTTAGAGAAAGCATTCGTGTGAACATATAATGGTTGAATTAATTCCTCCACTTGGTTGTTCTAAAAAGAAAAAGAAATCAATATGGATTAATATAATTACCATAAAAGTCACTTTCACTTTCTTTCTCACACTTTCTTTAGCGACCTATGTTTTTATAACTCTGTTGTGCTAGCAGGCCGTGAAGCTAAGTTTAAAAAATTATCAAAGCTTGCCAATCGGAATCGGAGTCGCCGAACCTTATATTCACATTAAAATTATATAAAAAACATTTAATTTGTTATTTCATTTATATTGACATTTTTCTTTCAGGGCATGCTCTTTCCGTTATTCTACTAAGTGTGCAATCTAAAACATATGGCTCTAGGATAGTTACGTATATGATATAGTTGTCCGATCCGGATCAAAACTCAACCACCGTGCATATATAAGAAGCTTCCGTTAAAATTTTAACACTTTTACGATATTATATAAAGAGACAGATTGACGGACATACGGATGGACATAGCTATATCAAATGCCATTGTTATGCAGATTAAGAACATAAACACTTTGTATTATCGGAAACTTCGAAATGAATATACATTCACTTTTTTGTGAACGGTATAAAAATAGTTCGCTAACAAATAAAATTAAGTTTTACACGGTTTGGCCCATAGGATATACATAAAAATTCATAGTATATACATAAAGAAGACTAACTTCGGGTACCCGAACTTTATATACGCTGGCAGGACTATAAAACGGAAAGAAAAAGTATTTCCTTCAGTTGTAACAATTGGCAGCCAAACAATCTTTTTCTAATTTCCTTTAAATATTTTGTGCATGCATTATGCTATACAAACACTTAAATTTTCATATACATACGCATGTACATACATACAACACATTCGCACTCCAAGAAATCAAACCGATTGGGGTGAGGGAGACAGAGCACAGGGCTAGCACAAATAACGCTGCTTGGCTTGCAAATACAATTTTTTTGCGCCATCTATTGCCACGGTGAAAATTACAAGTCGATAGCTTCAAAACTGATAGAGTAGTTCGCTTAGGAACATACGGACAGACAGACAGGCAGGCATATGGACATTACTACATCGACTCAATGAAATATATATTTTATGGGGTCGAAGATGCTTCCTTTTTTGCGTTACAAATATCGTGAAATAATGATAGCACCTCTGCAAGTAATACAGCTACAGTAGAGCTTGCTCGACAGTTAAATTTCGTGTACCAGGTACAAGTACAAGTATATTGAATAATATGCTGCTCAAATTTGGTCAAACGACTTTGACTTTGGGCCTTCTAAAATGGAAAAATAATATTGTGACGCACTCTCGCTTGCCAAAATTAAGCCAGAATAAAGTTAGACATAGGTTAAATGAAAATCATTTAAGTTCCCCCTTAGATTTTTAAATGGTTAAGTGCTTATCAGTGAGTAACATTAAGCCCCTGAAGAATGTAAATCAAGACACGAGAGAAAGGGACGCTCACGTAACGACAACCATATACGAGGTGGGGCGACTATACAAATCGAAGCGAGCAGAAAGCCGGAGCGCAACAAGCCAAGCCACGAGGGGAAAACGCCCGTGCAACAAGCACGCAATAAGACAAGGACAAGCGTACATTTATAGAGAGCAAGCAACAATAGGTGCGTATAGGAATGTGCGAAAATCCTGAATAAAAGCAGAGATTATAAAGTCAAGATTTACCTACCACCCATTTCCCAACCATCCGAAGTTGTTTATGTAATCTATGTACGAGAGCGGTCCGATATATGTACTTAGCCTACAAAAGATAAACGAAAATTTTGGAAAGGTGTCAATTTGTTTCTCAACATAGTTTCCTTTTACCTGGATACAATAAGCCCCGCGAAACTCACTTTTTCAATTTTGGAAACGAGCCAAATAATGCTGACCAACAATATCGAGCACTCGTCTTACGATCACAACACATTATTTTAGCAGCGTAATGCGATCCCTGGCAAGGCACAATTATGCATATGTACACAGATTACCGCCGGCTAAATCTGTATTTATAAAACTCTTTGTCCTGACTTACAGATTCAATATCACACGGAAATAGGTCGGATGCTGAACTGCAAGTGGGTCAAAATGGAGTTCAAAGGTTGTATGGAGGCCAGCGAAGCACTTTTCTTCTCTTGGCGCCTAAACTATTGGTCAGTACAGTATACCAATATGGGCAAGCCGATATATCGATATTTAGCGTTTAGAAAGCAAATTAGATATCGATCATTTATTTGGAATCATTTTTAGTATACTAATATCGACTAGGGGAATATCAAGGGACACATATCAGTATGGAAAACCGATATATCGATAATTATCGGTAATTATTGATATATATTGATTTTTTAAAATGTTTAAAATGTGTAATCTCGATCTACAGAAGGTGAAGAGCTATTATATCGATAATAAAATGCATAATGCACTAATTAAGAGCTATATATCTGAATGGAAAAGCCAAAATTATCGATATGTTTCGTTATCAGATTGATATTAGTTGAGAGAGCCTCTTGCAAGGAAAACAACAACAACAATTCAGAAAACTGCTGGCGGCTACGCAAAGCAGTGCCATATCTAGCGTTCCTATTTTGTTTTCCTCTTTTTTTTGGTTTGATTACGTCTCCGCGTTCATTGCCAAGAACATGCGAATTCCATCGATCACTGAGACTCATACACACAAATACATACATTCGTTTGAGTATGCATGTGTTTGTGTGTGTAAGCAAGCAAACAAATGAAATTTTGACAGGTATAGTTCATGGCCAATATGCAAATTTCGTTCTTATATATGTGGGTGTGCGTGCATATACGCATGTTTGCAATACTATCATGATATAGTTAGTTAGTTTTAAATAGCTAGCTCTGGCTCTCGAAAACAGTTTTAAATTTATTTTTTTATATTAATTTTTCCCAAAGGCCGAAATTCAAATCTCTACCACCCCAAATACATTGGCCCCTGCTGCAGCAGAAGACCACTTAGTCCAATTGGCTCATTACCACCACTTCCTTGCATGATGAATTCGCAGTCAATGCGGGTCACTTACCGATAATACCCGAGTTGACAAGCCTGCAGACTTCATATCGAGTGAAAACGCAAGTTTGCTCCAGGCTGCTACGGAGGCTCACTTGGCTGATATGCACTAACACTAACACGGGTGAGAAAACCTTTAAGAAGGTATTGACGCAGGTAGGAAGGCACTGCATATCAGAAGGACGTATACCGGGACTGAGATCCAATTTCTCACTGGAGGCCTCCCGCTTGACGAGATGCCCTAGGCAGTGTCGATGCTGCGGATAGCCAGATTCCAGAAAAGAGGTCCCAAATTACCCATAAAAAAGCAACATCTGGAGGAGTCAGACAAATGTTCCAAAACAAACAAGAATCGCTTGACCCCTCCAAATGCGCAGCCGCCTTTAACCGGCAATTCATGGAGCGCCCTCTACAGCCGGATAGCTTTCGTTCCGCTCACTCTCAAAGGACCACAAGGGCATAGGTTACCCCTCTAATCTTTTAAGCCAACCCCTGCACATACCGGATATAAGGGGAAAATCATTCCCTTTCCCAAACCCTTGGGCCTATCATCCTCTTATCAACGGCAGTAAAGGATTGAACAGCACGCAACCGCATCAGAGATCCATCCTAGTGGCACTAGATCTCTCACCCTGTTTACTGACATCCACTTCTCTACTCTGCTCAACTTGTTTAAGAGATGGCTCGCCAACTACTTGGCTGGCCGGCAGGCACTTGGAGTTTAGGGAGGCCTTGAATGGATGAATGAATGGATACCTGTCACGGCTGAAGGAGCACCTAGACCTTACAAATCTGCAAATATATGCCCCAAATCCTCCGCCACTCTTCTGACAAGTTGGACAAAGGAAGTGACCCGGTTAGTCGATATCCACACTAGTGGCCAGATGATTCCCCACGAGAAAAACGCTAAGATAGTCGGGGTCACTTTCGACAGCCTCTTTGTCTTTGTGAAGTGTACTGAAGGCATGGCTAAGCGAGTAAGGAGTGGATATAAGGTGCTCAAAAGCTGTGGCACCTAGAGAAAACATAAAGATACGTTAGTAATAATCTATAAAGCGACTATCATTTTAAACCACTCAAAGTGCTAGATAATTTGTCGGATTACTCTAATGCAAACCGGAAACTCCTAATTAATAATACTTCTGAAGCTTCAAATTCGCAGGCCGAAGGGAATCAGCAAAGTTCGTCCACTGATCTTGCTACTCATGATGCCGCATATGCATCTGTTGTAGCTACTGAAAGTGCCCCTATATCTCCGGATGCTGCTGAAACTATCGCCGCTGCTAATTCAAGATCAGGCACGCGCTAGAGATTATGGTTACCTCCTACCCTTTTTGAACAAACTCTTCAATCCTCAAACTGGCCCACGAACACAGTAGTACATGAATGTACAACAAAGGAATCCCGTTCTTCTGAAAACAGGGCAAATGACTTGCCTCCTGCAGCGATGCCTCAGCTATCACTTTTAATAAACTAATTGACGCGTTAACAATTTCCCATCAAAATGTTCGAAGTCTCTTTGGACATTCTAAGCTGAGTAGACTATAATCCGAGACATGTCTAACATATTCAGTCAGCAGCTCTGAAATTGTCGTTAACAGATACATGACCTATTGGCTTGATCGAAGCGACCGCATTCTTTCCCGTTGCGGTAGAGTATATATATCTGTCTCATTACACTTGATATCAGTGAACTGGGTTTATTGCTGTGAGAGTAGCACTCCAATACTGATGTATATATGTGTTACATGCTCGTATATTCATCCATTTACCTTTCTCCTGCTCAAGCTATTCAACAAGTAAATACTAGGACTATCTAGTCATACTTGGTGATTGTAATATTCGGTAAGCCCGTTATTCTTACCTGCAGGCACATTTCATCCCACTTTTCAAATCTTGGTAAGACTTCGTTTCCCCCAATAATATACCTATATCTCAACATCATTTCAAAGCTTTCGCCGCTTTCGAAAGAATGTCTTCACTTTACTGATCTTCCTAATTCAACAAACTGCAGTGGTTTAATAGGCGGCCTTATTAAATATTAAATGATAGCTTTTTAAAATTTTAAAAGGTCCGGCCCTGGATTCACCCTTCGTTAAAATAAAGTTGCTCTATCTGAATAAAATTTAATCAACAGGCGTGTGGCCTTCTTAAATGAATACAAAAAAAGGGCTTCGATTTGGAGGAAAACCAAAAATGTTGTATTATTAGTAGCAGTATCATTTATTAAAATTTTTGCTTAAATCTAAGTCACTGGGAATAAGACTATGTGTATAAATGACTTCTCTCAGTTATGATCTTTATCACCACACACATCATTGTGCTTTGCAGTTAACTGCACCTGACTTATCGGCAAAACAAACCAAAATTGGGTCTTCAGAAGAACACGGGTGACACACAAGGGTTGATGTGTCCCTTATATGGAGTTAGAATTGAGGCAAATTCGCCGTTGCAACTAGGGGCAAAGAGTACGCAGAAAAATGGCGATGTGACAGAGGAAAGGGCGCGAAAGACATAAGGCGAAGTAACACAGAAGGAAAGTGGCAACATAGAGAAAGAAGAAATGGGAGGGAGCTGGAAAGATGTAAAAAGAGAATTCTTGCTCACACTCAAGCGTATCAATTGGGGAAGTTGACGGAGGCTCCGATACAGGACTGACCCTTACTGACCGGGCTGAAGGTGCTAGTTTGGCATCACAGAAGCTGCATCTCATTTCTATTTGCAGAACATAGGCCCTAGCCTGGACAACATGGATCCCGTTACATATGACCCGTTACAACAGTGGAACGGTACAGGTCCTACTCCAGGATACATGGATACCATTTCTATGCAGCAGCGGATCGAGGCAGGCCCCGTTTGAGGAAGCTTAAAAGGGGGGGTCAGTCAATCGGAATCAAAAGTGAAGAGGTCTAGAAGTGCGCGGATCAAGTCGAATGCGAAAACAGTTGTCGAGAGTGAAACCAAGGAGGCCTTTGGAAAATAAGCGAAATAAACGGAGAATTCACGGTGGCTGTGCGACGACGATTTCAGAATCATACTCGAGCGGTGAGAACGGTGCCTAGCCAGCGAATAGTCCAGTGCGTCCAGTCTAGGCCCGAATCTTCCGAGGGCGACGAGAGTGCTTCAGGGATATAGAGTAGGAGACTCAAATTGTATATGTAGGGCCAAGGCTGATAAGGATCGAAAGCTAACCTAGCAACAAACTCCTGTTTTTAATTTGTCACAAACTCTAATATAAACTGGTTTGAGCGAGCATTAAGCAATCCTTAGGTAAGATCAGCTTATATTTCGGGTCAATCGATGGTTATTTACAAAACGATAGACATATACATAATTTAAAACCGTGCGCCCAGTATTCCCGTGTATATTTCTGTGCCTTGCAAATATTTACGACAGTTTTCGTTATTTATAGTGAGTTGAAGTTCTTCAAAACTTAGCGTGTCCCTTTTTCTTAGAACAATCGCCTAACTTCTAGCAGTACTGCATAATCAGTAAATTAAATGGAATGACTCCTCCTGCTTACGCCAGAATTTTTGAATGCTGGTAAGCTCGGGAGTCAGTTTATCTAGCACCAAGGCATGGCTCTCTTTCCCTTTTCTCCGGTCCTCGAAATCGAATTGGCCATCCAACTACCTAGCTAATTTCTGCTCCATAACAAAGCACTGTTTCCTATTTTGCACTATATGTGTTTCCACAATTGTTGATAATCTGTGGTGATCATAATTAGTTCTGCAAACCAAAGACATTTTTCGGAGCCTCCGGTTCAAAGATTCGAACCGATTTTCACCCATGGACTAAAGGTCGCAAATTTGTTGTTCAAGTTCCATGAGCTTGGGTTCTGGTTTCAAAACTGGGCTCAGCACATTTTTTAAACCTGTACTCTATAGAGTATATATATTTAAAAGGAAAAGGGAAGCCTTTCGAACCACATAAAAAATATATATTCTTGATCAGCATGACAAGCCGATCTAGCCATGTATATCTAGATGTTTGAAAATTGTATTTTCAAATTTGATGGAACACAGGGCTTACGGTCATGGGGGAACGAAAACAATCTCTCTGGCACAAATATAACAATATAATATATAACGTAATCACCTGATTGGTTCTCTGATCTTGATCAAATCAGGCAAGTGGACGGGAGCTTATTCAAATTGATACAAACCGAGTTTGGTTTCGTTTGGATAAAAAGCATAAAAGTTAGATAAGTTTAGTATATGATATATGAGATATGATATAAATATCCGATCTAGATCAGATCAGGCCAGTCTGCGTGGGCGTCCTCAAATGGATACAAAGCGAATTTAGTTTGATTTGGATGAAAAACAGAAAAGTTATGCTACTAAGTGTTCGCTGCGGAACAATCTGTTTTATGGTAGCTATACGATTTGGTTCTCCTATCTTGATCAGATCCCATGTCATGCTGCTCAAGAATATATATACTTTATATAGTCGGAAAGGCTTGCGTCTATGCGTTGCAAACTTCCTGACAAAATCAATATAGCATTTTGTAAATGGTAAAAAATGATCGCTTATCGATTTATGTGGTATATAACGAAGCACAATTTTATCAGCCCTCACCAAACAGCATTTAAACTACAACACAGCACACGAGATTCTCTACTGACACCTCCAGCTTTATGCGTCAGACGCTCTTTCAACATAACATAATGTTACCATTCTGGCGGCTGATTTCGGATCTTGATCGTGTTTTGGACGAACTCTCTCGATGGGGGTGTAGGTCGCAGCATTATGTATAAAGAAAACATTAAGCATAATTCTTCGATTTTCAAGAGATGGAAGGTTTATTAGCAGAAGCATACTTGAATATGTAGGATGGGTATTGGGGTCCCAATTCAACCCACGGAAAGAAAAAATAAAAATTTCTTTTGAACAGAGTCAATGCGTTCCTGGTGATTCCTATATTGTGGACACTAAACAAACGATGCGTAATCCAGAATAGGTCGGACTAGAGAAGTATACAGGAAGGTATACAGTAGTTTATTTGTACAAGGATCATCAAATTCCTTCGACTATCGCTAGATAAAACCCAGAACACCCACAGCCTTATTGACGTTAAGTCGAATTTTAATTTAGGGCCTAAAAGAACATCGAAGTCATCACCTGTGTCGATCTGATCAACGAGCATATCGTTAATAAGATACGATGTCTGAAGCGGTGTGCTACGACAAAACGACATTTAGAAAATTGAGGTATAGTAAGTTGACCTGACACCACGATTTGAAAGAATCAAGGTCATCTTGCAACCTTAAGTGGAAAGAAGAGTCGTTGAAGGACAAAACAAAGCTTAACGTCGTCGGCGTACATAAGCCAACGAGAATGGGATAGAACCTGAAGAGAAGGAAGAGAAGAGAAGGGGACCGAGGTGCAGGGTAGCCACCGCTGATGTAACCATAAATGGCTTAGAGTAAGAGTTATTAAAAAGAACTTTCTGAGATCTGAGATTAAGGTGGTCGGAAATCCACTTCAGAAGATGGGATGGGGAAGCCACGGAGATCTAACTTATGAATAAGTAAACAGTGATGTAAGGAGTCAAATGCTTTGATGAAGTCAGTGTAAACGACGTCAGTTTCCATTTTATTCTTAAATCCCCGTAATACAAAAGAAGAAAATTCTAATTTATTATGATGAATTTATAGAACCACAAGAATGTTGTAAGTGTGAAGTCCATATTTTTTCAAAAAGCTTAGGAATAGCAGACAGTTTTGATATACCTTTGTAGTTTTGGGCATCCGACTTATTCCCCTTTTTATGGAGAGCAATAATGAACGACTCTTGCCAGAAAGAAGGGGAAGACGAAGAATTTAAAGATAGATCAAAAAGCTTCAGAATCTGAGAATACACCCCGGAACACCATCAGGACCAGGAAAAAAGTTAGGCTTAATAGAATTAAGTTCACGCAGCAATAAGCATTAGGTGACTAGAGGAGGTGGGATGTTATTAGACCAGTATAAGCTATAATGATATATATGATCAGACCGATTCTTAATAGAGGAATAGGTTGTTTGAAAAAACTCTGTAAACAAGTTGACAATGCCTTGATCTGTTTTTGATTTAGTATTTATATAAAACAACGGAGAAGGTTATACAGTTATTTTACGTTTTGAATTAACAAAATGATAAAATTGTTTTGGGTCCTGAGAATATTGAACCCTACAGCGATGCAAATATGCTCGGAATTGATGATAGTGAACCTTGCACGAGCAACAATATAGCGTGAGTAGTCAGATTATATTCTCGAGACTTTGAACTTCTGAAAAAGTCTAGACTTGATATTTTTTAGATTAAACAACTGTGAAATAAGCCAAGGAGGCTTAACAGGACTACTGAACGGAACCAAATCCTCAAAAATGGAATAAAGAATTTTGTAAAAGAAGTCATCCGCACTGTCCATATCTGTACAACTGTACAAGTATAACCAGTCTGATCGAAGGATGGCATTATTAAGACTAGCGGAATCAGCCTTTCTAAATGAATATGTTTTAGCTGACAAGATGAATGATGCAGGTACAGCAGGAATAGGAATATCTATACTAACGTGTAATGATAGGTAAAACGGGTCTTCAGGAAGCAAAAGCGGACTATCTTTATTCACCATTGAAAGGGATGGATCGGAAGCAAATATCAAATCAAGTTGGCGATTCAATGAGTTTGTTACAAAATTTACTTGAGATAAGGACTAAAGGATTAAATTAGGCCGTCAACAAATTCCTGGTGCTTTGAAGGTAACAAACCCGCTGAGTCAATCACAGAAACCAACAATTGATCAGTATCAGAAAGCATTGACGCTATCGATTGAATAGCATTGAAATGATCCAAGTAATCAGAAATATTAGAAAGTGGAGTAATGTAAGAGGCAGTGATAAAGACAAAAAAGCATTTAAGAGAGAAATTAAGCAGAATTGGTTCCGATAGAAGGCCGGAATCAACAGCAATCAATACGCCACCACCCTTGCGGGATGAACGATCATATCTATAGGCAGTATTATTATTAGGAAAGATTGCAGACTTTAACCAAGTTTCTGTAAAAATTAAAATATGAAAACCAAAAGATAGGCTATCAGTCTAAAGTTTAGCGAGTTTAAACTTAAGGCCTCTAACATTTTGGTAGGCAAGAAACAAAGATGAAGTTAGTTTTTTGGAGCTATGTTAGAGGGTACGGATTTTGCGGCAGCAGGGCCAAAAACTTTTTTGGCAGATTCTGTTAAAACAGTCGTCTGGAACACCTACCTTGAAAGAAGCTATATTGCGCGTAACATCAAACCTAAACTTTTCTACCTTAATCTTCGAACTATGTAAATTAGTTTTGGTTTCTACAGCTTCAGATGTAGAATTTATTTGCGTTCGTGTATCAATTGTTAAGTTGTGTCCGAGATTTCTTTTATTGTGCTTAATTTCGGTTTCAGTTTCAACGCAAACCTTTAAGTGCTATGCAAATAAAAGCAAAAACTGAGCCATAAGCATACAATTTCCAAACATTAGATATTTTTTTTGCTCTCTTCGTGCTGTGTGGTGGTTTTTGTTGTGCTTGCGATGTGTTTGCTGTTTGCTGTGATATTTGGTTGTGTTTAAGCTATCTAAGCTTAAGCTATATTGTGTGAGAAATTTGGTAATTACTATTGCTAAATAATTTTGAGCTCTTAATATCAATGGCTGACTGCTGTGCTTTTTTGTTGGCTTTGTAGTAACACCATTGCAAATGTGCCAATATCGAAGTCCGTGTAAGCGATTATAATACAAATAATCATGGTTTGGAATTAACATGTGAGTTGAGTCGACCTGAAGAAGAAGAGTTGTGTTCGTTCCTAAGGAATCAGAAGGAAGGCTTTAATGCTCTCGGCAATGGCTTTAAGCAATTAAATACGCCATTCTCGACGCTCGCATCAAATTTCACATCTTCTAATATGGAGTCTTTTAAGCGTAAAAAAATGGTCTGTGTAGATCTGGTCTGGATAAAGATTCTATCGAAACTTTCGCCGAAAACCTCTGAGCCAACAATTCTTTCGAACTCCTAGTTCGCTCGATAGTTACAGTCCCCAGCCCGTACAGCGGCTGCTTAGTGCGGCCGTTTTAATGGGGATAGGCCCTCCGCCCAATCAAGAGAATGTTGAAAGGTCAGAAATTTATGGTTCTTCCTCGAGGAAAAGTAAGAAATTACTACCCTGTCGAACTCTCCAGTGTCGCGCCCTCGGTATCTTGACTATTCCCGATAGCAACATACCTAGATATCTCTTATCGGCGTTTCAAAGACGAGGATTGTCTTTATTTTTTGACTAGCAGTAGATTTTACATCAGAAGATGTCTTCGCCTATGTCCAGACCAAAACTTCTTTAATAATTTGAGGATTAAGGTAGAAAAGCTAAATTTTAATGCCACGCGCGATTGTTTTGACTCAATTTTACACAGAGGTTCCTTGCCTAAGCACCTAGGCGTGAAGCAGTTCTCTTAACTAGCAAAGTGGAAGCAGCCTAAAATCAAGACAGTGAAAGATGACAGTGTTAAGTCTAGCGAAAACAGCCTTTCTAAATGAATATGTTCTAGCTGACAAGTTGGATGATGCAAATACATGATGGATGAAGCGGGTCTTCAGAAAGCAAAAGCGGACTGACTTTAGAGACCATTGAAATAAAAGGGTCAAAAGCAAATATCAAATCAAGTTGGCGATTCAATGAGTTTGTTACAAAATTAACTGGAGATGAAGACAATTCAAGTAGGGCGTCATCAAATTCGTGTTGCTTTGAAGGTATGAAACTGGCTGAGTCGGTCACAGAGGACCACTTGACATCACAGATGTTCTAATCACAACAAACCAACATATTAATCAGTATCAGAAAGCTTTGAAGCGATCGATTGAATAGCATCAAGATGATCCAAGAAAGCAGAAATATCTGATCGTTGAGGAATGTAAAAGACAGTGATAAAGACACAATAACATTTAAGAGACACTTTAGTACTTATAAATCAAATTGCGCTAGGAGAATTAAGCAGAAATGGTTCCGATAGAAGGCCGGAATCAACAGCAATCAGTACGCCACCACCCTGGCGGGAGGGACGATCAAATCTATAGGCAGTATGTTTATTAGGAAAGAATGCAGAGTCTAAGATATCTGGCTTTAACCAAGTTTCAGTAAAAATTAAAATATAAAAATCAAAAGATAGGCCTTCGGTGTAAAGTTTAAAGAGTTTAGATTTAAGGCTTATAACATTTTGGTGATCAAGAAAAAATACTGAAGTTAGTTTTTTCGAGCTATGTTAGAGGGTACGGATTGTGCGGCAGCAGGAAGTCTAATCAGTATCTGATTTCTAGTTCTAGCCTTAAACTCCTTCACGAAACTCCTTCCTTCAGGGGCTCATTCCAGAAACTTTTTTGACAGATTGTGTAAAAGCAGTCGTACGGAAAACCTATCTTGAAAGAAGCTTTATAGCGTGTAACATTAAACCTAAGCTTTTCTACCTTCAATTTTCGTGTCATCCACCTTCTCCAGAATGGCCAGGGGCCCATTCCCCATTAAAGCGTCCGCATCTGGCATCCGTTGTACGAGCTGGGGAGTGTAACTGTCTAGCGGACTAGGAGTACGAAAGATAGAATATCTAGAAGCTTGCACAGGAGTTTTCGGCTCTATAACGACAGGGTCGATGCAGTCTTTATCCAGACCAGATCTACCCAAATCATTTACTTTCTTGCACTTAAGAGACTCCATATTAAAAGATGTGAAATTTGCTGCAAGCGCCGATGATATATTTAATTGCTTAAAGCCAACGTGGAGAGCATTAAAGCCTTCCTTTGGGTTCCATAAGAACGAACGCAAATCGGCTTCAGCAGGTCGACACAACTTGCATGTAAATTTCAAACCATGATTATTTCTAAAATAATCGCTTACACGGACACTGATTTTGGCATATTTGAAATGAATGGTGTTACGACAGAGTCAACAAAAAAGCATAGGCTCGGAAGAATCAGCCTTGAAAGGGCAACTGTTTTTGTAGCACTCAGCAATTGGAATTGAGAGAATAATGGAAATGAGAGAAATTTTAAATTTCTCACTAAGTAGCTGGTAGCATTAAACGTACGACACAATAACAAGCAAACGACAAAATTTCGCACTGGGTGGGCAGCTGGCAGCAATGTACCGGCAGCAATCTAACGGTTTACAAACGAACAACGCAAATGCAAAACAAAAACAAAATATGACTATCAGAAAGTCTAAAAATAGCAACAAGCTTAAAAGGCTGAGCAGAAGCAGAAACAAAAACAAAAACGCAAAAAACAGAGCGCACTGGGTTGCCTAAGCCTACAGCTCAGGTTTTGGTTTAATTTGCACAATAATAAAATGAAATAAAAAGATAAACAATTTAAAGCAGATTAATCAAGTGCACTAAAAGGTTAAAACAGAAACCGAAATTATCCTCAAGAAATGAATAAAAGAAAACTTGGACACAACTTAAAATTTTGATACACGAACGCAAAAAAAATTAGCACATTACGGGAGATTGAAAAACAGCAACCGTCTTGAGCGAAAGTCAGTGATATACAATCTTTATAACGGCATCTCCCAAAGATCGCAACTTTCAGTAGTATTCTCCATGATCGCCTTCCAATCTTTAAACAACATTTTTTTAAAATAAGGTAAAATACTAATTGCTATTGTAATGCTAATTGTAATGACACTAAATATTTTACTTAATATTTTACTTAAAAACATAGAACGAGGCATAGTCTCAGGAGCTACGCTCTCGATAGATAAATATAGAATACTTCACATATGTAAAAAACAACGTTGTATATATTCCCAATTATCTTTAAATACTCTACACGTAGAGCATGTAAGCTTCCTAAAAGTTCTTGGCATTACATTCGACAAACGACTTAAATTTCAACTACATTGTAAAAAACTTAGAATTAATCTCAACAAACGTCTTAATGCAATTAAATTCTTATCCAACAAACGATCCTTGGTTCATCAAACATCACTATTACAAGAAATATATCTAACTGCTTTTAAGCTGGTATCCAAGATACTATGCCCCACTAATACAGTAATACTGAAAAACTATCCCTAGTAAACATCGCAAGAGATATACATATATGTCCACAATCCGAGGATGCATCCAATTTAGCAAACAGCGTGATATTGTCGTTTCGAAATCCATTAAAAGCGCCATAACCCAGAAGGAAAAATTTATTATCTGCAGTTATAGTTTATCCACCCTAGAAGGAATATAAAACAAAATTAAAAATGAAAAAAGGACTGAAATCGCTGAATGGCACTGGTATAAAGGATGCAACCCACATAAGCAAAGAATGAGTTTTAATGCCCAATGGGACAGAAGAAGTTGCTAAATTCTAACCAGACTGAGAACCGGGCACAGAGACCTAACCAATAGTCACATCCTCAAAGGCAAATCTTAACTCAACTGCCCTGATTGCGGGATGAACCTCTGAATAGAGCATCTACTGGACGAGAGAACCTAACACCATAATACTAGATTTAAACTTTTTTCAGATCCAAACCATATAATCTATTATCAAAAGTTAATCTACAAAACGCTGAAAAAGTATAAGAATACCAAATAGTATCGAACCTTTCACATAAATTGTAATAACTGTAAGTCGAGTCGAAGGCCTAGCAGCTAGTACTTTTATTTAATTATTATATTGTAAATTGTTATATATAATAATTAATGCGTTAATAAATAAAAGATAAAAAAGCCGTTCACTGCGGAACCCGGCCTGGTACTCGCTGAGCATCTGATGGCTGCTTACATAGAATATGAAGCAGCACTGAAGATAATATTTTTGGATGCTATTCAGGAATCATATTCCCCTGTAGTTGCTTGCAACTTTTATGTCTCCCTGCTTTAGAAGCGTGTAAATTATGTTCTTTCTAAAACTATCCGGCTCAGTACTTCAACTAGCGTAGTATTGTTTTCTCAAATGTTTGTTTTTCATCCAAATCAAACCAAATTTGCATTCTATCTATTTTATGGGGCCCCACATTCACAGACAAAATTTTATGCAATTGGACAGTTATATCATATAGCACTCATAGAACCAATTTTTTTTCATCCAAATCTAAACAAATTTATTTAAGGAGGCCCCAAGTCTGTTGACTAAATTTAATTTTGATTCCGACAACATAACCTTTATAGATTCTTAATCGGAAACCAAATTTGACACTTGCCGGTTTCAGAACGGCACAAAGACCCACCATGCGGAATCTAAACAAACACCGAAGCGCTATTTATAGCCTTGTATACTCTGTTTCTTTCTCACTCATTTACATGACTAATACTGCCACCTCAAAAAAAAACAAAAAAAAATGCGAATGTAATCTGAAGAGTCTGCACTATTTCTGGAAGATAATAAGACCTCCTCTTTCCACATTCTGCTTGACTGCCCGGCGGTGTCTAGAATACGAATAAAGCACTTTCGACTGGCTTTCCTAAGCCAAAAGTCAATCGAAAGCATTTCGACAAAGTGTATTATATCCTACATGTAGAAAATTAAGGTACTTCTATTATAGAAGGGCACTAGAAGGTCACAGAAGGTCAACACCCTTCGACTCAGAAATCAGGCCAGGTGGACCTGGTTCTCTGTCACTCGCCTTTTTAGGTTTTTCGTTTGCGATTGCCGTGAACAGCCCAAACCTAATGAGAAACCCCATTACTTCATATGATTAATTTTCCTCAAATTTCAAATATTTAAGAAGAGGGTTCTGATTAAAAAGTTGCAGCTTCTGAAAACTTCTGAAAGGAAAAGTGGAAGATTTTAACAATATTTGCGTTATATATCGCGATATGCTTGAACATATAAAGTGCACGATTCGTTTACCCTTGTAGGTATAAATATCAATATCAAATATAATTCATTTAGGTGGTATGCTCTATATCAATTTTAAAAATGCAAATGGCATTGCCTCTTAGATATTTGTTAAGTTTATCATACATTTTTAAGTTTTTAAGATACCATACTGAAGTATTAAGCATGTTATGAGACAGGAATACTCCATTGAAAATTAGGGGGTATCATATTTGAGCATAACTGGAGAAGTACCAAGAAAGAATCCCGGAAAATGCCAGGTAAAGTTGCTGGTATATAATATTCTGCTGCCATACACACACCAAAAATTAAAAGTACTGCATCTGAGCTCAACAGTCGCGGTCGGAAAGATGTTTACAGCGCTACCAAATTAATTTATTCGCGCCCTCACATGATATAATAATATAGAATTAATTCCTCCGATTGGCGAAATATTGAGCATATTTCTTTAATATTTTTATTTGTCACAAAATTCAAATAAAAGCTTCTCAGACCAAATTCCGCTGTATTAATTCTTTTAATTCGACTAAGCCAATAGTTTATTAAAATACTTATAAACTTACCTTTGAGGAGACACGTAGGTATTGTGTAAATGGATGATAATTAACAAACTCATACTGAAACCCCTTTGATGGTACAAAGAATCCTTGCACGCAATACCGATAGTTCTTGGGAATATCAATAACGCCGCCCAGTGGATTATTCAATGTTCTATAAACGATTTGGGCATTCTCGAGAGCACCAACATATTCTTGTGCTTCAACTATATCCTTAACAATTTCGTTGTTCCTCATATATTCGTTTCGATATTGGGTTGAATTTATCTGGTGGAAAACATTTTATTACTACTTGTTCAAATAAATAAATATATAGTAAGAATTTAGATTAACTTAACCATCAATTTACCCTTGTGTTTATATTCACACAAATTTTTGTAATTTCAATTTTTTGCCTTACATAAAATACATTATTTAATTGTAATATATCGAGATATCGAGATAATCAATTCAATTTTCGTTAATTACCTTAGTGTGTTCACACATACGGGATTATTTTGAATAGTTGGGTATGAAATAAATAAAAATGAAAGTAAGACCGATATAGTGGAACTATAACTTTTAAAATTTTACCCGCCCCTCACAAACCCGGAAATCGATAAAACCTTATATCTTGGGCATATTTTGACGCATTTAACTCGGTTTATATATGTATAAGCACAAAGTCTACCGATCTGCTAAACTTTGTCAAGATGGGATAACAATTGTAGACAAAAACATTAAGAAAAATTTTTGTATAACAGCACCCCACTTCACTTGTATGGGGCTATGTGATATAGTGGTCAGATTTTGACGATTTTACATATGGGTAACTTAAAGCAAAGAAGCCTATATCGAAAATTATAAGCCGACAGCTTTAAAGCTGAGAGACAAACAGACGGACAGACAGGCGGAAATGAATATATCAAACTGCTGATCAAAAATATATACACTTTATGGGGTCAGACATGCTTCCTTCTAGGCGTTTCATCGTGCCAAACTTATAATAGCCTCTGCTAGGGTATAAACAGAATTAATCAAATTTATCAAACACGCTTAGTCAACCATATCATTGAATTACATTGAAAAACTACAATTCAATTCCCAAACGAATTTTTGAAGTCATTTTTAACAAAGGCGTGACTTCGCATTTCTAATTTTACTACAAAATTATTAAAATATAACGTTATAATATAGCGGTGTTAAAATATACCATTATTGGTCAACAAATGAATTAAATTGAATTTATCGCAGGTGGCCCTAACCTGATGACCAATTTTTTTATACATATATTTTGTATACTATTTCTAAAAAATGTTTTATTTTAAAGAGAATTCGTTGTAGAATACGATATATAAGGTGCCCGAAATAAGTAAATGGGACAAAGATTTCGCACCCTGTATTAACCGTAAAATGCAATTCTTGGGTTTCTCTCTTCCAACTATATTTCGTTTATAGTGTGCTTGTGCGGTAGGCAAAAAATTTCGAAAAATTACTGCACGGTTTTCCGTTTTGTTTATTTATAGATGACAATGTTGAGTTTTTCGAACGAAATAAGTAAATGGGACAGATTAGTTTGTTTTATTTTGCGACTGGTTGACTACGTAGAATTTGAACTTTTCATATTGAATTCTGTTCAGAATATTAAAATAAACAAAACTAAGTAATTTTTAAGTAAATTCATTACTTGTAACAGCTCCTAATTGCTTTTTTTGTTAAGAAAAGTCAAGTTTTGGTCGTTTAACGGATATCGACCGTGGCAGAATCTTGGCACTGCGAGATTCGGGGATGTCAATACGCAAAATTGCAGGCAAGGTTGGCAGAAATAAGAATACGGTGGAAAAATTAATAAAGAACCCTTAATACTTCTTTCCATTTAAGTTGCAAAGCAATCAAGATATTATCCAAAAGGTTTTATGGTTTGCTGTGTATGAAAAAGCTTGTAACTAAATTTAAGGTGCTAACAATTTCAACATCGAAAAGAATGATATGGAAATCTTTAGAGACTTTGAGAAAGGAATGTGTAAACACGTATAGAAAATATTGAAAGATTTTTGTTGATTTCTGAAAGAAACGTCAATGGATATTTTTAATATGTCTTAAGAATCGGGATCCTTTCCCAACGTCTGGTTGGTGGTTTATAAGCCCACTTCACAGAAAAGGCTGCACATAACTGACGTGCCACTTCCAAGTTAGCTGCCATTCCTAAATTAACGGAAAAATATTAGATAAGCACCTTCAACATATATATAGATCCTTGATTTGACCTTATCAACATGGCTTTATGAAACGCCGCTCAACTTCTACAAATTTGCTTGAATTCTCAACCTTTCTATATTATGGCTTCTTCCACCAATTTTACCAAAGCAACAGCTCTTTCCTCGCAAACTGATTTCTTCTTGGATTTCATCCACTGCTATCCTTATATATCTCCAACTATTTACCCAAAAAAAGTAGTGTTGCATCCAGTGCACTGCAGGGGAGTCATTTGGGTCCACTTCTGTTCAAACTTTTCATGAATGATCTCTCGCAAGCTTTAAAATTCTCAAAACTGCTGACGATGTACAACTTTGTGTGACATCTGATGAAAACTGCATTCAGCATCTGTTACTGCAAGTCATCAATCTGAAGAGCAATTGGTGCTCCACTAACATGTTATACCTCAATCACAGCAAGTGCAAAGTGAGTTGTCGTTATATAGAGCCAATTTCACTACATCGATCAATTAGATCGCACCTCTTCCATTAACGTTTTAGGTGTTCTATTTGCCCAGACCTTATGATTAAGCATTCATATTTCCACTATCGTTAACAACTCCCAGAGTATTTTAGAATTCATAAAGAGATGATCCAAAGAGTTTAAGGGTCCTTTATGTATCTCTCGTTCGAAAAACACTTGAATACTTTTCTTGCGTCTGGTGTCCTCAGTACCTTATTTACCGAGACCACATAGAATCTGTTCGAAAACAATTTCCGTTCTTTGCTCTTTGTGGTCTAAGTTGGGATCAAAACTTACGACTTCTAGTAGACTTAACCTACTTGATCTACCTTCACTATTAAATTGCAGAGTGTCACGGTGTGGTGTAAGTACAACAACTGATTAATAGGTTTTTTTTATTTTATTTTTATTTATTTAAGAAGTGTTTAAACCGTACATTGCACAAATAGCACCTTAACAACACAAATATATATATATATATAAAGAGAGCAAGACCTCATGCAATTCGCAGAAGGACTTAGGAGTGAGGAGACCTCACGGTTGGTCAATTGTCTTGCCAAACCCCAATCTTTTTAGGCGCCTTAAAGGCCTGGCGGGGAGTACTTCTCTTGCGAGCATACTGCGGTGACTCAACAGTCTGTCACTGTATCTGCTGGTGCGCCGTCCCATCTGCTCTTCCACGGTATGCAGATTGAGATCACGATGAAGGGTTTAGCCGCGCACGTACCATGGGCAGTTAGTTATCTGCAGTACCTGGCTACGTTTGTAGCTGGATTTTCCGGCGATCCCCCAAATCTGTACCCCAAAAAGCCAGATCGGGGCTACACAATGAACATAGACTGCTCTTTTAGCTGTAAGTGACATAGTGCTTTTTCTATTTATCAGTCAACAAATAAGTTGCATTATTTGCCCAAACTTTTGGCCGCAGATTTCAGATGTGGCCCAAAAGTAGGGCGTTTGTCCGAGGTATTTGGCTTGCAATGGCTGTTCCAGTGTAACTTCCTCCAGCTGTTCCAGTGTAACTGCCAGATATTACCCTTTTCAGAGTGAAGCAAGATTTACTCATCTTCATGAGGTTTATCTTCAGATTCCACCTTCTGCACCAAGCTGCCAGAATACCAAGATAGCCCTGGGGTCCATCTGTTGCTTCGAAGTGGCAATTAGAGTTGTAAAGGACCGCATAGGTTGCAATAAGAGCCTTCGAGGGTGCCTCCACGTAGTCCACGTCAGGGCTAGGTAGGTCAGCAGTATATATCTAGTAAAGCGTCAGGCCAAAAACGCGGCCCTGCGGAACTCCAGCTCTCATTTGGCAAGGTGTCGAGTAGGTGTCCCTGACCCTGACCTTGAATTCACGCCCTTCCAGATATGACCAAAGGAGACCATAGTAGGGCGCTGGTAGGAGGTCATGCCAGATCCTATCAAAAGCTTTTTGCATGTCAATAAAGTACTCGAGGTCATCAAAAGCCTGTAGGATGTGCCTCGTCAATCTATGAACCTGTTCCACGGTGCCGTGTCCCTCCCGAAATCCAAACGGGTGAGCAGGTAATATATCGCCTTGACTTATAATTTTACCAAGTCGATTGGCAACAAGCCTCTCCCATACCTTTGATATTGTAGGCAGAAGACTGATTGGACGATACGACTCAGGATCGACTTCCAGTTTGCCTGGCTTATGGATCATGAGGATAGCTGCCATCTTCCACTGGTTTGGTTAAAATTGTACCCTCAGCATAGCGTTAAAAATGAGTGATATGTACAGTATCACCCGAGTTGGCAGGGCCTTCAGTGTGGCGGCATGGCAGACTCTATCGATGCCCGGGAATTTATGTGAAGGAAAAGACTTGATTACCTCTGTCATCTCCTCAACCCTGATTGGCCTAAAGGGTAGTGACAACTGCAACGGTGTCTGTAGACGATCTGGTGTTTCCCTGATCTGCTCCAACCTAGCAAATTCGTGAGATGTGAATCGAGCTTCCAAATGGTGTGCAAACGCATTGGCCTGTTCCTCCTCATTCCTGGTAAAGTCACCGCTAGGACACCAAACAGGAACCTGCCACAGCGAGTAGTTGGCATCAACAGTGTATGATTAATAGTACAATTGATTCTCCTGATGTTTTAGCTCGTTTTAATTTTAACATTCACCGTAGATTTACTCTATATCTTTCTCAGTGTTCCTCAAATTATGCAATCCATGACCCTTTTCTGGTGATTAGCCCTCTGTATAAGGACTTATATGCCGTCATAAGTTTTGCTGGAAGCGTGTTTTCTGATCGCAAAGCCATTCTAGCCCATTTATCTTAGTTAATCATTTCCATGTCCGAATCTGTGGCCGATTGAGTGCTGTGAGTTGGCATCCCCATCGGGTCATTGCACATATTGTGATTATTAAATTAAGTTCCTGTTCCTTTATAGTTGACAGATCATTGTCAATAAGTGATATAAATAAATAGATATTTCATTAAGATTAGTTCTTAAATCTGCTTATAAACAACAAAGACAATATGACTGATTCTAAAGAGAACGTTTCTGAGGTGTGCCAGGAATGTACAAATTGTTATAAATTACTTTTGGAATGCCAGCTCCTTGGAATCCTCACTATATTTAAGCTGCTTAGATCCTACTGCTCAGATCCTCCTCTTTTGTAGCTTAACCTATTTCAGATGGTCCTGCAAAGGCAGTCCTATATACAGTACATACTATACTATACTATATACTATTTGATGGGATATTTGATAAGGCTGCTGTCACTGCCGGATACACTGACGTTTTGCTCAATCTCATTCTCGTTTCACTTCTCGTTTCCGACGATTTCTAAATCACCTTTTGTTTCAAGAAATATTTTGATAATTAATCAACCTTTTAACGAATATGAATTTCAAGCCAAACACGATCTATTACATATTTTAAGCCATTTAATAAAACTCATTTCCTGAACTATGTCGATCTCAATATCTTTCCTTTTAAAAATCTCTAAGAAGAAATCCTTGTGAACCCTAATAAGAAATGCTTCTAGACCCTAATAAGAAATGT